>CM070036.1:81491831-81514401 GCA_036250615.1 Ptychadena robeensis | reverse complement strand
GTTAAAAGATAGGGGGCGAACCGAACTCGCCATATGTTCGCGAACATGGGCGAACGCGCAATGTTCGCCGCGAATAGTTCTCCGGCGAACAGTTCGTGCCATCACTACTCATCAACCACAGGACAATTAGCAGCAACATGCCCAGGCTCTCTACAGCAGTATCAAATTATGCTCTTAGCCATCTCTTGAGGAATAGGCCTTGTAAGTCTCTCCCGCCAGGTACAAGAATCAGTTCCTTTTGCTCCCCCTTTTACACTCTCTCCACCCTCATCCCTTGGTACAATCTTACCAGTAGCTGGGGACGATCTGGTCTTGGGGTGGAAAGTCCGTGAGTCACTGAAAGAGGAGGTGAGGTTATCCGTGGCCAGGTGCCTTTCAACAAGATCGGCGGTTTCTGGGTCTCCATTGCTCACACACTTTTGGATAGTAGAAGGGAGGGAACAAAGGTATTGGTCCATGACCACACGTTCCACCATCTGGGGTCCTGACAATGTTTCCGGCTGTAGCCACTTCCTGGTCAGGTGAATGAGATCATACATTTGAGATCTGGGTGGTTTTACCCCTTAGTAAGTTCAGTTATGAACACGCTGATCCCAGACAGCCAGGGTTACTCCAAATCGTGCCAGTATTTCTGTCTTTAAGCGAACATAGTCCATTGCCTGAGCAGGCTCCAGGTCATAGTAGGCTTTTTGGGACTCTCCACATAATTAAGGTGCCACCAGTCCAGCCCACTGCTCCTTAGGCCATTTTTCCCCTTTCAAAGGTGGTGTACTGCTGGATCCTCCTTCTGAGACTGGTTGCTGTGTTTGTTGAAGCTGCTGCCTTAACATGTCCAACTGTTGCTGCATGACTTGCTGGCGAACTTCTGCTTGCTGCAAAGCCTGTTGCACTTGGTCATTTGCGGGCTTCTGCTCAGCATTTGTTTGTTGCACCGCGGCATGTTGCTGTTGCTGATTAGCATTTGCCAACACCAACTGTCTGAGAAGCTCCTCCATGCTGGCCGCTGTAACACCCGCTGAAAGATGCACGGATTCGCCACCATATGTGAGGGGTTAGCTGTAGAGTGGTAAGGTACAGGACCCCCTGGATGGGTCCACAGCAGGCAAGGAGGCACAGCAACAAGATTTTCAGGTGAAACACACGGGTGATTTATTGTGCAAAGTCCGATATACAATATGTACAAGTAAGGCAATAACATCCAAAGGAAACAAAAGTCTTCCCAGTCATACACAGTTAACGGTTCCAGGGTGAAGCATCTGACAGAGCAGGTGAGGAGATTATATAGAGCTGTAACAAGCTCTAAAGAGAAAACAGGACACAGCTGTAACTACCCAGCAACTCCAGCTCCCTCTGCTGGTCAGATGGCAAAGTACTCGGCATATTGCGGTATCTGGGACACACATATCTCCCATACTGGATACAACCAGAGGATTTGACAGGCTTCCTGTCACAATATATATATATATATATATATATATATATATATACATATACAGTACATGATATACTGCACACTACCAGATACTCACCCCAGAGAATACAGACACAAGTAGTAATACTCCTAGCTGCATTTTTGGAATAGGAACACTTCAATAGCTATATACTTATATAGTTATATAGCTATATTGGGATGATAGGCTGTTTCACCTTATGCTAGATATGCTTGACTCATACAGGGCCATTGTACAAGTTTACTTTAATTCCAATCAATGCATGATTTAGGTTCGTGATACTAATAAAAAACTGCAATGGCAACATAGTCATGTTAACTTGAAGAGAGAAGAAAAAGTGAAAATACATATTTAAGGCATTTTATGCATGGCTAAATGTTGACTTAATGTACCAAGATCTGTTATTTTGTTCTCATTCAAGCAATCTGATTATTATGTATCTCCTTGGAAGGTACTGCATTCTGATTGATCTGCTCTTGACATTTTCTCCAATCTTGCCATGACTCTTTTTGAAGAAGAGATATTGTATTTACCATGGTGACAGGAAAGGATAAGCTGTCCTCAGCTGTCAAAGAGGAAATTTCAATTTGAATCAGACAAGGAACTTCTAATGATGGTGTGTACTATATGATAAAGAGGCAACACACAAAGGTTCACATGCAAATTGAGCTGTCCACCACTCCTGAAATGTAAGCAATAACACATTCTTTCACATTCCTTATAATTATTTCATTTTTGGCTATGACAAACCCATGGTAAAGCTGCCCAAATCTAGAGTCTTTGACATGGCATGTGTATAATACATTTTCATCTTCAATGCTTTCTGAAAAACAGAAATTGTTGCAAAGAGAAATTGAAGAGGTTAAGATTAATTTTGCTATTAAAATGAAAGTAACCCTTAAAATTGATTCAAGATCTAGATATAAACTAACCCTACTACAATCAATTAAAAAAAGAGACACAAGATTATTGTATCCTCTGCAACACATCCCTTTTCTTCTCAAGCATGCCGACATCACTAGAATACATTCTGCCTTTACTACCTTCCTTTGGAGGGGCAAAAAGTCCAGGATTTCTTTGGCTAAATTACAGCACCCAACGGAAGAGATGGGTACAAATCTCCCTGACATCAGACTTTACAACTTGGCTTGTATCATGCGACATGTCAAAGACTGGGTGAATACTACCACTCACTACACCTCTCTCTCCCTAGAGTCTCAACTCACGCTTCCATGGTCCCTTAGCGGGGTGTTACATACCCCTCTGCGTCTACTGCCGCCCCTTATTAAGCAGAACCGCCTTCTGCGGGATTCCATCGTTACTTGGCGGGAGGTGCGCAAACTGCACAAACTCTAGGGGGTAACGTCTCCACACATGCCTCTGACGTCTACACCTTGTTTTCCTCCGGGCCAGCAGATGGCTGGTTTTCAGATTTGGCCACGAAAAGGAATACACCGCCTGGCGGACCTGCTGGAGGCGGATCTCTCCCTCATGCCTTTAACCACTGTCCTAGCCAAATACAACCTCCCCTCCTCACATTTTATACATTATGCCCAGATACGTTCATATTTGTGCAGCATGCTGGGTCCCCCTGTTCGGTTCCCCTCCCATAGGGTGTTTGATAGGCTACTGCAACCTCTCTCCCAGGTCAAATCTATCTCGGACACCTATGGGGATCTACGTATACTACAAGTAGGGTATTCTGCAGCAACGGGTTCATATGTGTGTCGATAGGCGGCCCTCCTAGAGGCGTCCGTAGAGGTGATCCAGAAGGGCTGGAGGAATGTGCGCAATGTATGTAATCCATGTAATGAAACCTGGAGGGAGACACATTTAAAGATTGTACACTGGGCTTATGGGGAATTTAATATCCGGCCTAAACAACCTGCCCTGGACCGATTGGTTGCCTGGCTCAAATGTGGCCTTGATCTCCCGGATCTGCTGCACCTCCTGTGGTCATGTCTGGCCATTTCTAGCTTCTGGCAGCAAGTGACGGATTTGGTGAACCGGATCGCACATGGCAGTGCACATGGCAACGCACCTATTACACGCTAACCAGGTCCCAGCAGATCCCGAGATCTCAACTCCCTCCCTTTCACGATGGGAGCACATTTGTTTGCTGGGTGCCAAGAAAGTGATTTTGGCACACTGGCTCTCCCCTGCCCCACCACTCCAGTCCCACATGTCTTTTGATAAGAAACATGTTGCCCAAGATAAGGATACCCGTACAGGCCTCTTTTTCAAGACATGGAAGAGGTTTTTGCTAGACACATTCACCGATTCTCAACTACAGGACTTTATGCAGATATTTCGGCAGACCAAGTGGTATGACCTTGAAGCGCTTAGAGGGTCGTTGGGCAGGTTGGCTGTACACACGTAAGCTGTTTCTGCGTGCCCTGGGACACCAGGCCTCCTCGGGAGGTCATACATATTGCCCGCCTCAAGTGGAAGTTAGGGGGAGTTTAGGATGGCCCTTTCCTTATCTTTATCTATATGGATTGGAGGGGGGACCCTATGTCCGTCAGTGTTAGTTCCATGATTACATGTTGACCCTGGGAATTCATTGAGGTCTCAATTTTACGAATTATTTACTGTAATTGTGGAGTGGAAGGAATTGGACGACACGAAGTTTGGTTATTTATTAGTTAAGTGTTGTTTTATTGTTGACTCAATGCCTATTATTACTTCATATGGACAATGTACACTGTTTATTTCTATAATGCAATGTTTCTGTCTTATGGCTACCAACTTGTACAGGGATGGGGGGTGGGAAGGAGGTGTATTGGATCCCAACCACCGATTGATAGCCATGGACTGCCTCACAAATTACGATCCGGACGACCATTCTTCCCCAACAGGACTTCCTGGGGCATATTCGTTCCATCTCTTTCTTGGGTTTCTCCGGTCTCTTGTTGGTACAATGTCTTGACATGCTTGCATTCTGTACTTGTATGTGGAAAAAATTGAAAATGATAATTAAAGTAAAAAAAAAAAGAGACACAATATAAATATATTCAAATTTAACAGTATTTTCTATTTGTGGAGGCAACATTACATGTAATTTACCTATTAGGGAAAACAAATTGTGTATTTAACATACATTTAACATATACTACGTGTATGTATTGCAAAGCCGGGTTTTTTATCTGTGGCTTTAAAAGGTTAGATAGGTTTCAATTGATTGCAATAATCATATTATGATCATAAGAGAACAGACAAATGACACATAGTGTATCTATTCCAAAAACAATTGTTCCTTTTTTCAACTTACTTGTTATGCCAGGTGAGTAAAGTAAATCAGATAAGATAAGTAAATGAAATATGAGAACTTTAATACACATTAGTTTTCCTAGATATGCAGATGTGGTGCTAATGCTCCATTCAGATGGCCATGTAAAAAGGTGTTATTTTTTAATGGGAACACAGATTGTTGCCCTTTAAAGGGGTTATCCATAAGGGTTACATAGGGGCTGATGTCAGTATTTCACCACCACACTCACACTGTGGCGTCAGATCCAGTAGTGACGTCACATCCGGCTATCTAACCAGGAACTATGCGTTCCAGGTACCGGATGTGACGTCAGTCATAAGAGATGGGGAATTTGAATCTGCCCACGAACAGGCGGACAGCGGACTTCTTTAAAAGTCCGATCCGTGCATTTGCGGGTGGATCTGGCCGATGTTCGGCCATTACTAATAATATATTTGTAAAACAGACTAGTGGGTGACATGTGATTATCTACAGAGGACTAATAAAGAGATGTTTTTGGTGGTGTCTTCTGCTGACAATTGGAAGATGAATAATTGTGTACCATATCCCTGGTTCAAAGTCAATTGAATGACTGTGTCAGGGGTATCTCCCAGGCCAGTCGTACTGAATGCCCTTTGCTGTTAACTTGGTCTGTATGTTCCCCTCTTACATGTACCCCGTCTGACATCTGTGGGCCTATGACTCTCTGTGAGGGGCAAAACACTTCCTTTTGGATTGATTGAATATAATGTTTCATGGACTTTTGAGGACATCCTTATGTAGGATGTTATTGTCTACTTTACCAGGCACTTTATGCTAAAGTTTTTTTGGACTTGTCTTTTATGCCATAAATAAAATATGGGGAGGGTGACATCAATACCCCCTAAGCACAACTCAGGTTTTGATTTGGAGTACAAATTGGGATGTGGTGTTGTGTATCCTTATTAATGCCCAGCCTATATGCATATATGTTTTGAGGACAATTATCTAAAGAACGGGAAGGGGAGGTTTAAAGATGTCAGAGTGATTGTAGTAATAAGTACAAATTATTTATCAATACAGAAGTACTGTATATAGGTCAATAGGAAGATTTAGCGGACTAATTTAAAACCCTAATTGGCAGATACATAGTGCATTGATTTATTTGTAATCCCAATAACTAATCTACCTGTTGGTATTTGTGCTAACATGCTAAATGTACTTAATTTTTCTATGAGTAAATTCATTAGATCCATTTGCATGTTGTGTGAGTGCAATATTAATAAAATTCACAATTGCCATTAACAATCTCTATCCAGCCTGGGTTCCGGCAGTTCACTGACAACTAATAGAAGCTACAGTGGCAGCAGCATTATTGTTCATGCAAAATGAGTCAAATTATGGTAATTGGTCTAAGTATTTGCTAATATTTAAAACTACACTGTAAGTGATTTCCTCTACCTAGAAATTAATTTTGACGTGCTGATCACTGTGCTGAGCACTTCTTTTTCCAGACTCTATAACAGCAGATTTTAACAGTTTGTATTTCTTTTGCCTTCCTTTTTTTAAATTGTATTTCCATTTTATTTCTTTTATCTTAAAATGTCAGTCTTGTTTAAAATGGCATTAATTAACACAGCTTTTTAATTCTTAATTCATCCTCTGATCTGATTTTGCACCCTCCGCATTCTGCATGTGTGGACTAAGGATGCCAATGCCTGTCAGATAATATAGGCATAGGTGTGGGCATCTACAACTGCTGGCATTAATTTTTTTAGTTTTTTTTATTTTAAGTAAAATAAACAGCATACATCCCTAACAAGCAGACTCCAAATACAGCTGTAAAATGTGGAACATCCATAGCTTTTCACAAGGTTGTAGATGATGACAAACAAGAGTGCTGTTATCACCTGAGTTCTACTATTTGACTCAATGAAATAGTATTGATAATAAGGTTTAAAATTTCTAAGAGGAAGAAGCAAAAAGGATTCAACTAGTAATCAAACACATTACTTAAAATATTCAGGACACAACGTCCATGTATATAGGATACTTGCCACATCCCCATTCATTTATATGAATGAAACTCGAGTTTATTAAATACCGTTGGCAAACCTAACCAACATAAAATGAGTTGGCTAGCATCAGGAATTTTAAAGGCAAAAAGTAGAGGTTTGAATCAATGTCATAATTACAGTAAAACATTTAATTCCATCCACTTTAAAATACATATCACACATGTCAAATCAAAGAATTATGGAAAACAAAATAAAAACCAATGTTCATCACATGCCAATCAATTCCCATCAAATGTCCATTATTGTTCTCTCTGTCCATGATTATTCTCTCGATGCGTTTCGCCCCTTACCTGGGCTTCCTCATAAGAGCGTTGGTTCATGTTAGTTCGTCATTAAAAGCAGAAAGAGAAAAAAATATATATTTTTTACGCATGTGGCTGTAGTTCCTACACATGTGGAGGAAAACATAAACATGTATATCAAGTCATTCAAATATACTGGTAAAAGTGGATGAGAGAGAAAACGTTTTACAAACTAGTATCATGATCTTAAGGTAGGATATTACATATCAATTACATATCTAATGCATCAAAAAACACAGTTGGTAACAGGATTCATTTACCCCAGCGCCCAGGCTTCAGGAAAAATTGGGTCACAAAATGTAAACATACAGCTCCGCATGGAACCAGTGGGCTAAATATCGCTTTGTCTTAAGTATAGCATATGTCCTTACTTGTCCAGTCTGTCTCCCTTCACCATCTGCCACCACAGCTTGTGTGGATATGTGCATTATCTGTCGGGTTATATGTCTTAAACCGGACCGAAACACATGTATTATATCCTCCAACCACAGCCAATTAGGGAGCCAATAGATGTCCCATGGACATCACAGACTTTTGCCTTTAGCATAGTATAGTAATATAACATAATATAAAATAGTAATTAAACACTTTTTATACCCTAATGTGTGTAAACTTAATCTGTATTTTAATACACTGGGTCTTTTTAAAGTACATGTAAACTAGAGATGGTCACATTTTGCTTGAATAATTCAACCATTTCGACGATTTCAAGTTAATTGCAAAGCCTCTAAACATAGTATCATCACCAAACTTGCTGGAGATATCCAATAGGATGGGGGTATACTACAAAAATAAAGTATGTCTCTAACACAAATAGTTTTTGCACAAATTAAGTTAAAAGGCAAGTACAAATTTGTTTCGACTTTGTTTTTTAACTTAATTTATGCAAAAACTAGAGCAAAACCCACAACTCTTCTCTACATCTCCAGCAAATTTGGTCATGATACAATTTTCAGAGGCTTTGCAATCAGCTCACAAATTTAGCAAGTCAAAATATTCGACCATCTCTAATGAAAACCATTGTAGCAGATATTGACAATTTTAATTTTTTTGTACCTACCAAGAAGATATCATGTTTCCTGTACTGGATGTTGACTAAGTTGTTATTCTCTGCAGCACATTTTTAGATATCACTAAAAGCTCTTGAATAATTTATGTCAGTTGATGTCATGCCTCACATTCTGCTTCAACAGATGAGTGCTATAGAAGTAGTTAGAATTAAAATTTTAGCATAAAGATCACATATAATATACTGTGCTGTTTCCTTGATCTTTTTATGAAATGTACTGCAGTAAATTAGATATGGTAAATGTATTGTGCAATTTTTATTAAATCCGATTCTTAAATTCCAAACAATTTTAACACCATTTTTTAATAGGCAAAACTCCCAATTATCAAATGATATGTACATATAAAACACGGCCTCCAAATAAATATGCATGTGGATGCGATTTAGGGCACGATTTTGAGCGCTACCCTACCGCGTTTATAACTGTGTGCCGTGCCTAATCGCGTCCCCTAGCGGAATATCCCATGCATGTCAATGGAGGCAGTCAAAAATGTTCCATTTACTATGGGCGCGATTGGACATGATCAGAAAAAAGGTCGAATCACGATCAGCTATTAAAAAGTCCATCCACGGCCGATCGCTCTAGTGGAAGTCCTTAATTGGTTTGGGACCATCAATTGTGTTGTGTAAAGATAGAATTGGTGAGCTTTTCTACACCCTATATATTGGCAAGAACCATTCAACTAAGTAAGTAAGTTCATCATCATTGAACTTTATGTATATTCAAGTGTAATCATAAATACCATCAGACATTATGATAAAACTCATGAGGAAAACCCCTGGAAATGAAAATCAAGAGTTACTTCTTTTGGAGACAATACCATTTACCAGCCACAAAAAAGGCAAATTGGAGTGGCAGGTCCAGGAGGTGGGGCCTATAAACCATTTACTATGGGGCCCAGTTGTTTCCAGCTCCGCCCCTGAATGGATGAGTCTGGGTTAAGTGGTGTTTTAAGAGGTTGAGCTTGGGTCCTTTATTCCATTGAGAGAAACACTGATAATGTTCCTTCCACAACCAATGTACAAAGCAAGATCCATAAATACATAGATGAGCAAGTATGGTGTGGAAAATTATCAAATTCTCATTCACATACACTTTAAACTCAAGCAAAGCTTTCCTATAGGTTAAAGATTTAATGCAAAGGGTGGACCCACTCTATGTTACAGCCTATGGATGGCATGCATACCATACTGAAATAATATAGTGTTCCTGCTTAAGCTTTGTTAACACTGTCATATTTGAACACATCTGAGAACCGATGTATAACTATTGTACGTGGCATTTTAGATGTTTTACAGCTTCTTACTGGAAAGGTATAACACAAGCATCAATCTACCCACCAATAAATTCAGATAACTGTGTATGTAGCAGGGAGAGAATTTAAGGGGTAGATTTATAGCCAACTCCTTTAGTAATGCTTTCAACAAAATGCTTGTATATTTGTTCTATATTTATCAAGCAACATTGTGCATCATCACATTGATCCAAATATCGACAACAATGTCAGGGAAATGCCTAAAATCATCTCCAATGCAAAGACTCTTCAGTGCTCACACTTTTATGCCACAGCATTCTAATTCTGAATGGTTGAGTGTACCTACTTCTGGTTTAAAATTATATTCTGATCTAATGTTCTTAGGCCATTTCTTTTGGTCAGATTTTTTAATGGAAATGTTCTTCCCTTGGCTATTTCCTGTTGAATTTTTTTAAGGCTAATTTATTTTTTATTTGTCTTGCAAAATATAACATTAGATGCAAACAATTTGGAACACAAATGGGTTTTTGTTAAATTTCTTTTTTGTTTTGTTAAGGGTGAATAACTACATCATTCTTTGTAAAAACATAAATTTTATTATCATTTAACAAGTTATTTAAATAAACCATTTTATGTACTGTATGTATAATATGTATGTTATGTATATTAACGGTATTAGAGCAATGGTTCCAATTAAGCAAGAACAGTTTAAGAGACTCTTCTCACAGGTAGGTCCCCTTTCTTCAGGGTTGCCACAAGTAAAGCAAGTCCAGCATTGGGGGCTCCACTCCCCTGAATGAGTTGTATAGATAATTTTAATGAATTACAAAGAACATTTTAAAACCCCATTGTGCTCCTAACTAGGTCACATATTTTAGTCATTTACATGTTTGTCTATGTCTATACATTTTTAACTGAAGCTGTTTCTTTTGCTAATCAGGAGCAATAAAACCGTTTCAAATTTCTAACATGGGCCAAAGCAAGCAGACCTAGTGGACATTTTTCTCTTTGATAAAATGATAAAATTGGAACTTTGCAACCTTCCTTTCAGTCAAAGCTTTTTTTTGTACTCCTTAATATATAAAAGAAAAAGAAAGATCATTTTTCCTTTCATGTAGCTAACATATAATCTATCCATCGGTAAAGCAAAGAAAAACCTTTCTTTTTTCCACTCCAGGCTGGTCAATGCCTTTTTCTTTATCTCTTAATTATTTTATGAGGTAGGTTTTGATATACAAGGTGCTTATTTTTTGGTGCCTGACAGGTATTATTTTGGATCGTCAAGTTCATCTTCTGTTTGGCGTATTTGACTTGTGTCTTGAATGTCTTGTCATTCTTTTTAGAATTTTGGGCAGCAGTGCGTTTATGTGAATCTGTCTTACACACTCTGTGGTTCTTCTTCAACAACTTTATGAGATGAAATATTCTGAGATTGTCATAACATTTTCCCCCCCTATACCTCCTGCTTACAAATGTGCTGCCGCTGGTGAGAATTCAAAATCCCTAAGCATATTTATACACTGATTAAGTAATTTAAAGCTTGCAGTGTGCCGTGTTTTGGCGTTTGGACCAATATAAACATGTCTTGTTAGAAACATGTTTTGCTCCTAGGGAATAAATCCACACATCTATGATTCATAAACACCTCCACTTTTTGCTTTTTATATTACAAGATATAAGTATGGGTCTCATGACGGCAGGGTAAAGAAGAATATGTATTATCATCTAAGTTTGTCTGATCAATTGCTGTTATAATAACGAATTACAGGTGTTCTGAGCTTTAAAAGACAAGTCCCATGACATTTTGTATGTGTTATTAGTTTTAAGTTAGCTCTCCTGAGGTAGTCAATGTCCCCTTTTCTGTCCTTTACTGCAAAATCGGTGGAAAAAATACAGATTTATATGTACTCCCGGAGCTTTGACAAAGAAGAGCTACTTCTCTCAGTCATTAATGCACATATTGTAAGGGTCTCTGAGACATCACCAGTTTATTTAAGGTAAGGTACCTCAATCTCCATTGCAGTCCATTGCAAGAGACACAGTGCTTTTGCCTGTTTTCAGTTGCTCTCAGGATTAAGGCCTACAATAATAGCTACCTGATACTAAGGAGGTAAATAAAACCTTCTGGAAACTTCAGGAAGAAGGTCAAGGTCATACACAGAAGATCAGTCCAAGGAACAGATTATCCATAGTATATGTCAGTAGAGTGGTCAAAAAAGGTCAGTGCAGGCAAAATAAGTTGAGCTATAAAAGATCAAAACAGGACTAATCATTTCAGAGATTAAGGCATTGAAAACTGTACAGGTAAAGTGGGGCTACCACAAGGACAGACCCAATCCAGGCAGGGACATATATCTGAACACCTGTGACATAACTTATCACTAAGGGCCCTTTAACACTATATGTGTTTTTTAATTGCATGCGTTTTTCATCTACATCTGCATATGCGCTTGCAATAAAAATGCATCAAAAATCATGTGCTAAAGCTGTGTTTTTAAAAACGCAACACATGCAGCGTAAATGGTTAAATTGGTCTTCCATGAGAAAATGCAGTACTGTACGCAAGGTCCTTCTCTGCTTGGCTAACCACTGCCATTGTATTCATAGAATAGAATGCATTCTGCTTGCAATTGATGGGCCATACATATGCATCATGGTCCTCATTGTGGGCACCCCAGATGTACATGAAAGGGGGTCACTGTATTTAGGTTTCAAGCAATTAAATGTAACTAAAAATTAACCTGAAGTTGTTCTTTCATTTTCTGTAGGGCAGACATTATACAGTTATTACTAGGACCTAATCAAAAGCACATAAACAAAAAAAAATTCTTGACTTAGAAATGTGTACATTATACAGTATGTTTTATTAATCATGTTAATCAGTAAGAACATACATACAAGTGAAGCCTTATACATCCATAAAAGAACATTACAATACTAAAACCAGCTCATGCTAAATTTTTAAATAAACCTTATAAATTGAAATATATCCCTTATGCTTAAAAATGTATATTTCCTACAGAGTGAAACAAGGATACTTCCATTACTGGAAGATGGCTAATCTATAATTTATTACACAAAAGCAATCTCGTAAGTGCAGAATGCAGAGCTTGTATTGGCTTTATTATTTCATGCGTCACTTAAAGTTTCCGAAATTAGTTTCTGAAGCGAGTGATACTTTTATTTCTGCATTGTGATCACAGGGGAAGAAGCATATGAAAGTTGTGGCATTCAGTAAAATACTGGCGTGCTTAAGTCATAACTGTTTATTTTAGAACAAGGCTGTTTTGTGTGTTTGGATGTGCAGACATGTATATGAACCTTCACAAGATCTGAATAATCAGATGATAAATGTTGGGAAGTGAGATCAGGTGTTTGTTCCATTTTACTCTTACTTTCTGGGGTTACCTACAGTGGCAAGGGGGCTTGTGGTTTTGTTTGCTATAATACCAATAATATTGTCTACATCAGTGGTTCCCAAACTGGGGGGCCTTCATTCTTAACTCCCTGCCGTTCCTGACAGTCCCAGCTCGTCCGGCTCTGACCCGTTAGAATTGGAGCCACAGGAGAGCGAACTCACCGATCCGTGTGGCTCTGATCTAATGAAGAGGCAGCTGCATCTTTCTGCATTGAAAAAACTATTCAATAAAATTCCCTATGTAAAATACTCACTGTCCTTCTACAGCTGTCTTCATTCTGCTTCTCTCCCGGTGTGACAGACTTGGGGCGGGAACACCAAATGTACAGGATACATTGACTTCAAAGTATTACAATGCTCTCCTCTGTAACCTGGCACATCTGCACTGCCATCTAGTGGTTGCAGGGCTAATTTACCTGATACATTTTTTTAGATATTCATTAACTGATTTTTTGAGTTATTCATAAAGCATCTGAACATGTAATTATATTCAGGATGTCTACCAGACTCCTGTATGGACATACTTTGGGAATAGAGATGGTCGAATTTTTTTTCAAAAATTCGACCATTTCGCCGATTTCGAGTTAATTGCAAAGCCCCTGAACATGGTATCATCACCAAACTTGCTGGAGATGTAGAGAAGGGTTGGGGGTACACTCCAAAAAAGAAAGTATGTTTCTAACACAAACAGTTTTTGCACAAATTAAGTTCAAAGTCAAGTAAAAATTTCGAAAATCGAACTTCATTTATGCAAAAAGTACACGCGCTAAAGCATTACTTCTTTTTTTCAAATGTTTCCAAAACCCTTCTCTACATCTTCAGCAAGTTTGGTGATGATACCATGTTCAGGGGCTTTGCAATCAGCTCACAAAGTTAGCAAGTCGAAAAATTCGACCATCTCTATTTGGGAAGTTACAGGCCTACAATGTAAAAAAACTTTTTTCCATTAAAGTCTATGGTGCACTTTTGGTACAGAAATCTGTACCTCAGCAATGCGCTAGGGAGGTTAATCTGTGTTTGAATGGGGAGGGGGGCCCAACAATGTTACTAAGTAGAAAAGGGGGTCCCTGCAAGGAAAGCCAACCACTGTAATGCCAGCACCTGACATGGCTACTGGCATTACAGTAATGGCAGTACTTACCTGCCCCTTGATTGGCGTGCGAAATGTGCGGGTAGGAGACTCCAGCATGAAGCACAAGGTTATGTGGTGTTGGTTCAAGTAGCGCCATGCTCCGAGCATAGCGATGCTTGAGCCGAACACACATTGAGCTGAGCATGCATCACTAACTATATACTAAATGTAGTGTCAAACTAACACTAGACCAATATATCCACATATTCAGTGATAGTGTGTGTATATATATATATATATATATATATATATATATATACATTGATATATATATATTGATATATATATTGTGAGATTAGCAGTAGCGCAGAGGGGAGCAGGACATCCTGGATAAGTCCACATCAAGTTAAAGAGGCACTGCAGTTGGAGGTGAAACACAATTCATTGTTTATTTACAATTTGCAGAAAGTCCATATCAGGTCATGCAAGCTAGCAGAGCAAAATGCTCGTTCAAATAGCGCCATGCGCTGAGCATAGCGATGCTTGAGCCTAACACATATTCAGCCAAGCATGCATCACTAACTATATGCACAAATATGTCAAACTAACACCACACCAATATTTCCACATATTCCACATTCCCCAGTCTGCCACATTTAAAAACATACACATAGGACACCTTGAACCAGTCCCAGCAATTCCAGCTCCCCCTACTGGTCAACCAGAGAAATACTCAGCATATTTCCAGTATCTGGGACACACATACCTCCCATACTGGATACATCATGGTCCCCTGTCACTATATATATTGCAACACAGTGACCCCAAGATCACCTGTGTCACTGGGCAGAGTGCTTGTTTGGCCACGGTATCTCAATTTCCCATTCTGAGGTAGAACCAACAGTGTCTTTATTTGCAGGGAACTCTATTGTACCTCTGCTGTTTTTTTCTGGTGCCAGTAGGTGTTGCATAACCCTCAGATGGTCCCCTGACCATCCTAGTAACCCACCTGCTCCGCAAAATGACAGCGCAGGATGCGGTCGAGGCGTTCCTCTGTACCTGGCCAAAAACCCAGTGGGCAACTGTCACGGGTGAACCACGAGAGTAGTGGACCCACCGTGCCACCAAACAAGCATAAACCAGGGTGCAGAGTCTAAGGAGCCCCCGGTATTCACCAAAGCATTTGGCAAAAGGGGTGGTTGAAGATGGTCCAGGGGTCGGTAATAGTAAGGCGATAGATAGAAACAGAACCTGTGTGTCAGAGGCATAAAACACTCTTTGTTCAGGCAAAGCCCTGTTGTTTTAGACTTCCTGATATTCCCAGGTCAGGTGATCTGGTTGGACAGGGCTCCAGGTGTGTGATAATACTGCAGAATGAGCAGGAGCCAAATCAGGTGCCACGTTCTCTTCCACAGGCAGAGGGAGCCGATCTGCGAAAAGTCCTGGTCCTCTGAGGTTTAGGAGTAGACACAGTAGAATTGGTAGCTGGCACCTCAGTGGTTGCAGATCGCTGGGTGACACGGCAATCTGTGACAGCAACAGTGCTAGCATTAGTGGGTGATGCCCAGAAAACTTTCTTCGACCTGTCTGCTGAAGTAGCCCAAGATCATAAAAAGCTGAAGTTTGAAAACTGTCCGTCTGTGCAGGCACAGCGTGTCCACAACTAGACCTTCCAGGCTAGAGGGTCTCCCTGGTCCCAGATGTATGACCTCATTAATCTGGTCAAACGCTGGTTGCAGCCAGAAGTGTTTACTGGGCCTTGGATCAGGAAGAGGGTTACCATTGAATTGTTACCTTTGGGCGCTCCCACCAAAATTACAGAGGTGGGTAAGCCAAGCAGACCGAAAAACAGTGGACCAGTTGGTTGAACTTGTGGAGCGACACTAGTGATGGCCGCGAACAAGCATGTTTGCCCTTCTTCTTGCTAGCGGACAGTACTGGGTTTGCTGGAAATGTAGAGAAGGGTTGTGTCTCTAACACAAATAGTTTTTGCACAAATTAAGTTCAAAGTCAAGTCAAAATTTCAAAAATCTGAATTTTGACTTTGAATTTGTACTTAATTTATGCAAAAACTACATGTGCTAGAGCAAAACTTTTTTTTCAAATGTTTCCACAACCCTTCTCTACATCTCCAGCAATATTGGTGATGATGTCATTTTCAGAGGCTTTGCAATAAGCTCACAAAGTTAGCATGTCGAAAAATTCGACCATCTCTACTTAGCAGCCCCACTCACTGATCTTACCAAGGGGCACCTGGCCACAAGAGGCAGAGAGGGTCTTCCAAGACCTAAAGATGGCATTATGTAAGTGCCCAGTGTTAGTGGCTCCTGATATCCAGAAGGAAATCCTTGTACAGACAGATGCTTTCGAGGTAGGCTTGGGGGCCATTCTGTCCCAGGTAATAAATGGTAAAAAGCATCCTATGGCTTACCTTAGTATGAAGTTGACCCCCGCCGAGAGCAGGTATGCCATTGTGGTGGAATGTTTGGCAATCAAATGGGCGTTGGAGAGCCTTAGGTACTATTTGTTTGGTAGAAAGTTCAGGTTCATCACAGACCATGCCCTGCTGAAATGGATGGCCCAGAATAGACAGAGAAATGCCAGAGTCACCCGGTGGTTCCTATCCCTGCAGGTCTTTAACTTAATTGTGGAACACAGGTCAGGATCACAGCAGGGTAATGCAGATGCTCTCTCCAGTGTGTTTTCGATGTTGGCTACCTATGCTCAGCTCCACGGGCTGGAGCGGGGGGTGGTGTGGGTATGTAACACAGTGACCCCAAGATCACCTGTGTCACTGGCCACGATATCTCAGATTCACATTCTGAGGTAGAACCAGCAGTGTCTTTATTTGCAGGGAACTTTTATGTTCCTCTGCTGTTTTTTTCTAAATTCTGTTCTGATGCTGGTTTCACTGGGAATCTGTAAGAGCAGGGTGTGGCAGATCCACAGTCCTGGTCCAGTGTTTCCAGAGACTCAGGACCCCTATAGAGCACATGAGGCTCAGTATGTGTGGGAGACAGTCTCTCTGTCAGAGACAGTGTTTGTTAAGAAGCCAGGAGGCTGTTGATTTACTTTATTGACACTTTATGTTGTGTGGAGTCACCTCATTGGGAGCACCATTTGCAGCTGAACTCCCACAATATATAAAATTCATTTTCATGAACATTTTGTGTCTACCTTGCATCTTCAGTACACCAAACTAAAGCATTCTGTTCATTGTGAAGATACTAGATTAGAGCACTTTTATACTTTATTTTACATATGTTATTGGTAAAAAAAAATGTCACTCACATTGATTGTGTTAATGCTGTGTTTGCAAAGTCTCACAAGAGTGCTTAACATGCATCTTTTATTTATATGCCTTACAGAACAATTTCCAGGAAAGTACATTGCACGGGTTGTATTAAAAAGCTTTCTATGAGCTACCAAAATCTTTTTGTGTACATGTGACATCTGTAAAATTTGGCTGCAGGTGTAATATACTTACTGAAACATGACTTGCTCAGCTAAATTGATAGTGAACAGAAAAATTACATTCTTTTTATTCTTCTGCTGATTGCTAGAAAAAATAATGGGAAATAGTTACAGAAAATGCTAATGTGAAGTACCTGCTTAGGCAAAATAAAGAAAGTTTGCCTCAGTTCTTGTAACAATTGCAATTATCACAATAGTTGTCATACAAGGATTGCTTTCCTCTGTAGTATAGGATGTAGATGTAACGTACAATACACACAAAAAAAAGAAATAAACTGATCGTACCCGCTTTGAAGTTGCAACATTTTATTTGAGAAGTCAGATCTACACCATAAGGGTAAAATGCACTGTGTGCAACAAGGATATATTTAATATGTTTTGGATTGACTTCTACAGGAATTAAAAATTCTTCATAATTGATGTTTTGTAAAATATAATACCTTTGTATATTAACCCATATATTAAGGTACATGTTAGCCCGCACCCCCCCCCCCCCCCCCCCCCCCCCCCATTTTTGGTTCTTGAAAGTGTAGGGAAGGTGCATATTTTATTATAGAAAACCATTATAAATGCTCTCAGTGGCCATTCCCAATACTGCACCCTAAATTAACGACCAGAAGCATGGCAAATAAAGATGGAATCTCTCATATGATTTTAGGGAACAGCAGTATGTTTTTTTAAGATTCTGGAGAGCTACACCACCATCATACCAGCTCAGAAGTCAAACTTTTACCTCCCTAGGTAAAGAGACAAACCCAGTTTGTTCACAAGCAAACTGAAAGAACTGGGTTAGTCCAACACTGAGAGGTGCCCGCAGTGCTTCCTTACCTGGTCCGGCAGCAGGCTTCCGGGAAGGGAGCAGATCCCTCCCCCTTGTCACATAATTATGTCCGGGGGGAAAACTGGATTTTTCAATGCAGTTTCTTTTGAGATCGGGGGGAGGGCAGATCTCAGAGGAAACAGTAGGTTTTTAAACAGAAAAATGTGTACATTGCAAGTTGTATTTAAAAATTCCCATAGGTGTCACTTCATTAGGTTTGTGACACTGAGGGGGAGGAGAGATCCATAGGTGGCGGGATTTTCAAATCGTACTAAATACAGCTTTCTGCTTAGAAAGCTGTATTCAGTTTCATTCAAAGTTCCCTTCTGCATTTAACTGTTTAAAAGGGAAATTTAAAAGAGAATTGTACTGGATACAATGATAACTGTATCCTATACAATTCAAAGTAAAAAAAAAAACACAAAACACATTTGCAATTTAATTAAAATTGTATTATAAACAAAAAACAACTATAAATAAATACTGTTTTGAAATTACCATATAAAAGAAATATTTTAGAGATTGTTTCATTTAATTGATACCTTAATTACATAAAAAATGTAATGTAATTTTGTTTTACATAATTGTTTGTTTTAAACATTATTATATTCAGGACGTCTACTAGAGCCTTGTATGGACATATTTTGAGAAGTTACAGGAATGCAAAATAAAAATTCTATGGTGCAGAAATCTGTACCTCAGCAGTGCGCTAGGGAGGTTAAATATATATTTTTTAGATTTTGAGTATACATCCGCTTAAACATGGTTTATTGCCACACAATTTGATAAAAACGATTTCTTACAATTGTGTGAACATTCTAAGTTAATTTTGTTAAATCAGATTCTTGATGTATAAGGGGGGCTGAACAAGACAGCCAGACCCAATATCCTATATGGGGCCCAACAATGATAGGCTTGATGAAGCCCAAAAAACCTCTTGGTGTTGCCATACTATTGATTATTCATATGGTTGCTTATTTTATTTGGAGCAAGTGATCAATCCTGCTATGTAAATCTGCTTTTTACCTTATATTAGAACCTCTGACCTTTAGTAATATGACTGGGTTGTCATACTCCAGCCTGAAGCCAAATCTGGCCCACAGTGTAATTATATTTGGCCTGTAAGATTTTTCAAACAATCTTAATTAAAAATGAATCACATGATTGTTTTAGATGAAATGTTTAAGCAAAACTTAGGATTGTATCCACATCAAAAAGTCAATTGTTGTATCTGATGAAAAGAATAAAAATCTTCAATTGTAGACATATTTTTAAAATAAAAAATATAAAGGTTGGCCTGTGACTTCTTTCAAGTTTTGAAATTCTAGCCACTGTGTATTTGAGTTTGACACCTCTCTACTGTGGATAACGTATGTTATATGTTTTTATCATTTTAAAAATAGCAATAAGATAAAAGTTCTGAAAATAAACATTTTCTTTGAAATTGCTGTATAAAGCACAATACAACCTGTATAAATTCATTTTGTAAATAGTTGTTCATTAATTAACAGGTTGGTGCCCTTCAGTGCTCTCACGGGGAGAATCCTGTAATACGGCTCATCTAATTGCCAGGAATTTTAGATGCAAACGTTTTATCATTCACCATGATCTACCAAGTCTACTGCTCATGAATCACTAAATCGGTAAGGACGCCTGGAGGAAATAAGTAAGTTGTTAAGTTCAACTAGTGCATGACATTCCTGATTGCTACAAAAAAAGCTGTTACTTGCTTTGCCTATGTAATTAATAGACCATAGTTTAATAGCTTTGCTATGCTATAACCCAATTTACCTTATATAATCATGTACTATATTCCAGTTTCTCTAAGGAATATTCAGAATAATGCTGCTTACGGTTGTGCCAATTGCCAATAAGTGTAAGTGTAGGCTAAAAGTCACTTTGGTCATGCTTTACCTAGGCATGTATTGCTTTGTGAATTTTATAACTTTTCATTCTGGTAAAGTATAAAATATTTTGCCCCATTAAGTATATCATTTCTAAAGCAACAACATGCAATCTGCAACAAAGTTCAACGAAAAGGTAGCTTTCTAATACTTTGTGTGTGAATACCATACCTGTCAACCCTCTCGTTTTGGCCGGGAAAGTCAAGTTTTTTATGTTTCAATAAATCCCGGGATTTTCTAATTAAGGTTAATTAGGACGGAGGGGGCGTTACTCTCCCTCCTAAGTTCCCACCCCGCTTGTGCCAATGATGTGTGGGGTGGGACGATAGTAGGCAGAGTAACAACCCCTCCCTCTGAAGTTAGACAGCTTCAAAACAGGAGGGAGGGGACCTAAAATCCTTCAATACTGGAAGTGACATCCTTGACTTGCCTAGACAGATCGCAGGAAGTTATGTCACATGTGTCACTTCCTGTAATGTTCCTTTATTCAGGGACAGTAAAGTTGACAGGTATGGTGAATGTAGTAGCCATACTCATATCAGAAACATAAATTAGAAAGAATTACCTATGAGCAGGGGGATGTGACACAATGTGACTTGGAAGTTGTTATTAATGTTTTGTTCTATTATACTGGTATACAAAGGTTTTGGTGCCTGAACGATGACGGAAGTGTTTTTATATTAATATTACAATGATATAATATTATATTTATTAATATTTATATTAAATTTGCAATTCTGAAGGGCATTCAGAATTGCAAATATATTTATAAATATAAATATATGGTCTCCCTGAGGGCGTTGGCATCCTCTATGGGTGATCCGATGACTGATGCTTCTTCTGTATTTAGGTATACTATCTGCAGCATTCCCAAACTGGACTTGACTGGTGAAATGTAAATAAACTTGGGCAATAGAGCCACCTTGTGGACATTTTATTTTTGCTAGAGATGGTGCTGCTTAATTCCCAACCCTAGGCCTATACTCAAGTCAATACGTTTTCCCAGTTTTGTAGATAAAAGTAGGTACTGCAGCTTATATTCAGATGGGCTTATACTTTGGTATATACGGTATTTTTTTTTCTACCTGAAGAAAGCTATGCTGTTAGACAAGCTATACGATGTTAGCTTATTCTCATTTGCTGAACTTTCAAATACTACACATATTCAAATAGAATGCTTACATGTTAAATAAAAAAAAGCAAATATAAATCTATAGCAAGGTGCAGCTATAAATGGAAATGTTAGATACAAAACACAATATTTTCTGTTCAGGTAAAGAATATTTTCTGCAGATAGAATGTAACATTTGCTTTTACAGATAGAGATCCATGTGTCATTATTCTTTTTCTGCAGCACACTGTAATGATTAGCCTTTCTTTCACTAGTAAGCTGCAAAAATGAAAACTGAAACGCACAAAATGTCTAGTTTATATATAGTTTCTCTATTTCCAACTTCCTCTATTAACTCTAATTGGAAATCTCTAAGTGACCATCAGTTTGTATTCCTATGTCAAGCTATGCATATAAACTGATCATATGAGATCAGAATTTCACAGAACAAATGGTGCTTTCAAATCTGTTTCTTGTTATTTCAGAACATTTGCTAGTTGCTATTTTGAAAGCTAAAATTAAATTTTAAAATTGGTGTTCACATGTCCCTAATGGTTGTTCACATATTTGTTTATCCTCATGATTTGTGGTGGTTATTTCTGTTTATTATTTTAATGACACTCATGAAGATAACAGAATGTTCTAATTGATGGCTTTGCTTCTGCTAGTTAGCTGGAACACAAGCTGTCAGTAACAGGGAAAAGCACAGTTTTATTCCAATAAACAGGGTGCACCACTACCCATCAATCAGGACCGTTTCTAGCTTTTTGAGGGCCCTATGCGAGATCTTGTTGGGGACCCCTTTTATGTATGCTATGATGCGAATGAGTTTAAACGCGTTGATGATCTGTGCTCTTTGATGATTTGATGATCAAGAAAAAAAGAACACACTAGGTTCTTGAAACTTAAATGAATGCTATGTTCGGCACACCGTGGGGCTGGAGAGGAAGCAGACCTTTCTGCATTTGAAAATAAGGTAAATTTTCCAGTAAGTGATGTCACAAGGTGTAAACAATAGTCCATGCTGATGTAAAATGAACATAAATGCCCATTTGAAGTCTTTATCAAAATGCTTTGTGGCTGGGTGACAAAGGGGGAGAATAACTAGGAAACAGGGACAGAGTGTTTTCACCCAAGAACCGTGTTACTCCACTGTTTCTTTGTGATTATAGCAAAACAAATATACATACAGACTGTCCTCCATCTAGAATAGCTTGTAAATACATATAGTTATACCAGGGTTATTGGCCATGTGTTCAGTTGTTGGGGGATCATGAAGAATTACCCAAAACAGTAAATTTCCATGCAGTTAAACAAATGCTGTAATACATTGTTATAACCTTTGTCTCCCTAAAGGACTTGAGTGAAGAGTCTCCTTTCCACTGC
>CM070036.1:81465333-81483195 GCA_036250615.1 Ptychadena robeensis | reverse complement strand
AAACATGCACAAGAATAAGAAATCAGGAAGGGGGCAAATAGTTTTGCACACCACTGTACTGCAACAATTTTAGTGAAAGAGGATTAAATGAGGAAACTGATCCCTTACAATGAGTGAAGTTAAAGTAGATGTTTATTATAACTACAGTCTTTTTTTATACTACTGCAAATGACCACAAATAGTAGTAAACTTCACCTGGCAGCAATGCTTCATTGCATCTAAACTGTGAGCCCAGCTGACACTTGTGCCTGTTATAGTGACATGAAAACATTTGGCAGGGGGGCATGATCATCCTCATTATCCATAGGACATAGGTTCCTCTATGAAAAGAAGATGAAAAGAGAAATCATGGAGAAGCACACATTCAATGTAATTTATAGTTCTCTAACTGGCTGATCCTGTTTCAGGCCACTCAAGCAGAAATTAGAAATGATTAATTTACTCTGACCAACTAAAAAGGGGAGGTCAACTCGACAAGCTGATCAAACTGGTCATGTCTTTCTCCATGCTTGAGAAATGCTCCATGCTTGCATGCTCCATGCTTGGTCATTTCTTTCTCTTGCTTGAGAAACTTCTAGTAGAACGTGCCATCCCTATTGAAAACCTTGTGTTGCGGAGATTGCCAGCATGGGTTTCAAAGATTATTTATAGATACACCACCTTTATTGCGTTTTTATGTCTAGCTAGTGTAGTTTCAACATAAAACAGATGTTTACCCTCTCACAACTGTACATAAGCATTACATTACAGCATATGATCCAACTGTAAAAACAATGAATATTCCTGATGGGGAAAATGTTAAATTATTTATAACTGACTTGTAAGTGTTTGATGCTTAAGAAGCCCTTTGAAGAAACAATCTAGTTGCTGTGTTACTGTTCATTTTTGCTTTTATTTTTTAGGTTCTTTGCAGCATGTCACAAATGCTGTTCAGAGCAGATTCCTACCACACACACTTTACAATTGTATACAGTTAATCTAAATTATCACCACATCTTTTCTGATAGACTGGAGTCTATTATCCATGCTGGGTTTATTTACTCAGCTCTGTTAGGTATTTAGAAATGTTCATATCGTTTTCCTTCCAATTTCCACCAACTGTGCAAATAAAGCAAGAATGTTTTTTGCATATAAATATGTGTTGTCTTGCTCTAGCTATTCTGTCCCTTAAACAAATCACAATATTTTTATATAGCAACAGCTCCTAAAATATACTTGTTCAGATACACCTAACTGGGCACTGTTAGCCAAGCAATTTTACACAGCGCAACTGTCGTGGTAGCAGGATGCTCTCTCACTATAGAGCAGGCAATAAACATTAGAAAACTGTCACCTATTACAATCGTCAATGATTCTCTGGGATTTATAACCGAGAATGTATGCACATATTAACATTCAACACAACACTATGCATGTACAAACATTCAAAAAAAAATCTACATTTACAATATTCCCCCAAAATTCCTTCTATGCAACCTATTTAATTGGTTAATATGATTATCAATCTGTATCCCATAATATTTTTCATGGAGACTCATTGGCTAGCACTCTGGCCATGCAGCCCTAGGGTCTTGAATCTCAGTCTGGGCACTATCTGCAAGTAGCTTGCATGTTACCCCCATAATTGTGTGGGTTTCCTCCAGTTACTCTAGTTTTCTCCCCAAAATGTGCTTAGACTGTGTTAATATGATTTGGACTATGACCTAGACTAGTTGCATATGACTATGGTAGGAATGTTAAGGTAGCCATAGACACCTCGATCTATGGCAGACCTTTAGCAGACTGATTACAGCGTGGTGACATCGCCACGCTGTGAGCAGTCTGCTAAATGTCGGACAGGAATTCTGTGTGTTCCACTAACACACGGGACTCCTGTCAGACTGAAGCCAATTAACTCGGAGGGGGAGTCTCCTTAACAAGCTGCAGCGCAGTCGGGCAGAAAAAGAACCGGCAGGTCGGATCCGTGTGCGATCCGACCTGCTGGCTTTTTTTCTACAAAAGTCAAGGTGGGCTCCCACATAGTTGCGGCAGACCAACCTTGATGTGCTCGGCGGGAGCGAGCACGCAGGTTGGTCTGCTACAACTATGGCCGGGAGTCTGCCCATCTATGGGGTGCTTTAGATTGTGATCTCCTATGAAAGGCTGTTAGTGATATGACTATGTGTTCTTTAATGTGCTACATAATATGTCACCACTTTATAATGATAATATAATAAAAATAATAATAAAAAAGAAGAAAACATAACAAAGACCCCCAAAGCTATGGGGATCCTTTAGACATTTGGTGTCTTCTCTATCCATGGGCAAGTATTAAATTATTTTATAAACTATAATGTTTTCAACTTCGTAATACAGCAACCTATTGCCTTATTAACTAAAACATAAAAAAGAATGAAAACATGGCCTTTAGAATACTTCAACCACATTTTGCTAGATACTGGAAGAATTATCTTTTCAAGCTCTTGGATTCTACAATACTCAACTTCACAGTCACAAGCCTCTTGGCAGCTAAGGACTTTACATATAAAATTAGAACTTCAAACGTTGGATTTAATTATGCATTAAGTGGATTACTAGCTTTTTGAAAGTGAAGATGTCTTCCATTTAGTAGTCTAGAATTGGACTGTTTATGGTGGCAGTCTGATAACAATACAGCTCTGAGACAAGTGCTGGAGTTTACACTTGAGTGGGGAACAGAGAAAGATTTGTGATTTAGAAGTTTGAAACTATTCCTGTCTAGTGTAGTAAATAAAAAAAATGTATAACAGTTGGCATTCTGTATGTATACTGAAGCCTATCTACATCAATTCCTATTTTATTCAATTCTTAAATTAGCCTAAACTGTTGCTGTATCTATTAGGCCATAGCTGTGTTGTACCCACTGAAAAGTACCATCATGGATTTTATATACAAAATCATTAGTGACAAAGTAACATGGCCTTTTACAATGCAAACTTGTCAATCTGAGTTCATAGTTGTGACCCTATAGTACAGATGGAGTTTTGTAGGTTTTATCTGAATCAGTTAAAGCCCCCCATAGAGGGGCAGACTCCCGGCCATAGTTGTAGCAGACCAACCTACGTGCTCGCTCCCGCCGAGCACATCAAGGTTGGTCTGCCGCAACTATGTGGGAGCCCCCCTTGAATTATGTTAAATCAAAGGGGGAGTCTCCTCCCCCTCCAAGGTAATTGGCTTCAGTCTGACAGGAATCCTGTGTGTCAGTGGAACACACAGGATTCCTGTCTGACATTTAGCAGACTGCTCACAGCGTGGTGACGTCACCACGCTGTAATCAGTCTGCTAAAGGTCTGCCATAGATCGAGGTGTCTATGGCAGGCTTAATGGGCCTGAATGAGCCATCAGGTTGGCTTTTATCAACATAAAAATGAGCCCTGAAGGGCAACCAGAACAAAAAATATACATTCAATTATGACAATCTGAATTAGACACATACGTGTTTTGGTGCCAGTTTACAGACATATAGCTAAGTAAAAATTTAACCAATATAATTGTTAACACAGAATGTATCGTATGCCAGATAAATCAGAATGGGGATTTTTTTGGCTAATGTCCAGACAGTAAATAGATGGAACATTTTCTCCTTCACTGATCTTGTCTTAGGTTAAATTAAATTATACCTCAAAAGCAAGGAGAGTGCTCTAATCATGCATTATTCCTAATAAAACAAACTTGGTTTTAAATCAATCCATGTAATGAAGAATATTAAGAAGGCAAAATGAAATATGGCAGAAGAAGAACTAAATAGTGCACTTCAGTTGTCACATGGCTGGTTCAGCAAAGATGTAACAGTGATTTATTTTGCCTCATGTTATCCATTCTTAACCTCCCTAGCACTGTGCCCGTATGGGCACTACACTGTACACTGCTTAAAATTCCCGCCCTACCCCGCCCAATGACACCGGCGATGTGGGCTGGGAGACCGATGCCCCTCCATTAACATGGAGGTCTATGGCATGGCCCGCCACTTCCGCAGCACCATGACGTGATCAGAGCAGTGCCGAAAATTGCTGCTCTCTAAATAACTGCAGCTTTCCGCGAGTGTATTGGGTTCAGCCGATCCCCGGTCACCTAGCGATTGGGTCAAACCCAAACACCGAACGAACTGGGTTAATCTCAAATGCTAGGAAGGTTAAAGTACTTTCACACATGGAACACAATTGAGTTAACAGGCTGTTGCTCACATTACATTGTATAGTGACAAACTTTTATTTATCTAGAAGATTTTGTGAGTTGGTTGCTAAGCCCCTGAATATGCTACCATCACCAACATTGCTGGAGATGTAGGGAAGGGTTGATTACACTACAAAAATGTTGTGACCGTGTTTATTATGTTATATATATTTTTTTTTCTTTGTACACAGCATGTAATGAGTAGTGATGAGCGTCTAGGCAATATTCGAATTCGCGTAATTTCGCGAATATCCGCCATAATATTCAATTCCATATTTGTAATCTCGAATATCCGCACTTATGACATGAATTGCGTTCTTAAAATCGCAATTGCGATCAAATATGCGCAATGCATGCAAGTCAATGGAGCTCGGATATTCGACTAGGAGAATATCCGTCATTTCCGTTTAAAAAATCGCATTGCGATTATATAATCGCGATATCATTCATTGTAATGGATTGCGATTATATATTTGCAATTCTGAAATTGCAAGAAAATCGCGCAAAATCGCAATCGCGTCGGATATCCGATGATATATTCGCGAATATTCGCGAAATGGCGGAATAGCGATACTCGAGCTAAATATTCGAAAATCAAATATTCAAGCTCAACACTAGTAATGAGCTGATCAAACACAATCTTTTCATTTCTAACACTGTATTTCTGAAGTTCAGGCAGAGATCATACTTAAAGATCCAGAGCTTACGTTTTGTGCTATTGAACTTCAAATACATTCATTTGATGGGTACATTCATTGGTTGAAAAGAAAAGGCAATGCAAGGATCGAATGTAAATACTTTACAGCCATGCATACTGCAAATGAATTTTTCTCACAAGCAAATATAAGCACCTGAAAGTGGACACAAACTCACATAAGCAACTTGTGGTCATGAGTTAAGGTCTGCTTTAAATACAGGATAATGACACCTTGCCTAATGATCCCTAAAATATGATTACTGCTGCTATTGAAGCCCTGAACTTGTTTTATATTAAAAATATATAATATTTAACATATTATTGGCCAACTAATGAACTTCAGGATGCATAATTTACATAAAATGTACTAGGTTAGACTGAACAAGTAGTTTTAAGCACAGTAATTATACCCCCTTTACTTGACATTTGGCAAAAAATATGTGTGTATTTGAGTATATATATACACACAGTCGATCCCATAATTATTCATACCCCTGGCAAAGTTTGACTTTACTTTTATTCAACCAGCAAGTTATTTTTTGATGGGAAATGACATAGGTGTCTCGCAAAAAATAATAAGACAATGTGCAAGAGGAATTTTGGTGGAATAAAACATTTCTCAGCTTTTATTGACATTTTAGTAAAAAGTGTCATGTCCAAAATTATTACTACCTTTTACAAACTGTCACAGTCTCTGGGAAAATCCAAAGTCCTATACCATTCCAAATAGTCCAAGCTGTTCTAAAGCATCCTAATTATCCTGATTAGTTGGGAACAGCTGTTTTAATCAACTGAACAGGTGAAAAACAGCAGCTCTCTGCAGTTGGTTTGTGGACAGTCATCGCTAAGACAAAGGAGCTCAGTGAGGACCTGCAGCTGCTCATTGTGGCGGCCTCACATACCAGGAAAGGGGTACAAGGCCATATCTAGATGTTTTCAAGTTCCAGTGGCTACAGTGCAAAGTATTATTAAAAAATAGAAGATCTCAGAGGACGTGGTCGGAAGCCAAAAGTGACACCTGTGCTGGCCAGGAGGATAGTGAGAGACGTGAAAAAGAATCCAAGGATCACCACCAAGGCCATCCTGGTCAATCTGGGCTCTGCTGGTGGCAATGTCTCAAGGCAGACAATCCAACAGACACTGCACATTGCTGGGTTCCACTGATGGAGACCAAGGAGGATGCCACTTCTCCAGATAAGGAACACAAAAGCTTGCTTGGGCTTTGCAAATGCTCATCTGGACAAAGAAGAAGACTTCTGGTCTTCAGTGTTATTTTCAGATGAAACAAAAATGTAATTGTTTGGTCGCAATTATGTTTTCTTCATTTAGCATAAAATGAAGAAGCTTTCAACCCAAAGAACACCATTCCCACTGTAAAACATGGTGGTGGGAACCTAATGCTTTGGGGGTGTTTTACAATGAACCAGGGAATCTAATCGCAGTAAATGGCACCATAAAAAAGAGTAATACATGAGGATTCTCAACAACAACATCAGGCAGTCTGCAGAGAAACTTGCCCTTGGGTACCAGTGGACATTTCAGCAGGACAATGACCCAAAACATACAGCAAGAAATGGTTAGCAGACAACAACATTAACATTGTAGTGGCCCAGACAGAGTCCTGACTTCAATCCAATTGAGATTCTGTGGAGGGAGCTAAAGATCAGGGTGATGGCAAGAAGACCCTCCAACCTGAAAGATTCGGAGCACATTGCTAAAGATGAATGGGCAAAAATACCTGTGAAGACATGCAAAAAGCTGGCCTGCAATTACAGGAAGCGTTTGATATCTGTAATAGCCATTAAAGGCTTTTCTTTTTATTATTGAGAAGGGTATGAATAATTTTGGACATGACACTTTTTTCTCAAATATAAATATATATATATATTAAACATGTTCTTTAAACTATTCAGTTCCCCACAATATTTCTGCAGACTTAATAAGGCACAAAATGCAAAACATCCAGTTGTCTTTCCCAAACACTTTCAATGTCAAGACTAAGACAATCACATTATTTCATTGTATTTTTAATAAAGGTTGCCAGTGTCAAGTCCGGTTAGAAATAAATAAACGAGGCACTCTTCTAGATTAGAAGACACACTAGCCAATTTGTATAAAGACATAAAATGTGCTGTTTGTGACTTGCACTTCATTGGAGTGTGATATTCAAATAAAATGAGGAAAGTCTCCAGCTCCTGTAATCTGTTACATTTTTTGCTTTGTGTTCTGTAAAAACAAGACATAACATCTGAAAAACAACCTACTATATATGTAATGAAACAATACAAAAAGTTTCTTATTCTTTTGCCCCTACCAAACCTCAGTACTTACCTAGATCTTGCTCCAACTCATACAGGATTCTTTACACTAAATATAATGTATAAAATCAACTTCATAGCATTCTATGGATGTGGTAGATATTAGTAAGGCAATCCGTGCATCAACACTGGAAATAGCGCAAAAGTGCAGATATGAGATCCAGAATCATGTATACGATCTAGACAAGTTTAGTGATTGGAAAAGGGGGTGGGGGATTGAGCTATTTTAGTAAAAACTTCTTAGCATTTTATACTAATACAAGTTTGGGGTTCTTTTGCATTTAAGTGCTAGAGTGGTCAGAGAGTGTGTCCAGTAGAGCAAAGAGCCCCAAGACAAGGGTCTCCTCCAAAGTATTGATTGACAATAGGATGTCTAAACTTTGGCTTGATGTTGCAAATAGAAGTTGGTGGTAACATATGTATAATTAATACTATAATATACTGTGAAAAAAAACTCTTATTGTTGTGTTTTGGCAGGAGAAGAATCATATAAAAGGTCAAATCTTAATTCAAGGCACACTTTTATTTCAAAAGGAAAGGCACAGCATTAACTTTCATCACTTTTTATGACTAGAGCTACTGCTTAGCTTCTGTAAGTGATGTAATTTTTGCATAATTGTCTTTGACCTTCATGAATAACCAACATGTTATACATACAGTATACTGTATAATGTTTAAGAGAAAGCTTTATTATTTATTATTTATTCTATTGGATTTTCCATCATTTACCACCCCTCCCTCCAAAGGTATGCCGATTTTATAATCCAGGATTTATTGAAATCATGGTTTGCCCAGGAAAGAAACATACAAATTATTTCTCGGCTAAAATGGGTATGATATACCAGATATGGTTGTCACACAATATTGCATTTGCTATACTTTTATTTGAAATACATGTATTGCCACAGAAAAAACTTTGTATGGGGCATTTTAAAAAAAGTTAATTAGTGTTATGGTGGGCATTCTTCCTCTGGGATCATAAGGTTTTATTTTACTAACTGTGTGTTCTGGTAAAGAATGTCTACTTTAAAACAACCTTTGGTTTTAAAACAAACATTTCTCTAGACTTTATGTAGACATGTATATAAATTGCTTTCCCGACTCTATAATATGAAGCATTATTTTTTTTTGGGGGGGGGGGGGGGGGGGGGGGGGGGGGGTTGCATTCACATAGAGTTTAGCTGTGTTCTTTGTATAACTCTGAGATGCTGGATGAAAAGTGATGCACCTGTTTAGAAAAATTGTTGCTGATACAGAAATGGTTTTATTGTAATGGAATAAAAAGATGAGTATTTCTGCAGTTTGTTATTTGCTTAGTGTAGCTGACTTCTGGATTTAAATGTGCTTGTACCTTCCGCAGGGATAAGGGAATGAACAGGAAATTATGCATGCGGAAATAGAAATATGTTATCATCCCCAAGTGAGCACAGTTTTCTGCAGGATATACTTTTCCTAAATACCCTACTACGGTTCTATGAGACATATTTAAACTGTTAATACTTCTCAAACAATAGACTGAGAGCCACAATACATACATACATTTTGCTATTTTTTATAGGAACATCTTATGGTGAACAATAGTGATGAGCGGCATAGGCAATATTCAAATTTGCGATATTTCACGAATAATTCTACTTATATTCGATTCTATGTTCGCAATTGCGAGCACATTGCAAGAATATATGTGCAATTATAATCGCTTCGCAATTACCTTTACAAAATGAATGGTCACATGTGCTATTTATTTCTGCATTGCGAATATATATTCGCAATCCATGCCCATAAGCATCCCAATGGCGAATATCGCAAATATTCGGAATTGCGAATATCTGCCGCCATATTCGCCATATAAGTATGCTGCACCATTTTAGAGATTTAAGTATTTGGGGTTTCTTTAATTGGTGAGAAGGGGACATTTTATTAGTTTGTTTAACCATCTCATTACAGCAATTCATCTAAACAGGTAACAGTTATGCAGTATAGTGGTAACTGAAAATGTTGGTGCACAACTTTTTTGTGCCGGCTGCATACATAGAAGAAGAATACACGTTTAAAATTGGTCAGCTTAAATAACAAAAACAATCATTTTAAAACAATATGACACTTGAATTCTAATTTAGTGTGCTGTCAAACAACACAAAAAAGAAAATCGGTGACAACTTTATAACAGGAATGTTATAAAGGAGATCAGTTTAATGTTAAGTGTTTATCTAAGGATAAGGATGCTAAAACATTACCAGCTTTATTGCCAAATAACAAAAAATATAATTTGAATAATAAAGATGTGTGATTGACCCCCCCCCCCTCCCCAGTCAACACAGACAGAGTCACTTCTTGCATTGTGGAATTACATGAGATGATTAGATGTACAAGCCAAAGTTGCATCTTTCTGCCTAACATGACCATCTACTGACTAATTAGAGGTAGATGTACTTTTCTGCTTTAGAATAAAATGTACACATACCTTTTATTAAAAGCAAAATCAGTTACTCTTTAATTTAACTTTTTAACTCTTTTGTCATTTTTATTGTTTCGTTAAATCTATTTAAATATTTTGGTTCCTTAAATAGGAAACTGGATTGATGTGGGCAGATGTGTTCCCCAAAGACACAAGACTTAATCACTCTGATGCTACTGTCTTGGGGTGCAGGTGGTGCTGATGCCTGACATTCAGTGATAGACCAAAATATAAAAAAAGGCACACTTTCCAAAAAAGTGCTGCTGGTAGATGGGGATTCATTAAAGTTGTTTTAGGGTTATCGGATTGTGTCCAAAGATTGTGGTTTAGTATAATGTTTTTCTAATTTGAATTGCAGGTCATGGCATATATCCATTATCTATTTATTTAAAATACCTCAACATTGGCAAGAATAACAGGTCAATATTATCAAAGTGCATTCAAATATAAATTAAACATAAGATGCATGTAAAATAAGTCATGCTTATATTAAGAAGCATCCACAGGCTGACGACACAGATAAAATGTTCTACATTAACCTGAAGTATCACCATAAACATTAGCCATTGTTCACAACAGTTTTATTAATGATATACCTCTTCTAAAGCATAAATGTACATTACACATTAGGCTGTAGATGTTATTCCAATGACAATGAATACATTTCAGCATATAATAGAGGATATTCTACTTTGTAGGAAGAATTCAATTTCCTGTTAATATATATTTTATGTGGCTTTTTTGATGTGTACAAGAGCAGACAGAATTTGAAGTCTCTGCAGGATGTTTATGCCTCTTGAAGAATATTTAATCTAATACATAGTTGTACATATTTTCTTCTGCTTATTGTATTTGTGACTATGTTTGTGTAAGAGGCACTAGTGAATCTGTCTTTGCCAAGGTGATTCAGTCAAAGTACTAGGGAATAATAAATATTCATTGTAATGTTATATGGTTTATAGAGAGTATTGCTTACACCTAGGACATCTTTAATAATATACATATAATGGGCTGTAGGGAAAAGCAGTCATGTGAACTGTTAGCAAGCATTAAATGATTACTTGGAAGAAAATAGCAATACATGGAACAGTTGCGTTGTTGCAGCTTTCAGTCTTTGTGCATGTGTTAAGTCTTTAATCAAATTTTATACATCTACTGGAAACGTCAGAGAAATCCTAAAACTGATTTGCAAAAAAAAGCCATTTATTAATTCTAAATCACTACCAATGTTTGGGTACTATTTACAGGGAGTGCAGAATTATTAGGCAAGTGGTATTTTTGAGGAATAATTGTATTATTGAACAACAACCATGTTCTCAATGAACCCAAAAAACTCATTAAGCTGAATATTTTTGGAAGTAGTTTTTAGTTTGTTTTTAGTTTTAGCTATTTTAGGGGGATATCTGTGTGTGCAGGTGACTATTACTGTGCATAATTATTAGGCAACTTAACAAAAAACTAATTTATACCCATTTCAATTATTTATTTTTACCAGTGAAACCAATACATCTCAACATTCACAAATATACATTTCTGACATTCAAAAACAAATCAGTGACCAATATAGCCACCTTTCTTTGCAAGGACACTCAAAAGCCTGCCATCCATGGATTCTGTCAGTGTTTTGATCTGTTCACCATCAACATTGCATGCAGCAGCAACTACAGCCTCTCAGACACTGTTCAGAGAGGTGTACTGTTTTCCCTCATTATAAATCACACATTTGATGATGGACCACAGGTTCTCAATGGGGTTCAGATCAGGTAAGGAGGCCATGTCATTAGTTTTTTCTTCTTTATTACTTTCTTGCCTTTTCAGCCACGCTGTGGATACTTGGACGGTTGTGATGGAGCATTGTCCTGCATGAAATCATGTTTTTTCTTGAAGGTGCAGACTTCTTCCTGTACCACTGCTTGAATAAGGTGTCTTCCAGAAACTGGCAGTAGGACTGGGAGTTGAGCTTGACTCCATCCTCACCCGAAAGGCCCCACAAGCTCATCTTTGATGATACCAGCCCAACCAGTACTCCACCCCCACCTTGCTGGCGTCTGAGTCGGGAGTGGAGCTCTCTGCCCTTTACCAATCCAGCCACGTGCCCATCCATCTGGCCCATCAAGACTCGCTCTCATTTATCAGTCTAAAACCTTAGAAAATCAGTTTGAGATATTTCTTGGCCCAGTCTTGACGTTTCATGCTTGTTGTGTCTGTGTTCAGTGGTGGTCGTCTTTCAGCCTTTCTTACCTTGGCCATGTCTCTGATATTGCACACCTGTGCTTTTGGGCACTCCAGTGATGTTGCAGCTCTTGAAATATGGCCAAACTGGTGGCAAGTGGCATCTTGGCAGCTGCACGCTTGACTTTTCTCAGTTCATGGGCAGTTATTTTGCGCCTTTGTTTGTTCCACACTTTCTTCTTTTTGCGACCTGTTGGACTATTTTGAATGAAACGCTTGATTGTTCGATGATCACGCTTCAGAAGCTTGCAATTTTAAGAGTGCTGCATCCCTCTGCAAGATATCTCACTATTTTTGACTTTTCTAAGCCTGTCAATCCTTCTTTTACCCATTTGCCAAGGAAGGAAGTTGCCTAATAATATGCACACCTAATATGGGTGTTGATGTCATTAGACCACACCCCCTCTCTTACAGAGATGCACATCACCTATATGCTTAATTGTGTATAGGCTTTCTAGGCCTAATACATCTTGGAGTAAGACAACATGCATTAAGAGGATGATGTGGTTAAAATACTAATTTGCCTAATAATTCTGCACTCCCTGTATGTAAATGTTCAGGAATCAACCAATGACAAGAGTCAGCTTATATTGCAATAAACTTTATTCTTAATGAGGACCAACAGTGTCTAACTACAAGCACAGCAAACTTGTACCTGAATACAGAAGCACGGTGACACAAGGGAACCCAACCTGTTCACAACACAATGCCTAAATGGGGCCAAGAAAAGTAGGGCCAGCACTGACTGGAACTTGCATGTCCAGAGGGCTTATACAGCGGATTGGCAGGATCACAGCAAAGGCAGTACCCCCATTAGCATTCAGGATTGCTCCACATGGTCTGGGCCACGGGCCGCCCCACTGGAAACCTGGCACATGTCTGTGGATGGAAAGGCAGCAACTCCTTGTAACTAAGTTTTATACATAGATTGCTTTCTATTGTGCCCCCCCCCCCCCCCCGGGTTGCCCACACACTGAGACTGTGGTGAGTAACAGGTCTCAGGGTGGACTGCATGCCCAGTTACTCGTGCTCCATCAGACCCATCCTCACAGAGAACTTCCTGGGCGCAGATCCCTCCCTTATATCTGCCTGGAGCCCAGGACGATCATGGCAAGAATCTTAAAGGAGACACTACCCTGATTCTGCAGGTGCATGTCACTACATGTATGTTGCTCAAGCTGACAGATGACTTTATCAGCACAATTTATGTGAATTCTAGATTCCAGCTAACTTGCTACAGCCATTACAAAACCAAATGATGGTGGCATGACTTTGACTTGACATTGTAGGAGACTTGTATAAACTAAACAACCACTGGAGTTTTCAAGTAACTGGATAGTCCAATTTGGTGATTAAGCTTGGTATGATGCCTAAATTATTATTAATTATGGTTTCCTATTATTTTCCAATGGAACACTTACTGATACACTTTAGGGCCGTTTAAAAATCTCTGCTGAATAAACAGAAACAATACATACCCAGCTTTTTAACAATCTAATGTAAGGTTATTTAGTATTGATTACTGGAAGTGTTTACAGTCTTTTGCAAGAATGCATACTTAAGAAGACTAAGTGAATTTCTCAGAAATTCTGTTTCAAATTCCTCTGACAATATTTGGATCAAACTAGAGAGCTGATGCAGCATAAATGTGTACTCAAGTAATGCATTACTATGTTAGGGAACACATAGTTATTTTTTTACATACTTAAGGCTCTGTATGAAACGGAGTAGCTACACTGATAAAGCGTAAAGGTAGCCATGCACGGTTTAACTTTTGCATGATTGATCTTTGATTTGATCGACTTAAGGCCCCCATACACGGGTCAGATTCCCATCTGATTCCGGTACGATCGATTCCGGGCGCGTGCACGCCAAATGACCGTGCCGGAATCGCGTGCCGCCCACCTTGTCCGATCGATTGCGTCCGATTGATCAGGGGCCCAGAATCGGATCGGACAGAGAACCAACATGTTGGTCTTTCTGATCCGATTCAGCACACATCAGGGGGATTTGCCATGTGTGAAATAAGCGATCGGACACGGAATCGTCCAGGAATCCGTGGGACAAGGTGGTATGCAGCGATCGGATACTCTTAATTGGCCGATTGATCGGAGCTCCGATTCCCGCTGAGATCGCCGGAATCGATCGGATGGGTGATCGATCGGCCATGGAATCGGAACGTGTATGGCTAGCTTAAGATATCGATTTTCAGTTTAACATTGATAGATTATATCACCGCACAGTGTGATAGTTTTAAACACAATCGATTCCTATATTTAAATTGGTGTACATGCTTCTTAGTACTATTGCATACAAATTGATGGAAATACTTGGAAAGATACTTGCATGATCATCTCAAATATACCAATATGTCTGATAACTTTTTTATCGATTTTATGTTGGATTATTTTTGGACAATCTTACCAGATGTGAAGGAAACTTTAAATCGATTGTTTAAAGTTAATCAAACGGAAATATTGAACCGTGTATGCCAACCTGGAAGTAGAAGGGATTGGGTAGTACATATGCCCAAAATATTTTAATAAAGTTTGATATGTTCATTACTTGGTAATATACAGCTCTAATGCTGTTACATATTTAATGGGAGCTTATGATCAAAAGCCTAAAAGAAAAAGCTGCTTATCCATAGGAAAGAGCAGCAATAGCCTCCTCTTGAAATGTATACCAATGCCATTCAGAAAACGCTAAAACAGATCAGTTATCACTATATAGTCATTATGCTAATTTCTGTTTGACCTTATGTAATGTTTTTTTCACACACACAAATAATGCATTAGATAATACTTACTATGTCAGATCTACAGTAGCTAGAAGTGACCTATCAGTTATTTAATATATATAAGAAAAAAAAACCCACAGAGAACACACTTACAGCATATCATTGCATTTTCGAATTTCAAACATTTGTTTATGACATTATATTTATTATAAGACATCGAAAACCTGTATCCTTACCTTGAGGATTTACAGTAAAAAATCTGTCTTGAAATTTTCAGTTTATTTTGAACTAAACTTTTAATATTTTTGTTCCCACAACCCATTTTCTATATATTAAGGAATTTAGGTGACGATACCTTGTTACTGGGTTTTGCAATAAACTAGTCAACATTTTGTGACCATCTCTAGTGTTGAGCAGGTTGGTTGTTCAAAAAAATTTCAGCTTAAGTTAGACTTAATTTATGCAAAAGCATGAACATGTGCAAGAGCAATACATTATTTTTGTAAAATTTCCACAACACTTATCTCCAACAATTAAGGTGATGGTACCAAGTTCTGGAGGCTTGCTAAAATCCCCCAAATAAACTGGTCTACATTTCATGACAAATGATGGGCACATTCTTGATAAATATGCCCTATAAATACATATTTATTATCTACCTTTATTTAGCAGTCACATAACGTGAAGGGTGGCTATACATAGGACCCTACTCATATCCATTATCACCTTATTTGACTTTCAGGATAAAATTTTTTGTTCATAAAAGAGGTGTGTAATGTATATGTAATGTAATATCTACGGTTATGTAATATATATAAATCTACGGTTATATCATGTTAGGGCAATTTGTGATAAATAAAATAATTGATGCTTGCTCTAAAATACTATGTACGTTATGTCATACTAATGCTGCCTTTCAGAGGACATTTCATTAAAAATTTCTAAATTTTCTATTCCAGTCATTTCCTGGCCAGAATCACTTAACATCTTCCAGGATGAGTAATTAATCACTTATCCCATTAAATTCTATGGACAAGATTAATCACCGTATGTTTATACTAAGTGCACAGTGATTTCATTGCCACAACGGGCAATTTAAACACCACAACTATGTTTAATTGACAGTGTAAGAAGAGCAGTATCAACTAATCTAACATCCTTATGTTTCCCATTGAATGCTCTACCCAGAAAGGTCCCTTTACTGCTTCATGAAGTACAACAGAAGGTTTAAGAGCTAACTTTTTAAACTTTTTTTTTTTAAACTTGGTCATTTACAAAATGACCACATTGTTAAAGGAAAGCGGATTCATGTTTACACACCTAAGGTTATTTAACACTATGTGCATTGCTGTCCACCTTTGGCAACATATACATTTTGTGATATGCAGATACAGAAATTAACAGTAAGGAATTGCCTTTTGTTTTTAAAAACACATTGCTGCTTTTTTCACACTGCTGCTTCCAGTGAGTTTTGAAATGTCCTTAAGTTAAGTAGTGTTAAGCGAGAATATTCGAAATTTGAATATATTCGACGAATATCCGTCATTCAAGAATTCACAATATTTCGCGAACGTGCGTGCAGATATTCGCAATGGCGGATATTTGTCATATTAAGTTTCAACAGTTTTTTACCGGCATACATCGCGCATATGTGTGCGCATTGCGAATGGATATGCGCAATTCACACTTTGCTCGTACTGGCTGAGATCACAGAATGAGGAAGAGAAGCTGTAAAGCTGCATTGCGAATCTTTGCGAATCATTGTGCACGGGCATGCGCAATGTAAGGCAATAGAATAAAGACAAATTGAATTTTATGAATTTAGAATATTTCTTTGTATATTCGCGAAATTATGTGAATTCGAATATACCATGTGCTGCTCAACACTAAAGTTAAGCTCTGCCATGGGCACCCATTCTTTGTACTGTATCTATTGAAGAACAGTATTGTCACCCTGAGATAGGACATCTGAAACCCCATCTATTCTCATCTTCTCCATAATTTAGGGGATTCTGAAGTTTACAAAGAAAGTTAGAAGCAACGTTTAAAACAATACAGCTCGGAACACATTATTTTATCATCTTAAAATTCAGTTAGACTTCACTCATATATGAATGCATTTGTTGTGAATGCATTCTTCCAACTTCCACACTTTAACACAGTATGGGACACTAACTGTTTACAGTATGAAACACCAAAACATCTAATCAACCAAGTCTACCTGTGTTCATTCGCAGAGGACCAGGCACTACATAGTTGATGGAGATCTAAAGGATATCTGACAGAGAGATCTAAAGGTGTATGGGCAGCTTTAGAGGGGCCCAACAGACATGCCCTAAGTGCTGGCACACAAATGGCCATTTTGACCCTTTTTTCGGCTGAGCAACCACATGTGAATATGTCATCAGCTGTAGTCGATTGGCCGAAAAATCGGGCCACAGTCTAAGCATATATGGGGGGCTTAAGTTATACAAAAATAACTAGTTCTAGGGCAATATATTTTGGGTTTTTTTTCTTTGTAATGTTCCCACAGCTCTTCTGTACATCTCCAGGAATTTGGGAGAAGATTTCATCCATCTCTACATAGATTTGAGAAAAAGCTTAGAGCTTTTTTATCCTTCTTATCTCAATATGTATCTGACTATAAACATTGCTTCTGTCATTCAGAAATACTGAATTATTGAAGAACTACTCTCCATAATGTAGTTCGTAGCACCTGAATCATGGAATTTCTCTTCCATTAGAAGTTAGTCACAAAGGTGATTCACTTTTTCAGTCCTTTGAAATCTTCTTACTTGGAGAATGAAATGTATGTGGTTTTTGTTTCATATTCAACTTTTTCTGGTTATGAGAAACCTAGACCACAGAGGCGTAGCTGGAACTCACTGGGCCCCATAGCAAATCGTTTTTATGGGCCCCCTCATACACATTTGTCACTGTTTGTGACGCACCCAAGCTGCGCCCAATACGTTTTCGGGCGCGGTTTGCCAATAGTAAGGCTGTAAAGTAGTGCAGTTGCCCCCTGTAAATTCCTATGGGGAATGATGTGCCAGTCTATACTGGTGTGTCATGCCCACTAGCGAGATGACGTCATCACGCCCACTCGCTAGTGCCGAGAATTGGCCGGCACTCTTTTTGTGCCATCCGTCCTAATGGGATCGGATTTAAATTAACCGTCCTGTCGGATCAATGTGCGATCCGACATGACGGCTGATTTTAGCACAAT
>CM070036.1:81445439-81465233 GCA_036250615.1 Ptychadena robeensis | reverse complement strand
TTGTGGTCACGGGCCCCATAGCGCTGCTATGGCAGCTATGGTTATCCCTACGCCACTGCTAGACCATAACCTATTTCTGTTGAGTATGCTTAAGTTCTGTAAGAAAAAAAAGTATATCTTCTATAGATGTCACTTTTCTTTTTCTACAAGTGTATTCTTTTTATTGAACTCTGTCACACAATATAAAAGCTATGGATAGAGTGATTTCCTGATTCCTGGTACTCATACCAGTTATTGAACTTATTATATAGTAAATTGAACCAATCCAAATGTTAGATGGCTTATGCGCTTGCTTGCTTCCCTTAGAACATATAAACCTGAAAGAGTTTTACCTTATATAAGTATATATATATATATATATATATATATATATATATATATATATATATATATATATATATAATTCAACTACCAAGGGATATGTTGCTCCAATTATTTCAATATTCTCAAGTTATATGCTTTGGATGCAGCATAAACTACACTTTCTCATACATTTTTTAAAGAGATAGGTGGTGTACAGGACCACTGGCCTATTTCTCATGCATACATTCAGGGAAGGATCCCATTAGGTGATGTATCCTGGAAGGAGCGTGGGAAATTTTTACACAGTAAAAGAGGTTGCAGAGCATTATTTTGTTTAGTTTTACATTACAGGGTCCCAGACTCGTGAATGGGAAGAAAGGAACTGGATGGGCCTTCCCATTCTACCCAGGTACTTAAGGGTTAACATCTGCCTGCAGGTGAGTGTGGAGCTGGGTGTGTCTCCACAAAAGCAGTAGAGACCAGAGTATCAGAGCAGAGTGTTATAGTAGTGGATACAGGGGGGATTCACAAGGAGTGTGGGGCCCAGGCCTGTTGCTATCAGGAGCCCAAATATATGATTTTCCTGAAGCTAAAGGGAAGCTTCTCAGATAAGAGCCTACAGCACCTGGTATTCCCAGGCGGTCTCCCATCCAAGTACTAACCAGGCCATACCTGTGCAGTGGACTATGACATATTTAGAAGGCTACACAAGAGCAGTGTCATTTATACTTTAAGATTCATTGCATGGAGTACAGCTGTGCACATATGCCAGATAATAGTAATTAAACTATTTTTTAACAAAAAATTATAGTGATTCTAGGTTTGTATAGCCATACGCTAAGATTGTTCAGTGATACGGCTGAACATATAGTTGAACCACCAACCTACCCTAAAATAAAGATGATGGTAAAATTTCAACCAGTTTATTTGGGAGTTAAAAAAAGTCTTTCAATATAATTTGGTCAGTTTTATTAGTCATGAATAACATGATCAATATTGCCTTGAAGAATAGGTTTGTCAGATTTTGGGTGGGCAATAATCCCCAGTTATTTAAAATTAGGTTACATCAAATTAAGTAAAATTAACGTCAATTGCAATTACACAGCAGATCTCAGTATGGTAACAAAGCCCAACCTTTCAGTTACAAAAAGTTGTATTATAAATCAAAACAAACCTTATCTGATCTTCCTTGATGTGTCCCATGACTTATATACTCCCCTTATCTTTAACCAACCAAATTAATTTTTGTATATAAGATCTTGCCATAAGATAAGGTCATGACTCAATTTGTTGTTAAAAGCCAGACCTTGTTACTTTTGTGAAAATGAAATTTTTCATTGACGAATGAATTATAAGGAAACAAAAGCTGAATGAATGCCAATATAGCATAATAATTATAAAACACTGTATATAGTGTTTTAATCCTGCTGAGGTACATCCCAGTAAAGCTAGCCATACACGGCACAGATTCCCTGGCTGATCGATTCAGCACCCGATGGATTCCGGCGATTCCGCCGGCATCCACAGGTGAGAACGATTAGCCAATTAGGGAATCCGATCGTGGCAGCCCACCTTGTACGGCCGGATCCGGGAGGGATCCGTGTCCGGTGGCTCGCCTCCCGGACCGCAACGCCCCCTGATCAGAGCAGAATCGGACCGAAAAGACCAACAGGTTGGTTCTTCCTCGGATCCGATTCTGTGCCCCTGATCCATCGGATGCGATCGGACGGGCAAGGTGGGCTGCAGGGGATTCCGGCACGATGGATCCGCGTGCACGCGCCCGGAATCCATCGCGCCAGAATCCGGCACGAATCCGTGCCGTGTATGGCAGCCTTAAGAGTCATTATCGTCAGCTTGCAACATGGAATACTGATGTTCATCTTCCATGACCCTGCACCTACTTTGCTGAGTTTTGTTTCTTATTTGCTCTGGATTTTCATTATGGGCTATGTCATCAAGTTCCTTCACTGCAGGAATTATTACAATCATTAGATATAGCTACAAGTCCCCTGCTACACAAACAACAGGAGGTTCACTACACAGACATCAAGGTACACCCAGACCAATATAGGTACATATCCTAGTTTAATATAAAAATGCATGAAATTATTTTTAATGAATGCTGTTTCAAATATATAATATGTGTCTGCCTGAAGTTCTGATATATTTGTTAATGTTTATAACCTAGGAATATGGTATTGCATCCACAGACATAAGAGTAAGGGAATTAATCTCATTATAATTTTCCTTGGAAATGTCATTTTAGTTGTGAAAAAAAAATACTTTTACATACTCCTAATGATGGTGGAGAAATGATTCCAAGCTTAAAAAAGATTCCCTTAAGCCTCTGAATTTTCCAGTTGTACTTCTGGCAGTGATTCATTTGTTGTAAGTTAGCTGAATATAGATCTCTTAAGACCCAGGAAGGGAGAGTCATTAAGACAGCATTCACATGTACGCTTTCCGGGTGAGTGTAAATGCGTCACATGATTGTGTCTTCTTTACAAGCCTACGGACATATATACCGTATTTTTTGGACCATAAGATGCACCGGACCATAAGGCGCACCCATTTAGAGCAGGACATTTTTTTTTTATACAGACGTTTTCGCATCAATTGGGTTAATGCAATGAATTAAATTAATGCAATTATTAATTATTAAATTAATATCAAATTCAACCAGTAGATATCATTAGCAGCAGTACACTCACAGCACATCACGCCAGGTCATCAGGAGGAGGCTGCACAGTCTTCTCTCCTCTCCCTCTCTGGCTGTGCCTCTGTCCATGGAAGCTGCAGAGTGATTTCAGTTTCCTCAGGCACAGAGAGAGGTGTAGATGGCAGTTCATCTATCTCTCTCTTTGTTGCTTATACCAGCAGGGCTTTGCTGGCATAAGCAATACAGTTCAGATATCAGATCCGGACACCGGCCGGCACCTCTCATCTGACAGCTGCTCAAACCAACAAGGCACTGCATGGTTTTTATTGGCGTGGTATGTAAATGTCTGCAATATATTCTTTGGAAAGTTTAATTTGTTGCTTTAAAAATTATTATTTAGCAAACACAAGGATTAATAAGGCAATAAGGATAGTGAGTGCAGAGTACTTCCCTATCAATTATAACCCCAACATGGCGCATCTCACCCGCAGATGGCAGGCAGCCGCCCTTAGGTTTTCAAGAGAGCTAGCTTGAGTCAGTTGATGATCCTCTCGACCAATCACTGACAGAAGTGTTATTGTGGTGGCTCTTCTGTCTAAACTTAGCCTAAAGCCCCCCATACACATTTAGATCACTCCATGCAAGTATTCCTTCTCAATGGCAGACTATATGCATTTACATTTGTTTTTCATTTATCATAATTCTGCAGAAGCATTTTGAAGGAAAAATACATCTCTTGAGGAATCAGCTGTGTTATATTGTTTGAATGTGTTAAAGATCAATTTCAGCTGTGTATGATACTCTTTACACCAAATGATTTTTACATAAATGGCATGTTAAAGGAATCTAATTGACATTAGGCTTTAAACTAAAGATTAATCTATTGTTAATCCTGCTAGAGTGCTAGATGGAACACAATAATGTACCTGGAAAAATTACACAATTGATAACCAGCAATCTCATTAGCGACATTTGTATAGTGTAAAACGCCAACATTAAAAGATTATTATGGAGCATATTTTCTGATTAGAGCTTTTGATGTCTGCATAGAAATGAAATATGCATCATAGAGAGAGGGAAATAAGGATAAACAGCAGGAGTATTCATGTAAACACTCTGCTGAAGGCTTTTAACTTTGAAATCAAAATCAGCTGTGAAATCAAAATATAGCTTGCAACCCAATACATTTCCTTTCTTCTCTTAAGGATTTCCCATGTAAGCTGTAAACACCTTTGTTGTAAAGAGTATATATTTATTTCATAAAACCCACTGTTACTGTAATGACCACAATGGGAATTGGAGACATACCCACATCTTTAGATGTAGATTTGCATTTAAATATGAATTGCTCTTTTTTTCAAGACACATTCATACTTTTCCACTGTTTCCATTTGAATATTTCTTTCCTTTAAATATAATGCATACTTTCTTCGTAGTCTTATTTGCAGAGCTTGTCAATGTAGCATTTACATTATATGACCTTAATAATTGTCCCCTGTACTGAAAATCTAGCATTTGTACATTTTTGACAAGGAGGTTAGCAATTCACCTTAGATAACAGATCAGATGATGCTTTTGTCATTTTATTGACATTACCACAGCTTGATGCCTATGACTTGTTCTCACTTCACCTGCTTCATAGAAGAGGCTGTGTGGCAGAGATCCCAACAGCTTATTTATACAGCAGTGATTTCTAAACCATCACCTGTAATGATCATTAACAGTCATTTTAGGTAATTAAACATGTGTACTAGACCTTAAAGTTCAATAAATGCGTGTATAATGTATAATGTAATTTAATGTATTTTAAACATAGATTTTTTATTTCAAAACCTGCATTATAGTTTATAATAAAATTGTCACGCTTCAATGTCTGTGGGTCTCATGGCTGGCTTCCTTTTCAGGTAAACAGCCTAGTATGTTGGAGTTGTCATCCATTGATAAAACAGTACAAATAAGACCTACTGTAGTTTTCGCACTATGAGACATATTGGATCATAAGACTCACCACAGTTTTAGAAATAAAATCGGAGAAAAAAAAAGTTGGAGGCACAGCCATTTAAGTATAAAGTGAATACACAGCATGCTCCAGCAATGTAGGCAGGGCTGGTCAAAGCCAAAAGGCTAGTGACAGGAGGCAGAGCTTAGTCCCAGCTAAAAGCAGGGCTAAAACAATCATTTTACAATCTGGCACTAACAACTTACACATGAGCACCTGTTTACGTATGTGAGAAGAGCCTGTGTCATATTTTTTTTTGTTTTTATTCCAATGCAAAATGTTAATATAAATACACAACTCATGTTATCTAAATAGCCTTTACTATTTACCCAGCTGGTTGGTCAGTGTGTTCAGAAAATGGGTACTGATAGTGCTCGTACAGCTAAAATCTCTCTCTTGGCAATTTCAGTTGGCAATTATACATTTTTAGCTCCCAAAAAGGGTGTCCTTTCCAGACAATTTCACATTGTTTTTATGGAAAAGAAAGCGCATATTTTTGTCCAAAAAAGGCAATGACACCAGATCCAAATATAATGAAATAATGTTTGAATAGTTCAATAAAATCTAACAGGAGCTGTTAACCTTTCTCAGTATTATATTTTAGGGTTTACATCTACTTAAAGCACACCTAAGGCCACCTTTGTTTTCCATGGCAACATACAGCATCCCATTATACATTCAAAAATTTTTTTTTACATATTCACACCATAAGACACACAGACAATTTACTATTAATTTCAATGGTAAAAATGTGCGTCTTGTAGTCCAAAAAAAGGCACTGACACCAGATGCAAATATAAGAATATAATGAATGCCCCAAAAGTGACCCGATAATGGGACATGTCACATTTGCTGTGCTACTGCATTTTTTGGGCGATGTGTTTCCAGTCAACCCCCCGTGAATTGTGCCTTAATCTTAATCAATCCTTCTTTGTTTTAATATTACAATTGTTTGTGTGCTTATGACAGTTTTTTCAAATGTAGAGACAGATCTGCTTTAAATAAAACAATCAAATCTAGTTCAACCACATCTCAATAAGTCAAGGCTTAACACATCTTGGCCTCTGTTGCCAATATTTCTTTCTGTCATAACAACACTGTAAAATAGCACGTTCGTTAAGGAACCGCCATTTATCAAAAGAACAGAAAATCGTTGCTTAAACAAGAGATTTGTTTATTATCTTAAAAAGTTACAAAGATGTAAAGTACAACATATAAAAATTCTTACCCTAGCTTACTCTAACAGCGGGTCACATCGTGGTGGTGGTTCTTCCTTTTGTCCCCAACACACGTGCTTATCAGCATTTATAACCTCTCCTATTACATATAAGGTATCCTGTACAAGAATAGCTACGTCACACCCACACTTCACACTGCACAAGCACGAGGTGCAAGGCCTATCTGATTGACACCCAACAGCTGGTCTGCTGCATAAGCTTTTTCCAATGTAAATTTAGCTATAGATTAAAGATCATAATACATACATTTCTATACTATGTGATACCTTATAAAACACAGAAAATTGATTTTTGAGAAGAAATTTCTTACAAACACAAAAAGCAAGGACATGCTGAATATTTCTGTCTGGATCCTCCAAAAATATAAAAAGATTGCATTGTGACTTGAAACCTACTGGCACAGTAAAATCATTTTGATTCAGCTGTTTAAGTGCTGCACTAATACTAGGTCTTTGACTGTTTTTCTGAAGTTAAATTCTGCTTAGTGAATGAAATAGTTTCCTGGTTTTTTTTCATTTTGGCTGAAGTGCTTTGTGCACCTGTGGCTTCTTTTGATGTAGGCAGGTATAAAATGATGGCTTTTTCATCAAGAAGCCATTTCATCAGATGAAGAGATAGTTATTACTGATATTGTCCTGGCTATATACAGGGTGTTTCTATATATTTCCAACCTATTCCAACAGAAAAACTTTTGTGGATAGGAGTTCTACTAAACAGTTTTAGAATATATAAATTAGATTATACAGAGATAACACTGATCAGATTTGATTGTGTGTGGCTGGCATTAGATATTGAACAACTTTTGTTAAGTAGACTGGATGCCTCCTTTAAGTTCAGCATCAAGTTATAATTATTAACAAGAGCAAAATATTTCTAAGAACATACAACATTCCTTAATGCCAAACCCTTGTCATTCTGCTTTATGGATTTGCTCCAACAATCCATAAATGGCTGAGCTGATCATGTCAGCCTCTTATGTACTTTTCTAGCCATATTTCTAATGTGCTTATATAGCTCCTAAAGCATCTGTTGTCTTGAGCCAGTCTTAAAAATACACAGGGAGAGATACATAGCCAAATAAATATGGCTATATATATATATAAAATTAACAAGAACTAAAGAAAAAAAAATTCCAACTCTTCTATAAAGTGCATTTCTACTCACTGTATTTTGGCTATAAATGCACCGAAATATAAGACACACCTCTACATACAGCTGTATGCAAAGGTGCAAGCATTTTTGGTCAGCCACTGGTGCCTGGCATTGAGTATCATGGAAGGAAGTGATTGCTAAGCAGCCAACAGTGAAAATGCTGGCTGCTCTGCAATAACTTCCCTCCAGTCTGACAATGCAACTGGCCAAGCTTCAGTTCCAGGAGGCAGAGGCCAGAATCAGAGACATATCTTTCCACTGATGGCTTTCTCACCTCTGCCAGACAAGCTCAGTACTTGGCCTGCCAGGGTTTGCTTCATAGGTGGTTATGCCTTCAATCTCTACTGACTGTTGAGGTGAAAATTGCTGTCTGAGTGCTTCAGAAAGAAAATTTTAGTAGCTTAAAGGTCTGGTAAGGAATTGAAAAAATATCAAATGGATTTGAAACGAGCTGGTCCACTCGCCAGAAAATAGTCTAAAAGTGAAGGATTCAAAACAATTGGTCATGCCCAGGTCTGGCCAGCCAGGAAAGCTTACCCTTTTTGCTACTGTTGATGTAAAAGCACCTGTACAATCACACAGATACTGGACAAATTTAACTTGCATGGGAGGAAAACATGCTCTCTTAGAGGAACATCAAGGACAGGCTGAAGTTTGCCAGAGAGAAAGTATACAAAGGACAGCACTTCTAAAATAGTGCTCGTTTGACAAAAGAGTCTAAAATTTTAAATTTTTAGCACCAGAACAGAGGGCATGTTTGGGGTAGAAGAAATACAGTATTCCAGGAAAAGAACCTCATACCAACCGTGATGCATGAAGGTGGAAATTTCATGGTTTGGGCATAATTTGCTGCAGCAGGACCTGGCCAGCTATCATAGAATCCATCATTAAAGTTATCACCATTGTGTATTTTGGTGCATTGCATTGCAGGGTGATTTGGGGCAGGGTACATGTGGGGTTTTTTCATAGGTTTTCACTCAGCCATCACATTTCATGGCCTGTGATATACAGTGGGGCAAAAAAGAATTTATTCATCCACCAATTGTGCAAGTTCTCCCATTTGAAGATGGGATAGGCCTGTAATTTTCATCATAGGTACAGCTCAACTATGAGAGACAGAATGTGGGGAAAGAATCCAGGAAATCACATACTTCCTTCTGTAGTGTGTACCATCTACTGTAGCTCCATTCATGCAGGACACACTATATAATTTAGGCCACTCCCACTGTTAGCACATTTTACTACACCCACATGCTCCTAAAGTGCATTTAGCATGCTGCATATGCCACCATGGGGACACTGAGCCAAATGATGCCTCTGCTTGGGCCCCTCTTGCTGCTGGTGACTAAGGCCACCAGTGATAATGCTACAGATCAAGGGGCCATCTTGATTTTTCTTAACTTAATACTTACTGTGTTTGGCTTTAAATACATTCTTGTTTAGTGTACCCAAACAAGTTTTGCATTTTTGTTTTCCGTGAAGATTTTAAAGAATTTCCTTGTATTGCATTTTACTAATGTTAAAATAGGATTCATTTTCAGTTAGAGGAGAAAATAGGTAAAAGAAAAATATATGTATTAGAGTAGCTGCCTATTTAAGCACAAATACATAACAGTGACATTATCTCCAGACACTAGACACCTCTATTATTTCATTTGTAGCTTTATAAAATACCCAGAGGATTAGTTTTAGGTAATTGTGCATTAGCATATATTTCTTTTGCCTTTTGTCAGGTCTCAAGCTGGTGAACACAGTAAATATTCTGATTTTGTTTTGTTTTACTTGTTTTGTCAAATCTCTGACCATTACAAGGGAGAAAATAAATAAAAACCCAATTGAATTTGTTACGTCAATCAAAGACCAATAAACTTATATTTTCTTCACGATTAAGTAGCTGCTAAATTGGGTTATTAATGGAGGCTTGATGGATTTTTCCTGGCCATGCTAGTGTTTGCTGAACAAAGAGTCCATATTACATCCCAGCTTTTTATTAGAATAAAATGTGTATCCAAGTGAAGTTGACAGCTCTGCAGTTACGTTACAAATTCAATCGTGATGGCAGGGCAGACAGTATGAATAGTACCATTCCCACTGTTAGAACCAGGTAATACCAACAAGCTGATACATAGGCTACTTGAAACTATTCCTTCTACCTTGAAAAGTATTACATATAGTCATATATGCACCTTAGCTTCATTTCACCTCCTCCAATTATTTAAGTGCAACTTCCAAACTGTCCAAATTTAAAAGTGCCCTGCTAAATACAAATAATAATTGTTGCATTGACTTTCCCTTACATTAGATCAATACTAATGCTCTTGTGCAGTTCACAGCTTCGGTTACTTTGTATTTCCAACTAGTGATGGCCGAACTTCGGCCAGGACTGTCCGCGAACGGGCGGGTCGGACTTCTAAAGACGTCCGCCGTCCGCCTGTTCGCGGACAGATTCAAATTCCCCGCCTCTCCCAGGTATTCCAAATGAACCCTTTGCTCGGGAGAGAGAGTTGGACACCAGAGCTTTTTCAACTAGCCCTCCTCTCTGGTTGAAAATTATTATAAAACCCAGGAGTGTACCCCGGGTGGAGTGGGAAGGCCCACCCAGTTACTTCCCTCTCACTCCAGAGTCCGGGACCCTGGAAAAAAACTAAACAAATTGCAACATGGTTGCCCCTATATTTTTCCGGACTTCTTACTCGTCAGGGACCACAGCCCATATTATGGAGAGATAAAATTCCCATCCAGGATCCACCCTTGGGATCCTCTACAATGTGCATTGACATACCATATATATCTTTTGTGAATGGAATCTTATAGTAATTCTGCACTTGCCTAACATCTTTCTAAAATGTATCTAAGATACAGTAGTTACAATGTTCATCCCTGCAGAGCCTCTTGCTTAGGTGTTAGTCAGATAATTACTTCTAGCAGAGTTAATATTAAACTGCATCATGTGAGTTAGCTGTCAGATGCCAGAATTTATTGGACTGTAGTGCTTTCCTCATTTGACAGCTTAATGACCAAGGTGAAGTTGCAAAGTCAGGATATGGCAAAATTCAATTTGGGCAAAATGTGCAGGGCTCATGTAAAGCCTGAGCTGATCCCAGGAGCACCAAAGTGATACAAATATTTGATTTAAAAATGTTAATACATTATACGCCTTCTTACGATCTGTTTCTGGAGCACCCCTTTAATAATGGGAGTGAAGGTGGTAAGACAGCTGACCTAGCCAGCAAATCTGTTAATACCGGTACTTAATAAATTTGTTAAGGTGCCTATATGCTTTATTTTTACGGTTACAGTACATCAAAACAAATCAACAATTTATTAAGTCCCCCACCTTACCAGTTCAATACACTGAGTAGGAAAAATCTTCAGGTATTGGACTCAACAATTCACATTGTTCATTCACATTTTATAATTTTTTTGTCATATATGTGGTCAACTACTGCTTACCTGTCATTTAGGAGCAATCCATGGTTTTAGTATTTACATGGTTCGTCAAATATTAGTAAAAAGGAAGTAAAATACTAAAACCACAATGGATTAGGAAAGGAACATTTTTAGTATTGACATGGTTCCTGAAATATTAGTAAAAAGGAAGTAAAATACTAAAATCACAACGGATTAGGAAAGGAAAATTTTTAATCAATGTCTGCAGTAGTAAGAATTTAACCTATCTAGGAGGAAATGGTTTACAGGGTGGTATTAGAGTTCAAGTACCAACAATATTTTGCATATTTTTATATCTCTGCCACTGTCACTGGAAGTAAAATCTAAAGTTTACCTGTTACAACATAAGTTAGACTTAATGTATTTGTACTATTGCATTACTTTTATGATTTGTCACAATCCACAAATCTAACTGAGAGTATCCGGAAACTGAAAAATCCATTTTTACTGAGCTTGTGCATTCTCAATAGAGTCAACAGGACCGAGTTTATTTGCTTTCCCTGAAGACCAAACAAACAAGAAAACAATGAAGAAAGACCTCAGATGTAGCAGAGCATATAACAAAACATATTTTGTGCTAAGATAAAATGTCAAGGGGGTCTGATTTCATTTAGTACCCAAACTAAAGATAAAATCTGATTCTCAGAGCAAAACAAATAACATTTTAACATATTCATGACATGGTCCTTTGCAGTAAATGACAATTGTCTCAAATAATTTACTAGTTTTTATGATTATTTTCTTTCAGATATATTTTCATTTATAAAATTGAAATGTATTTTTTGTATAAAAAGGAGAGTAGAATAGAATAAGATGAGATCAGGAAACTAGAGGTACTTAGAATTTAGGGGCAAATGTATTAGTGTTCAGATGGATATTCTGTTTTATTCTGTTTGCACCCATATATGATAATGTGACTATTCATACTATAAGGGAAATATTCCAAAATCAGACACAATTGGTTACTTTTTATCTCTCACATTCATAAATGTAATGGGGGAGCCTCACCAGATGTATGAGCTGTAGGGGAGCCAGGCAACATTACCCCTTTGGGAACCATATGGGTAACTTATGAGCAATTTTATAAAATAATAAAACATAAACTTGCCCTGAGATTTGAAATCAGTAACACAGTTGAGTACAGAGAGGAAACCACACAGCACCCAATATAGGCGTAGTCTGTCAGTGACCTAGTGCAGTGAAAAAAGTTTATGTATTGGAGAATGAAACAGTGCTCTGCAAAATTTGATAGATTTTCCATTATATGTTTTACCACTTTAGATGCTTCTTTAGCCACGGATGCCAAGATTTTTAAGAATATCTTTTAAAATGATTCTTTTCGTTTTTGAACCTACTCTTGTCAATTATAACTATGGGCAAAACAATACATAAATTAAGTAACAAGAGCTAGGAAAGCATTTCTTTCTGAGTTCCCTTCTTGCCATGTTCTATTGCCTTTAGCATGGGTATATCCCAAATCTATGCGCATTTGAGCATAGCCAACTTCTGTTGAACTTTAATGTTACTCTTTCAGTAAATTTAGTGTACATTTAATTTGTGGCCCACTATATACCTTAGATACTAAAAATGCTATGTGTACTGGCAAACCATGCATTAGTGTTAAGGCTAATGCATGCATTGCATATTACACACCACATGTGTATCAGGCATATTGCTTTAGTATTTGTTATACAAGGTACTGCAAATATACACCGAATATAATCAATGATGCTGGGGATTTGAGGACCCCAGACACCTACCCTGTTTCCCCGATGATAAGACACTGTCTTATATTTTTTGAAATGCCAAAATATGCCCTAGGTCTTATTTTCAGGGGATGTCTTATTCTGATCACCCTGTGCCAATCATTGTCCCCTTTGATTACTCTGTGCCATTCATTGTCCCCTTATGATCACTCTGTGCCATTCATTGTCCCCTTTGATCACTCTGTGCCAATCAGTGTCCCCTTCACTGACTCACTTTTTTTGGGTTCTACAGTACGGCTGGCTAACAGACTCCTTTATGGCAGGGATCAGGGAGTCACACGGAGGCAGACAGTTACCCATTGTACCACCCGAAGGGCAGGGGCAGGTATCATGGGTGTCTTATTTGTGGGGTGGCTTATTTGATAGGGATGGCTTATCATAGGGGAAACAGGGTATGCCTGTATTACAATACAGGGATATGTCGTAGAAAATTCATCTACCACCTCCCCAGTGCCATCATTGAACATAAGGAGGTGCATCCAATGATGAGCATGCAGGCTTCTGATGCAGGAGAACAACACAGGCACGCCTGGAACAGGCGTGCTACCCCCAGTGTAGCTCGGGTTTACCGTTATTTATAATTAACATTGAACCATCTACCAGTACAGAACAGGCTCACTCCCTATAACATATTCTAGAAGATCTCTTTTAGTGTGCCAACACCCCTGTAGTATACAGAAAACCAAACAAACTCGGACATATGTGGGGGCAAAAAAATTGGGCTTTTTGGGCACCTTAATGTCTTAAATCCTTGAAGACATTAAGGTGCCCAAAAAGCCCCATTTTTTGCCCCCACATATGTCTGAGTTTGTTTGGTTTTATGGTTATTGATAATTAAATTGGGATAAATCTATCCCAAGCTACATTTGGGCTTACAGCTAGGGAGGTTAAATTGAAAATGGTGCAGGGACAAACATTTTTAAAGTTGTGTTTTACAATGAGACTTCTGATATTGAAATTATTTCTGTAAGTAGCATACATAAACAAAGCATAAAACCTATAAATACTTGTTCTGATTAGTCATATAATATATAGTTAATATGCAATTCAATACAATTTAATAGTGTGTAAACAGCATTCTGGAAGAACTCATAGTGGTTTAAAAACTAGGATTACATCTTAAAACTGTAATTTTATTATAAAACACTAAGGGATTGATAATAAAGATTTTTTTTTCATCCAGAGCTTTTAATTACATAATGTTTTCAGAAGACACACGTCCATTAAGCCTTTCCTGATGACAGACATCTGTTTTGCAGCACTTATAAAATGACTTTACCTGTTGAACATCCCGCATCTCTGAAATGAGAAAACTATGATTGGAAATAATCACAGTATATTTGACTGAATAGCTTAGTGAATGAGTTTTCTTTCTGATGACGCATTTTGCAAGCTAATTGCCTTTACTCTTGAATATGTCTAAATACACAAAGCACAAAAATATTAGTTGTAATTCAGGGATGTAACCAAAACAATGTTAAAATGGCTCATGTTGATTACGGTTCTGGAGCGGATTTAGGATCATGGGGGATATTCCCTGCTGTCTTAAACATCATTTACAAGTGTTGCTAGTGTTAGTTATTCACTACATGACAGATGATTGGCTTTTCCCTCAGACCCTCTGATGGTAATCTGTGCTCTAATTGCTACAATTATCCACAATCCTCTGACACTAAATTTGCATATAAACATGCCTACATATAGCGAAAGCACACTGTGATGGCAAAACTATCTTGATGGTACCATCATGTCTCATAGGTAGATTTTAACTGAGTGATTTGTGATCTCTGTCTTCTGTAGAAATTGACATATTTTTAGCGTTTGAATATTTTAACTAAATAAAAGTTCAGCATACATACATATGCAAAATCCCCAAATCTGCAAAGCCATTGTTAACAGAATACTTTAATCTTATAAGAAGCTAAATGTTGTGATGTAAGAAACCTTTTTACATCAGGATAAAAAGCAGCTAGAACAGCAATGCTTCTGGAAATACAGTCTAATAGAGTTATGACCCCTGAAAAAAAGTATCCATTTAAAATTCAACTAGACTTATAGTGTCAGCAACCCATCTGCCTTGTCACAAAGGTTGAGAACAATAATCCATCCATGAGGAAAGTCACTGTATTTGTGAAAGTGAATATTTTTCCCATGGGATTTCAGCTGCTAAATTATTCAGAATTTCCTTTTTCGTATTACTATTTTTACTATGCACTAATGCAGGGGTATTCCATTTAAATACACAATGCATAGCATAGCATATAATGCATGGCCATATGCGCAAATTTCAAATATTGAATATGAGTACAATTATTTAAAAAATATCATAAATGCAAATATTGCCTACGCCGCTCATCACTATATGGCAGTAGTGTTTTTGGATATATGTTTCTATACAATTTCTTATTGGCACACTTGGCTGCGATCAGTAATACAATACTGTATTTTCAGATGCACCAGCTGTTCGCATACAGTGGTTTTCCTCTGTCTACCAAAGCTCATGCAACAATTTCCACTATAAGTAATGTCCCTTTTTTTAATTTAGGGACACTTGAGAACCTCAAAATCATATATAATATTGGTTTCAGCTTTGCCTATTTCGTACAGAGATATTCTGAATTCTCTTGAATCGTTCAGTGATTTACCATAGACGATGACATTTTCAAATGCTTTACAATTTTAAGTTAAGGAACACAATTCCTAAATTGCTGAACTATTTAACCTTTATGGTGGTTTACCCCTCCCTATTCTACGTCTTGCAGAATAGGGAGGGGTAAACCTACCGACCACTCTGGAATACTCTTTTTAGACCCAATCATGGTTTCAATTGTTGCTAATCAATCTAATTAGCCATGCGTTGTTCCACCAGATGTGTGTTCTTAATTTCTTATCATTTTTACAGTCTTTTGCATTTACACAATATCACAATATAACTTGACTTGCTGTTTTTATTCAATTTGAATGGGTTTAAATAATTTGCTAATCCTTTCATTTAGTTTTTATTCAAACTTTTATGGAAATAGGCATTGAAAGAAAATGTATTTTTATCATATTCTTTGCTATTGTTTATGGCAATTTTTTTAAATTTCACTGTTGGAAAAAACTGAAACTATAATTTAAGCTTCAAGTTAAAAGTATCCTTTCTTTTTTTACAGCATCTAAAATAATGTTGTTAATTGGCACCAAAAATAGCAATAACATCAAGTTTAAATCAACAGCAGTTTGATCAGCCATCTATCATTATTTCTGCACTTTTATGAGCAAAAAAAAATCACTTTCAGTGTGTGCTAATCTGCAGTTTTCGTTTGTTGATTTGCTTCATTCATCAGACATGCATTATATCACTTGAATAAATGCCATTTCCAAAGACTTTTTTCTGGTTCCTGACAATGCTGCTCTTTGCTGCAGTGCTGACTCTTACTGAGAATAAATCAAGGGACAGATGTACAGCACTGTTATACAGACAACCTAATTATTTTACTAATGGCAGATCCCACAAATGAATAACCCTACTTTGAAGACAGTTTGCTTTTGAGTTGAGCATGTTTGTGATATCACAACTATATAAAGTCTTCGATTCTAGGATTTTAGTGGTACCCTCTTTGGGTACAATAAAGTTAGTCTCTAGTACAAAAGATAGCAGTAGAGAAAAGGTTATCATGCCAATAAAATCAATTTCTATCTATTGTGACCATTGAGGAGTTTTGTATTAATTTAAATAATGCATTCCAGAACTTTTGTTTGATCATTTAAATTTTTTTAATTTCACAGCTGAAGATAGCCTGAAGAAGTGACATCACCAAATACAGAGGTTAGTTACGTATGTACATTTTTAAAATTATAACATATAGATGATGAAACACTTTTAAAGTTTTCTGAAGTTTGATTAGTTCCAAAGTTGCAAAAGAATAGATTTCTAATGTTTTGTATCTTATCAGTGTATGGTCATTGCATCTTACAGGAATGCCCCTATTCAAATATTTTAAATAAATGCAATTTAGCTGTTCAGAATTGCTACAGCAGATTTGGAATAAAAACATAAAAAAATGTTGCTTTGTTACATAAGAACAAAAATGGGACATGGGATTGGCCAGAACATGGAGTTGTAGCAGGTTGGTAAAGACCTTGGAATCAGTCAGGACAGACAGCATACATGGCTAGCTTTGTTAAATTCCACAATGTCAGTTAGAGCTCAGAAGCTTACAGAAGACTAGAACATTATTGTCGTGGATTGCGTCTGATGTCATTTTTTTTTTTATTGTTACCCATTAATCAGCTAATCTTGATCTCAATAGAGCAATGCAATGTAAAGTATGATCAGTCCCAGTGACAATAATTTTGTCTGCAACTCTATAAATAATATATAGATAAGTATCATGTCCCTGCTTCGCTAGGGGAGACTAAATAAAATAATACACAAAATACATATCTACAGTGTAAGTGGGGTATTTTTTATACAGTCAGCAAATAGTAATAAAACATACCTTTATTATTGTGTTTACAAAGAGTAAAACATTCACACCTGAAGCCAGTTTTATTTCATTGAATAGATATAAAAATATCCCATACAGTAAATATAATTACATATCAACCTCATATTTCGCACAGTTATAGTCATTTTATTTATTGGTTGATGCCTTTTACCTTTTCATTTGCTTTATCAAGATCTTACTGTATTTACTGTGCACAAAAACTGTTTTTAATCCTAATTAGTAATTTTAAAAATATAAAAGCAATAATCCAAAAAATCATAACATCATTTGTAATGGTTATTCAGTAGTTTTATTCAATACAACAACAATTCAATAGTTTAAAAATGCAATGCAAAAAAGGCACCCGTCCAAAATAAGAATTGCTCCCTTTTAAAAGCATAGGTGTCATCTTGTCAAAATATTCCCTCCAGCACAAGGGTTGTCCATAGATAGATGAACCTGAAAGTACATACTTAGATTTACAAATATACTTAGATTACAATTAGTACAAACAGATAGTATAAAAGCCCCCAGGGGAAAATATTGGGATCTGAAGACTGTATTAGCAATCCAACTGATATGTGAATGGATCCACCTAAATCAGCATGGCAGTTAAGGTAAAAGACTGCCCATGGATAGCTGTCGCGCGTCCAGAGTCGTGATTCAGAAATGTTGGCAGGTTGCCCCCCCCCCTGCCCCACGGTCTAATTGTAGCAGCACATCCTCCCTTTAAACAGGAGGATACTGCTTTGATAAGATTGGTAATTAGCGCCTGACGTAATGACATCATCTGCCTCATTCATGTCCTTGCAAAAGGATGACTCACTTAAATAAACAGTCTATGATCCTTTACCACAATCAACCACAATATTGTAAACATTACTTTATGAAAAGAAAAATTTTCAGTGGCCAAACTGTATTTGTACATTTATAAAACCTGCTGCAAGGAAAAAAGTTTGGTTTTGCACAAATTATCTGGTGCATTGTTCCCTGACTTTTAACCTATGCTAAGAAAACAATCACAGTTGATTTTGTTTCATTTAAGCCTAGTTGTTGGTCAAATTTCACATAAAACATAATAGAATGCTATGTAACTGTTATGGTTCTATCTTAAAATAAAATCATAAAAAATGGCAAGCAAAATTCTAAGAATAAACTTTATGTGGTTATTATGGATTTTATTGTATATGCTTGTTCTTACATAACATTTAGTTTAATACATAAAATGGAACACATACAGCAAGCATAGCTAACATCACTTGACCTTAACTAAAATACAAAACCACTCTATTCATAGCATTTCATAGCATCAAAAGCTGCTTTTCAAATATTTGTTTAAAGTCCAATCCTGAAACAAAATAATAGACTTGATTTAGTAAATGGAGCAAAAGTTGCAAATGGTTGACAAACCGTGAAATACATCTTAGTTTCCATGTAAGCTGTCATAGCCTAGAGCACTGAACATTATCACAATATATTACTGTAGCATTAAACTACTAAAATATCATGTAACATGTTGCTTGGTCTATTAGCCTGCCATTTTGAAGGTCACTGCAGTCTCTGTCAGCTTTTGATATACAATTTCTATCCTGCTAACTTCTCAGTGCTGACCTTCCATTTGGTGCTTGCAACGCTTTGAAAACCATGTAAGTTATATATAGTTTTTCAACAGTAATACAAATATTTGCAGTTGGTAGAGTAGGTCTGAAAGACGATAGACCAATAAGCTTGTGGTCCATAAATTTCTTGTGTATTCTGTGTATTTTCAAATGGTCGAGCTCATACACACAAGTGTTCATAAATTTTCTTGGTGTCTCAGCAATGAGGCTTAAAATCAGGCTCCTTCATGCCTCTGTGAATTTACTTACACAGTAAAAACTCACTACTCATATCTTGGGGGATGAATCAAGAGGTCAAGTTCTACATCGTAGTGAACAGCCTGACTCAATAAGAGAAAATACACAGCGAGATTGACAGTACTATAATTTTAGGCCACTCTCATTCATCACAAGTGATAGAGCTTCATTACTGTCGTGTTTCAGTTCAAAGGCTTGCTCTAAGTTATCTGAAGTTTTAGACATACCTTTCTTCCCTTTGGAGATGGCAAATAGAATTCAGTGGAAAGACAAAACTGAAACAATATCTCAATGTGTCATGTACCAGAGCTGAAAGGTATTGATTTAGGGGGAAAAATAAAATTGCTTTTTTTTTTTTTAAATAGAACAAGCGCCTGTTGTGTTGAGGGAATCTAATAAAAATTGACACAGGGAGCATTCATTAAAATGAAAAATGGTGTAGAACCAATACATAGATTACAAAAAAAGTACAAAGATTAACATGCAGAAAAAATGTATTTATTTTTAAATGTAATCATTCCAGAAGAATGATTATTTTTTAAAATAAATATACCTTTATACCCATCGCCGCCCTATGGAATGCATATAGAGGTCTCTGGGACTGCTTACGCAATCCAACACAGTAAAAATATTCCCCCTCAAACAAATAAACAATAAATACGGTACATATTAACCCCCAACAATTTTATCTGCAATAATAAAAATTAATTATTACGGATAGTAACACGAAACAAGTATTGGATCGTATGAACCCCTTAACCGCCCTAGCGTTCAGGACGGCACCATCTCGTCCAGCGACACTTCGCCCACAATCGCACTGGACGAGATGGTGCCCTCCAGTGAACATCGGGGCACCGGCAGCGCATACTTACAGTTTTGCACTGTCCCAGTGTCCCCGA
>CM070036.1:81388999-81412909 GCA_036250615.1 Ptychadena robeensis | reverse complement strand
GGTGCACTTTTGGTACAGAAATCTGGACCTCAGCAGTGCGCTAGGGAGGTTAAACAAGAGGTACCCTCACTATTTTGGCTTGGGAGCTACTTTTAAAATGCCAAAGATCAAAATGATCTACCAACAACAAAACAAGTAAACATATGTATATATATGCCAAGTATACCTTATAATATATATATATATATATATATATAATATATAATTTTGTACATTGTTGCCAATCGTGGCCTTTTGTTTATAAAGGCAGGGCTCCATCATCTTCTCCTCTTGCTGACCAAGCAGGGTATATAATGGTGATGATGTTATAGCTCACCATTTCGCGGCTCCCAAGACCTGTGTGTCAGGGCAAATGTGTTCCCACGTTCAGTGGATACACCCACACATTGCATCTCTCTCATAATATTCAGGCTACAGATTCCCTGAGGAAGCCCTGGCATGGGGCACACGTGGAATTCATGGACATTAGACATAAGGGGATAGGTTTTATGTAAAATTAAAAATGTTATTGTGATATGGTTTTGTAATGTATATATAACTTTGATTGTTTTTGTCTTTGTAAATTTGTGGATAAATTTTGTGTGATGCAAAACTTCAGTTGCCCCAATTTAGTATAGTATATATAACAAAAAAAATTTGACCATCTCTAGTGCACATAAATTAAGTATACAGAATCATTTAAATGAATATTTACACAATCTGTTGCATAAGGATGAATAGATCAACCTCAATAGGTAACGTCTTTCATGTGCATTGATTAAAGCAGAACTCCCTGGCAGTCCCAACAAATAGTGGGTAAAGGGTTTTGGAGGCACAAACAAATCAATTTAAATCTTCATAAGATCATTTTTATTTTACAAATAGTATATCAAAGACAATATAAAAGACGTTTTGACAGCACAGTCGTAACATACAGTAAAGGTGTTTAAAATCTGTTTCCCCTCGCTGCTTCCTCAGGGAGAACGCTGCATTTTATAATGAATAGGGACAATTATCAGGGGTGCACATAAGTGGTTCCCTGGTACTTAAAAGGGGCCAAAAACTAGCTATGCTTACCTGCATTATTGTTACAAAGCTCATATGCATACTAACAACTTGGAGGCACTCTGTGTCTGGGTGTCCACAGTTAAATTTATGCATTTTATTTATGCCACTTGGATAACTGTAGGGAAATATGAATAACTATGAAAGGTTGCAGTTAGGGGTGTCAAATTGGGAATGTAAAAATCCAAAAAAAAGATTCACGTCTAAGGGTGTTGGAGATCTGGGGGTGAAAGTCAGATAGGCATAGTAACACCGCTAACCGTCACTCTTTCCTGTAGCGATCCAGCAGATTATCTCATTGAAGGAATGAGGGAAAACCCTCCAAGATTAAAGCTATGGAAAGAAACTTCCTAATGAGAAGTTGATACACAGATCAAACAGTAATGGGTCTTCTTGATAATTTCCCAAAGGACAACCATGACATCCTAAGTCCTCCCAACCCAGCTTGGACATCACCCCCCTTGTCGTTGCTGCTTATTTTACGAAGAAAAAAATGTATAAGGATTGGCCTAATCTGTATATCAACAAATTGCTTTTGTTTTTTTATAACAAAGGAATATATTATTTTTACCCTAAAAACTAAATGTGAATCTTTTTAAGTATTTATTGTGTCATATATTGTTGAAAGTCACCTTTCGGAAACCCCCATCATATTATGTAATATATGATCCTCTATCCATAGTTCGTCAAAATCCTCACTAGTGGGAGGTGTGGGAGGTGCCATTTCTACTCTACTCTGAATAGTGCAAGCCACGAAAACATACATTGCAATAGTAGGGTAAATCTGACAAGAGAAACAGTACTGTGTACCGCTAAATGTGACTATAAAAGGTTGACATTTGGACTTCAGGTAGTCTCAGGGTTGTTACTAAGTCCAGAAATTTCAGGGTTGTACTCTGAGTATTAGAGCTGGGGGTTCAAACCTTTTACTTGAGAGTTTACAGGTGACCCAAAGCCATCTGATCCTGTTAATCTGTGGATCGATACAGTAAATCAGAGGCTCAATCAGGAACAGTGAAGGCTCTATCCTGCCGCATAATTACCATGCATGAGCTTACGCAGAGGCGTTGATGGAGACTGGTCAAAAAGTAATGTGCCCCCTGACTATTATACCTTTTTCCCCATCCATGTTGCTTGAGGAACATTAGCATGGACGTAAATGCAAAAAAACTGAACTGATAATATGGCAATTAGAGTCCGTTCCAAATGTACAACTGAACAAAAGTTTTATATACTGCATGCGCGTTTAGCAAATACCGTAATATGTTAAAAAAAATACTTGTAGAACATATTTTCAAATATTTCGGACCTCCGAACGGACTGGCGTACCTTTATTTGGTGAGCCTGGACGACATGACTGATTACCTGTAAAGTGCAACGCTATCATAGATCCAGACACCATCTATTGACTGAGGACGCCTATAACCAATTTAAATTTTGACTAAACTTACCATCTCGACTCGTCTCACTCTTACAATCAGATGGAATGAGTTAGCTGACAGCCGACAATATCCACCAAAATGGGAATCTCCCTCCCCAACAGGAACTTCTTTTTCCTCCCCTCTCTGACGATGCTCTTAAAACTTACCCATACTGTCATCATAATCCATTTAAGTACCCCCTGTAGCCCCCGTACTCCTGAGTAAGCCCCGATAGGGGCGTAACGCGTAGGAGCTTCTTTCTCTATACCGATTTGTTGGACCCAGTTCCCCTCATGCATACTTTTTGTAGATGCAACACACAGTTGGATTGAGTCCTTACTATCATGTTTTTGAATTGGGTATCCTGTATAATTTTGTCGCTTTTTAAATATTTATAATAAATCAGGTTCCTTTTTTTATAATTATGAGTAGGACAGTTCTGAATTTATGATTATATAGCTTGCTAGGTGTCCATTAACAGCCCCTTGGTTACAATGACTTTTTTTGTCGCTTGAACCATACACCTTTCTTTTTATCTACTATATTGGGGTGAGGCAACATCATTTTCATGTTAAAATTCTGAGGGTGATCATCACTTTAGTTATTATAATATATTTCAAATATTATTTCAGCTATAATATAAGGGAGCTTTTATTAGGCCAGTCAGAGAGCATGATTAAAATAGCAGGCGTTTAGGAGTACAAATAATTCACATGATAATATATGTACTTTTAGGCATAAAACACAATCCTATCTATAGGATATCTCCACTGTTTATTTCTGTTTTAGTTTCGACTGCAGGGATAGTACATAGGAAGTCATTGTCTTCTTACACTTGGAATCCAATGATTGGAAAACAGCATCATCTCTATTGCACAGGAAGTATAACTACATGGAATTGAACATCTGCGTCGTATTAAACAGTTGGCCTTGGCATTCTGTTGGTCCAGAGAGGGGTCATACTGTCTGTGCAGGGTCTAAGAAAGTGCATATAATAACATTTGCTGATATATACAAAACCACTTAATAAGCTGGCTTAAGAAGATGTATGTTAATGTGTATTAACATTACCATTAAACACACCACAACAGAATGCTCTGTTGTGAATGGGCCCTAGACACGAGTCTATCTACATGTTATTACCACTTACCTGTGACAGTGAGATGAAATTACTTTAAATGTTCAATCGATGCTCGATTAGATCGAGGAATTCAATCGTCTAAACGAAAATCGATCTTAATCGCATCAACATACACCCCACATTGATTGCGATTGTGGTGAGATTTCGATTCCAAAATATTACTAAAATCGTCGATTTTGGTATGGAAACGATTGAAGTTCAGATTGAAGTGGTCTATGTTATTATATCGAATCTAATCGATCCAGCAGAAACACCACAAACATCGACGATTCTAAAACCATTTTGGTACAATCGACGATGATTTTCCAACATGTCCAATCAAAATTCGATAAATTTTTCTGCCTTCATCGAACAATTATCGTCGATCGTACCAAGTGGGCATTTCTCGATTTTCGTTCAATCGATGAAAAAATTCATCTAATCGAGCATCAATTGAACCAAAATCGAACCGTGTGTGGCTAGCTTAACTCTTTTTAAGGTATGAAATGTGTAAAACACTTTTTCACATTACGAAATCTATTTTGCAATCTTTTGTTTTAAGATAAGTACTAGAATTTTAACATGTATTTGCAGGAAAAGAAGTCCAAATGTTTGCTACGTTACCATGTTGCCAGATAATTTTTTTATGTCTGTCTTTAGTTGTTGCTGCATTACAAAGCCTGAGCTAGAATAATCAAAACACATGGTTTGGAAGACAAGTGACATGTGGTTCATGAACCCCATAATTAGTTCCCCTTCCTAGTGCTAAGCAGTAATTAAATTTGCCACTTCTGCTCTGCTGATTCGTTTATTTAGCTATTTAATTGCTTGACTCAAAGTGTCTTTATCTCCGGAACTGCAACACTTTATTCAGGCAAAGACAAACCATAAACTGTTTTTTTTACAAGGGCAGGGATGTGTGAAAGAGAAATAATAAGATTTTTCTTAAGTTAACAGTAATTTGAACATGGTGGATTTGTAACATGGTAGATATTGTTATTAACATAATGTTTCCAAGGTAATTCATCTGGCACCTAGGGTTTCATGTAGGCAACAAAATATATAGAAGAGTGATGAGAAATAGTATCATTGTGCAGTGTTTGAAACCTAATTTGCTATACCTCTTACAAATTTTACCTGGTACAAATTGTACTATGATCTCCAGTAATACAGTACAAAAAAGGAAATATAAACATGAAAAGGTCTTGAAGATAACACAAAAATACTGATGTAACATGCTCTGGAATAGTAAAAGCATTGAGTCTAGTAGCAGGATACAATAGGAGAGGTAGTCCTGTCTATATGACTTTGAAATTCCTAACCAAACAATATCCACTTATCCAAATTAGAAAAGTTGGCTAGCAGACATAAACTTTTCAGCAATATTCGTGTAATCACTGTATCCTTTCACTTATAAATTATAATTCAATTCTTATGATGTTGGAATATTTTCCCTGCTTTAGAACAATTATTCTGTAATTCCTGCAAAATTATTTAAAAAAATGGAGGTGCCCCTGTCTCCTTCTCTCTTCATTATGTTAAAAGGTCTGCCATCAATAAAAAAAAAAGTCTAATGTTGTGTGAGTGTTCTAATAAATGCCCATCTTAACCTGAATTCTGACATTTTCTTGTCCCTGAGCATCACCAATTAAATTACAGCCATTTAGATAATGTAGTCCAATGTACTTGCTTCCATTTTACCCCCTTGACAGTTGGATTAGGTAGTCCAGTATCAAGTGTGCACTGTAAAGCTAGCCATACACCTGTCAAGTTCTCTGTTTGGTCAACCGCAACGAAACATCAGTTAGGTCAATCGATTGGGAATCAATTCATACCCACCTGGTACGGTTGACTAATAAAAATTTATATTCAAAAAAAGATCAAACAAAAGGCGATTTGACATGTCAGGTTTTTTTGGTTGATCGTTTTCCATCGATATATATCGTTAGTGAAGACCCTCCATCGATTCCTGTTAGATCAGACTATTGAAGGGCACAGACAGTGGCAGTGTTAGGCATGGGCAACCTTGGTGGTTGCCCAGGGGGGCATCATGTCGGGGGCAGCATCATGTCGGGGGTGGCATGTGGGCCTCAGAAATGTTTTTCCAATGCCTAGATGTCTTCCCCTCTCCCCACAGCACGTCTCCCCCCTATCCGCACACTTGCCTGGGGAGAGAGGAGTAGAAAAGACTGACCTCCCCCAGCTCTCTCTCCACACGAGTGGAGATACTTGCTAGGAGGGAGGTGGGATGTGGATAGGGGGTGATATAGACATCACAAGCAAGTGAGCGGAGACAAGACTCAGAGCTCCAGAGTCTTACAAGTCTCACCTCACTCCTGTGGTGGGGGTTAATGTGCTTGGGAGGTGAGACTCTTATGGACTCAAGAGAGCACATATATATTCCATCGATTTGCTATAGATCGTCAACTACTGGATCACATGTTCCAAATAAATCGGTAGCCGATCACAAAAGAATCAACACGTCAATGGCATCTGCATTTGTAAAAAGAAACCCTATGGGTGCCATAGGAACAAGCAAAAAGTTATTGATTTGCAGTGATTTTTGCAATATCTGTTTCTATGCAACAGGTAGTTTTTTTCCACGATGAACAGTGTTAAAGTACTTTTGGGAGGACATGGCCAATTTAGGCTTTGATGAGGACTAACCCATGCAGAAATGAAAAGGTCAGAAGTACTCAATATTACAAATGATGTGGCCAGTAGTGATGGCGCGAACCCTCCCTGGGGTGTCCGCGAACAGGGTGGGTCGATCGAACTTCAAAAGATGTTCGCAGTCCGCTCTGTTCGCGGACATATTCAAATCCCCGCCTCTGGCGGGGAATTTGAAACGGAGAAGAAGAAAGAAACCGGATGTGACGTCAGTGATGTCACATCCGGTCCGGGACCGCAACTGGAACGCATAGTCTGGTTACGGCCGCAGGATGTGACGTCACTGAAGTTCACATCCGGTTTTTTTTTTTCCGCCGGTCTTATCCCTACAAGACCGGTCTGTAGTGAAAAGATTCTTCATCGCAGGATTACAAGGTTGGATCCTGCCGGAGGGGAAGAAAGAATTAGACCTTCGTATGGCCGGCGAACAGTACGGGTCGAACACACGTACTGTCCTCCGGCGAGCGAACGGCGGAAACATGCCGTGTTCGCGGCAGAATGTTCTCCGGCGAACAGTTCGGCCCATCTCTAGTGGCAGTGGCATCCATACTTTTACTACTGACCGTGCCATAGCAAAACAGATATATACCCCTCACCTTTTATTTACTTTTGTTATGCAATATTTCCTCTCTCCAGTGATGATATCCTCCACTCAGTGCTGCAACCCCCCCCACATATAGGATACTACAATTCATGACCCCCCCCCCCCCCCCTGACCCTAGTTGCGCAGGCCGCCCAGTGCTGAAAAAACCCTCCCCTGCCCAGTGCTGCCATTCTGCCCTCCTATCCAGTGCAATGTACACAATGTAGAGAGTGGAGTGTCCACAGTATGTCACATATCACACAATGTACAAAGTGGAGTGCATAGAGTACCGTATGTCACATATCAAACAATGTACAGAGTGTACCAGTGCCCACTGTATGTCACATATCACACAATGTAGAGAGTGGAGTGCCCACAGTATGTCACATATTACACAATGTACAGAGTGCACCAGTGCATATACATGTGTTTATCTGGTTAAGCACACAACCGTTTTTACAATAAGATTTTACAATAACATATGCTTATGTACAATCTTTAATATGTTATGTGTGTATGTTTGTTTGCGGGGGTAGGGGTGCCAGAAAGGGTGCTCTCCCAGGGCACCAAACTGGCTAGGACCACCCCTGGATGTGGCTAATGATCGAGTTGGTGACGAGGAAAGAAAACTACATATGTGCAGCTGAACAATGTGAGTGCTGTTATGTAGATTTTTTTGTGGTGAGTTCATGATTTGGAGAACAGATGTATCACTAGAAATTGCTGTAAGAGAAAGATTGGACATTTAGTGGTTAGGATGTCTGTAATTAGCCATGATGGTGGATCCTTGATGGAATACTTACAAAACAGACATTAGTTAGTTTATTTTAGATGTCTTATGAATGCAAAACAGCTTGTAATTTGTTGAAAATCCATATACAACAGTGGACAAAATTAGAGAGGACAAAATTATTGATTTTGAAGCAGCATCTCTACGAGTATGACACCCATTCCATGGTTAAATTCCTACACAATAACACCTTATTCTGCTGTAGGTAATATGAACTGTATAAATAACTGTTTACAATATGACAATGCCAAAACCAGTGAAAAGTTTGTGAGTAAGGAAAAGAAAAGCACAATACTGGGCCAGGTATACATTGAGCATCAGGTTGTGTCTATCATTAAAAGACAGCAGTAGGTAACAACAAAGCGAAGCAACAATCAATGGGGACAACAAAGCTACAACCTGATAGAGGGCAAAAATGAATCAGCACTGAGAAGAATGATTGTAAACAAATAACATAGAATGTCATGCCTCTATAAAATTTCCCTTTCCGCTCTAGATGAGAAATGTAGCATAATGCATAAATGAACCTTTTACCAAAGATCTAAGGTTTCAGTTTGCTGTTGTTTGTGATCATTCGGATCCAACATTAAGAGACAGCTTAATGGAATCTAGATTGACACTTTAAGCCCCCCATAGACGGGCCGATTCCCGGCCATAGTTGTAGCAGACCAACCTGCGTGCTCGCTCCCGCCGAGTACATAAAGGTTGGTCAGCCGCAACTATGAGGGAGCCCACCTTAGGTTTTGTAGAAAAAAAGCCGGCAGGTCGGATCGCTCACGGATCCGTCCTGCTGGTTTTTTTTCTGCCCGACTGTGCTGCAGGCTGTTAACTCGGAGGGGGAGTCTCCTCCCCCTCCGAGTTAATTGGCTACAGTCTGACAGGAGTCCCATGTGTTAGTGGAACACACAGGATTCCTGTCCGTTCTGTAGCAGACTGCTCACAGCGTGGTGACATCACCACGCTGTGAAGAGTCTGCTAAATGTCGGCCATAGATCGGGACGTCTATGGCCGGCTTAAGACATCAATTGTGATGGTCTCTTGTAAAATCTTTGCATCTATTTACTCAGACATTTGTCAAGCGTTGGATCACCTTGCCGTTTGGAAAATCATTACACTCTACAAAGGCACTATTGCCAGGCTTTTTACAGCATTGTGGTTGTGTTTGGTTCTTCTGCATATTCTCCTCATTGACTTTAATTGGAAGCACTCTAGATACAAGTGGCAAATGTTTTTTGTTTTTTTTTTACAATTTATACAGCCTTTTCAATACAGTCTATTTTTAACTGCCCGAGCATGTCCCGTTCCCCCCCCCCCCTGAACCTCTCATTAAGATAGGGGGGCCTCATCGCTACAACCTTTGGGTCTTCAGGTGTGACACTCATTAAGGATCCCTGTTTCTGACCCTATGGCATAGCCATTCCACATAATTCCTGCACAATTTTCATGTTCCTATGCCACAGTTCATTGAACCGCATTGATCCCTTATTATACTCTGCCTGGCCATTCCAAAAAGTCCTGTTCCAGAGTGATGGGCGCATCAGGGTAAGAAGAGAGGAAGACGAAGTGATGCATCCATCATGACTAGTGCCTACTGCACAAACCTGCAACAGTATGATCTGGGGTTGCTGCAGTTGGTCAGGTCTAGGTTCAGCAACAGTATGTGCTCCAAGAATGAGGTCAGCTGACCACCTTAATATACTGAATGGCCAGGTCATTCCATCAATTTATTTTTTCTTCCCTGATGGCACGGGCATATTCCAGGATGGATATGGCAGGATTCATCAGACTCTACCATCATCAATGCAAGATCTTGATGAAAAATTAATGCAATACTGGATGGAAATACATTTTGTGACATTGCAGAAGCTTTTTGAAACAATGCCACAGAGAATGCAAATCTAAAGGCGGTCCAATAAAATATAATAGTGTGTAACCTTTTTTTGGTGGCAACTTTTTTTTGGGCCAGGCAGTGTAGTTTGCATGCCGGTTGATTGTGAACAGGGCTGTAGAAGTCCTTTTGCTTAGTCCCTGTATGTAAACATTATCTTAACGCTAAATGTCCAGCTCCCTGGTATGCTTCGGAAACAGGGCAGCACAAATGATTTTTAATCTCAGTGTCAGTCTTTTATATCTATGCTATTTTCGGAACCTCTTTAGGAATGGGAATGGGTTCCTTGAGATAGGGTGGGAACTCCAGTTGTATGGATTAGGCCCCAACCTTTACCAGGGATCTCCCCCTCATTAAATTATGGCATCACCCCCCATCCTTCCCATGCAGGTCTACTGTGGTTATCAATGCGCAAAGTGATTCTTTCAAGAAAGAGCATGACTCTTTTATTGTACTGAATGCAGCTAGATCTATAGCAGTGGATATGACCTTTATTTACACTTTATTTATCATTTACATGTCAATCTTCTGAGATTTAAAGCAAATATTTGTAGAATACAGTATATTTTTGCATTTAAACAGACCTTCATCATGAAGCAATTTCAGTTCCCTTGTTTGCATTTATCATTTCAAAAAACAAAACAAAACAAAACACAAAACAAACCCTAATAGCATTCCATCTGCTCCAGATTTAGAGCCATTGTTTTATGACATATAAGGCCCAGACCTTAGGGCAGAGAAAGTAGTCAGCAACTGAATTGTCTATAGGCAGCAGTGAGCATGAATAAATAATGACATAGCTCCATTTATGATGGATCACATTACAAACACTTAGCACTTAGTCATTAATTCCTGTAAGAAGTCTTTGCTCCATTAGATAACTACTATGAGGATGCTTTGTTTTTATACGCTGACAATGCTTTTAGAAGATCAATAAAATTGTCTAAAAAAGAAATCTAGTCTCTCTAGATGTTTCCTTGATATGTTGTCTATGATGATATTTCCCAGAGAATCATTATATCCTAGCAGTAAATCATATACTCTTTTTTTATTAGAATGTGTACAGCGCATATAGTTCAGTTGAAGTATTTTTTCTAGAAGCAGGGAAATCATTGAGACTAAAGTACATGAGTGATAATGCTATGAACAAACAAGTCCATTCAGTTTTCTTTAACTAAATGATGTGTACTGATATTATAATAAAGAGTAGAATATCATTGTATATTCAAAGGAATAGATGATTGTGTTAATTATATATTAGTCAAGGCAATCTATGGTAAGGAGATAAGCTGAATATATTTATTGTACTATAATTTAGGAATGGTGATGCCTCCAGTTGCCACAATTCAAGCAGTTGCTTCTATTTAAATGTCATCACAGTACCATGCATTCTTTAAGCCCCCCATACACCTTCAGATTCCTCCATACAACTTTGATGAGACCTACCAACAACTATGTAGTATAGTGACCTCTCTGATAGAATACATAGTGATTGGAAGGTGTAGAAAGGTCCTCCTATTACATGGTTTTGGTAGAAGAAAAGTTGGTTGTACAGAAGTTGCATGGTAATTGTATGTGGTGTATGGGGGGGCTTTAGGAACAAACTTAGTTGAAGATGCAATTCCTGTTCTTATTCAATTTTAAAGATGCTTTATTTTAACCAGATTGATGTTTAATCAAAAATCTGAGAAGGTGTAACTTAAAGCCCCCCATAGACAGGCAGACTCCTCCATGCAACTTCTGTACAACCAACTTTTCTTCTACCAAAACCATGTAATAGGAGGACCTTTCTACACCTTCCAATCACTATGTATTCTATCAGGGAGGTCACTATACTACATAGTTGTTGGTAGGTCTCATGAAAGTTGTATGGAGGAGTCTGCCTGTCTATGGGGGGCTTAAGACATAGTATTCAAACCAAATCTAGTGTTAGTGGTTTGAAAGAATTTAACTCTCGACTTACTTTGTCATCATTTTCCTGCTTCCTGAAAAACTGCTCTAATTTGTTGAAGAAGCAAAGAGCACTTCTCTATATATTGATTAACATGTCAACCTGCTTAATGCTGCCAGACCACTAAAGAAAATCTCTTCTAGTATGCATCACAGGTTTCGCATTGTGGTGGCTCAAAAGGAGCAAGCATCGGATGTATCTAAACATGATGTCCCAGGGATGTTCTATTGGAAAGCGTTGAGGCAAATTAATGGTATTCATTCTTTTAACTTTTGGTAACTGCTTGCATGACTTTGCCAAATAAGGCTGGGCATTATCATGAACCAGGAGTAAGCCAGGGACCACTTTGACTGCACGGTTTAAAAGTGTTCCTTCATTTTTTTGAGCAGTGTTTCTGTTAAGTTATAATATACCTTTTTTATATTTTTGAAAATCTTGTCAGCTGATAACTTTCTATGGTCTCAGACTGTGCTTTGTGTACAGCAAAGACCATTGCTTGAGTGGCCACCTAATATAAATGACAATGAGATGTAAAACTTGGTATCTTATGCACTGACCTACTCAGACTACTAATGTTCTAGAAAAGGTGGACACATTACTGCCACTAACAATAAGCCCATAACAACTGCCCCTTTAGGGGCCTGTGATTTCTGAATTATCTTCAGAACATGGTCCATAAGCATTTGGATGCTAATGTTAAGTGATAAGCTTGCCTTTGTGCCTATAGTTTTTTTAATTATAAAACCACAAACCGTTGTTTTTTGTATTGTATGTTCAAATTTTAAAATTTTATGTATATATATATATATACTCTTTCCAGAATCCACAAAAATTTTAATAATTTCCATACACACATACACATACTTCAGGAGAGGGGAAGGTTATTCAAAGGCTTTTCTCCTGTGTCATCAAGGGACATGTAAAATGGAATGGTGGGCAAATGAGTCAGCATGTACCAAATGTATAATATCAGCTTTGACATGACTGACCTTTTTGTTACACCAGTAATGGGTTTTATTTCAAAATAATAATGGACAATTGGTTGTCAGTTGCTGTGTACATAAAAGGTAGATCTGTGCATTGGTTTTCTTTTCTTCTCAAGGATGCTGACCCTTTTCGGCCAATAGACAAATACTTAAAAACCCATGGTATAATCTTTCCTCTATGATCGAGAGCAAATTACAAAATCAATGCTTCTAACCAGGGAAAATCTTTAGAATTGTTTGAATGTAAAAAAAAATATTTGAGAAAGAAAAACATAATAGTGTATTAAAAACATATTTATTGATATTTGTGGCAAAACATTTGTAATGTGTAAATGGCCCGGACATTTAAAAAAAAAAAATTCTCTGTGTAGGTGTTTGACAGTATAAATTTAGATACGCTGGCAATGCATTGAACCAGAAAACCAAATGCTGTAAAAATGTGCAGACTGACTCATTAAATTCCAGACCTTTATTAGAAGGACACTTGTGCCATGTCTAGTATAAGTACATAGGGATCACTTAAATACAGATTTTTTTTTAAAGAAAATTTTGTTTGGGGGTGTGAGGAAAACAGATGCTCTATGCATCAACCCCCTCACTACACCAAATGAAGACTAGGGATTTTGTAGGGACTTTTAAGGCACCTGATTATATACATGGTAGTCATACGTATAATGTTACACCCAGGGCTATTTTCCTGGGGGAACGCACTGGAACGGAGTTGTTTAGTGGGGGGAAGTTTTGGCCATTCAGCACGGGTTACGGGCGCTCCACGGGCAGGTGATTTTGCGCGGCGCCTTCCCATTGTTTATGGGTGGTGGCCCTATGACGGGGCGTCTCCTCCCCCATCCATGCTGGAGAGATCTTTCTCTTCAGCGTGGACTGGGGGGTGGAGTTTTAGTCATCCTGAGGGAGGGGAGCGGCGCCCATGCCTGCGCTGGCGGGCGCACTTGCCCCCGTTCCCCTGAAGGGGAGCTATTTATGGAGCGGACACCCTACATAAAGGGGCGGTTTTAGGGGGCAGTCCTAAGGGTGGGTAGGGGCGTAGCCAGGGGAGGGGGGTGAGTTCCACCACCTTTTCTCTGAGAAAAAAAGCCCTGGTTACACCATTTATTTAGGCAGTGTGGAGTAATTCAGTAATATTATCAATAACAGAAATGAAAATGTGTTCCGACTCTTGCACAGATTGCTCTGTATATGTAGAACCTCGGTGTGAGATACATGTTTGTAACATTTTATCTTATTTGTACATGTTTGTAACATTTTATCTTATTTCTACATTATGTTTTTCTATTAAATTGATGACATTGCAACATTTCTTATTGATAATATTACTGAATTACTCCACACTGCCTAAATAAATGGTGTAACTTTATACGTATGACTACCATGTATATAATCAGGTGACTTAAAAGTCCCCACAAAGTCCCTAGTCTTCGTTTGGGGTAGTGAGGGGGTTGATGCATAGAGCATCTGTCTTCCTCACACCCCCAAACGAAATTTTCTTTCAAATATGAATATGGGATGTGGCACACATACTATAAATGGGAAGCTAGATACTATTGTACACATTTTTTTTTATTTGGAAATGTTCTTTTAAAAATCTACAGTGCAGCAAAAACATTAAATGAGAACATAGGTCTTAAGGCTGCCATACACGGCACGGATTCGTGCCGGATTCTGGCGCGATGGATTCCGGGCGCATGCACGCGGATCCATCGTGCCGGAATCCCCTGCAGCCCACCTTGCCCGTCCGATCGCATCCGATGGATCAGGGGCACAGAATCGGATCCGAGGAAGAACCAACCTGTTGGTCTTTTCGGTCCGATTCTGCTCTGATCAGGGGGCGTTGTGGTCCAGGAGGCGAGCCATCGGACACGGATCCCTCCCGGATCCGGCCGTACAAGGTGGGCTGCCACGATCGGATTCCCTAATTGGCTAATCGTTCTCACCTGTGGATGCCGGCGGAATCGCCGGAATCCATCGGGTGCTGAATCGATCAGCCAGGGAATCCGTGCCGTGTATGGCTAGCTTTACACAAACATAAATGATTCAATTTTTCAGGAATAAATAAAAAACATCCTTAGTTCACTGGCTGAGAAAGAACATGTTTTAGAACCGAAGAGTGTATATTTTTTATTAAAAAAATCAACAAAATCAAAAGGGATCCATAAACCTATAGAATTGATTACAATTTTCAGACCTGGTTTTCTAACCCCATGCTCAATAAGGATTTTGATGATTACATTCAGAAAAAAGATCTATGGCTGCCATGGTAAAGAACTGAATGCAGTGGAAAGGATAATCAACCCTAGTATGGCTAGATTTGCAGCCACTTTATACCTCTAGCAGATGTGCATCATAAGTATTGTAAAACCATTCATAGTATATTCTAATGATAATATTAACTGTAAAAATACTCCCGCAACAAAAAAGTCATCATAAAACCTATTTATAATAGGGTAATAACAAAACATTCAATAATCCTGCTCATGATGTATACTCTGTAATGATCCTTTTCATGATGTAGTCTCTATCCGGTATCTGTCTACAATTTAACTCTTTTTCTTTAGTATAAATAGTACATGCTCAGATTTTCTTTGCACTCCTCTTTAGGTTCATGGCATGCATTTCCTCTGTTATCTGCTAATGAAGAGCTTTTGCCTGGTGTAACACAATGGTTTATTTTTAGGTGTGACAAGGCTTTATCACAAGTATGTTTAAATTCCTGTTAAGTGGATAGCAGTTATAAATATCTTCCTCCAGACAGGGTGTTATATTACTTTTAATTGCTGAGGGAGCAATATGGAGATGTTTTTGCACATGATTTGATGAAATCCTGCATTGCAATTTGCTAGCATGTAACCTACTTAATTTGATAGGATGCATGCCTGTAGCTTCTTATTTGCATTAGCTTGGTGGGGTTTTTTCAGAATTAACGCTGTGATACTGTTTACATTAACCTTCAAAGTAGAGTGGTTTCATTAATCCCTGGGATTGTTATTAAATCAGAGATGACATCCCACAATCATAAATGAGGTCATGGAAGCAGATTGAGAAGTTTTCCGTTATATATACAGTATATAAAGGACACAAAATGGGTGTAAGTTATGGGATTCAATTACATTTTCCAGTAGCTGTTAAATATTCTTCAATGACTCACATTACTAATTCTATGATATAACAGTTCTTTTCTTATCCAGTGCCATCTCCAAGGCTCAGGGAAGAAGCCATAATGACCTAGCTTAGACTTACATTCCAGGTCCTTTGTTTGAAAGAACAAAATTTTTTTTCATTACAAGTTATTTACAGTAATGCAGGATGCTGAAGCATTCATTCTAATGTGATGTCGTGAACTACGCTTCTGTTCTGGTCTTCATCTGCAAGACAATATAGAATACAGAAAGGTTGCATCCAGCCAAACATTTTATTTTTTAGATAAAGAGATAGAATATCTGTAATTTTTATTTGCTGATCTTGCTAGAGAGTTTTGCCCTTTCTCTCTGTGATACTAGGGCAAAAGCTAAACAACAAGGATGTGAAAACTCATTAGCAATAAAGACTTTTCACAACCTTTAAATCTTTTCCATATTATAATAAAAAAGATAGACTGAACTCTAGAACATGTGCCTAAAAATACAAGGGGTAAGTTAGTGGTGATGTATGAGATCTCCTAGTTGATCTTTTTTCCCATTACCTACTTACCATTTTCTGCACTGTCTTTCTGCATGTAGGTGACCATATTGGTAGAGGTGATGCCTTGCTTCCTCATACCGGTGTTTTCAGCAAGGAGAACATTAGGCAGCATAAAAATGTGGCTCCAAATCTTTTGTTGCTCACAATCAAAGGCAAAAGTCAATCAAAATTGACTAAAGCTAGCCATAGACGGGTTGACTTTTGCACGATCAATCTTAAGCCCCCCATAGACAGGCAGACTCCTCCATGCAACTTCTGTACAACCAACTTTTCTTCTACCAAAACCATGTAATAGGAGGACCTTTCTACACCTTCCAATCACTATGTATTCTATATATATATTCTATTCTATACTACATAGTTGTTGGTAGGTCTCATGAAAGTTGTATGGAGGAGTCTGCCTGTCTATGGGGGGCTTTAGATAAGATCTTGTTGTGAAATGTTATGATCGTGCGCCAGTCTAACATTAATTGATCCTACCACCACACAGTGTTATCAATTTAAACACGATCCTGGATGGGCAACATTAGCTGAGAATTGGATTTTTCTTGACACTTTATAAGGACAATGAACATTTATAAATGTCCCCTACAACAAGTCTTCAATTTAGGTGCTGGTGCAGTGCAGATATGGAGCAGGTACAATAATAAAAACCTTAGGTAGACCAATAAAAGTTATGCCATCTATAACTGATTCATAGATTCCTAAATAGAGTGAATGAACTATCTAGCAGTATTTTCCTTTTTGTAATGTTCCCACAACCATTCTCACACATCCAGCAATTGTGGTGAGTATACCATGTTCAAAGAGTTTGAAATGAACTCACTAGATGTCATTTAGTCAAAATGTTCCTTGAAAAATCTGCCTATTTTTAGTATGTCCTGCCGTCTCTGAACTCTTGTAGTAGAGTCTCAGAATGTGCTCTTTGTCTTTTAGGACTATGCTAGCTATTTGCTATAAATATATACTTCTAAAGCTGGGAATAGATGGTAAGATTTACCATTGTCTCCCGACCCGATTTCGGCACTAGGGGCGGGCTTGATTATGTCCTTTGTGTGCCGCCCATTACTTCGGCTTGGGCAGCCGTCTCCAACCAAACTAATGGGATCGGATTAAAAATAAACATCATGTCGGATCAATGTGCAATCCGACACGATGGCTGATTTTAGCACAATCCTGCTAGTTGCTGCACCCGATTCCTGCACGACCCAATCCCTAACGGATGCGGGAGCGCGCACGGCATCCGATCGGCGGTCGGGTCGTGCAGGAATCGAATGTCTATGCCCAGCTTAACATTGTCTTAATTCATGTAGTATAAAACCTGCCTGTATTATTTTTCACTAGCATAATCAATATATTTTATTAAAAATGTCCTGTGTCTGGCAAATTTTACACTGGTGTAATCACTTAATTCTTAATAAAAGCTTGAGAGAAATGGTTTAGTGGAAGGACATCTTTATATCATAAAAAGGCAGCCACAATGAACTACTGGGCAGTCAAAGCGGTTGTGTTTGCTGTTTAATAAAGAAACCTGTGTTGCTACTAGAGATCATTTTTTCAATCTGAAATTAGTCAGATGTTGGTGCTTCTGCTGTATGTAAGTTAAAAAAAAATTTAATTAAAAAAAGGAGTACACATAAATTGTATTTGTCCCTAGGTGACCCTTAGTGTTCATGACGAGCCCATCTCGTCCAGAGTTTGTGAAGAACAAACTCTGGATGAGCTGGGCTCCCCGGAAAGCTACGGCGATGCTGCTTCCAGCTGCAGCATTTCCAGGGTTCTGCGGCTTCACTGATCGCGTCGCGATCGCAGAAGGGGGCGAGGGTGAGCAGTGCCATAGACCTCCATGTTAATGGAGGGGCCTCTGCTTTCCAGCCCTCCCAGCCAGTGTCATGAATGACACTGGCTGTGTGGAGAGGGGAGGGAGGAAATGGCAGGCAGTGTACCTTGTACACTGCTGCCATTGCCTGTACCACACTGTTAAAAACGGTGCGGTACAGGCGGTGCGCTAGGGAGGTTAAGTGTAAATCTACAAGCCAAGAAGTTATTCTCTGCGCCTGCCCCCTGTCAATCACTGACAATTTCCAGCTTCTATTGATGGACAGAATAAAGGTCCCCATACATGGGTCTATACCCCTAGAATCGGTGACCCGCCCGACCGATGATGTCACGCTGTGCGTGTTCACGGCCATTGATTGTGGTCACCCTGTCTTAGAGCCGGATCAACTGAAGACAATCTGAATCAACTGAACCAATATGTTGGTAATTCCCTGTTCGATCTCCATTGCTTTGGGTGGGGACCTTTACTGTCATGATCGACAATAAGCTCTATCCAAGAAGACAAGATGGCAGCGCCCACTCTCTAGCTTTTTTCTGGGGTGGTGGGCAGATTCCCCAATATAAGCACTGGTAGGGTAAGGCAGTTTTAGGTGAGCATGGAGAACAAAAAAAATGTTTTAAGTCTTTTATTTCTTAAGGCACAAATTGAAAGGCATTCCACAAGCAGTGAGTATTTATTTATTTAGAGTTTTGCAAATTGCACCCAATGCCCAGCTTTCCATGTTTTTTGTAAAGTGGTTAGTTCAATTTAGATTTGAATAGGAATGTTATGGGTTGCCCTCATTTGTTGAACATTTCAAATCAAACCTGGGTATTATTAGATATACCTGGCATGAATCCATATGCCCCACGTTGAATATCTTATATTCAATTGTATAACTTTAACAGTGCCACCTTGTAATCTATACATAGCCTCCGGCTCTCAGCATTTACTGCAGTGTAATTGTATGTAGTAGATGGCTGAACATGCTGCCTCCCCTTCTGTTGACTCATTTATTGTATCCTGATTCTGACTTCCCCCCAGCAGCATACATACACTTGTAAACATGGCCTCTCCATACTGCAGATTGCATTTGAAATGAAACCACTCCTTGTTCTCCACCCCCATAAACAAACAATACGCAGCACCAGGCGAGCAGCTGTCATCACAAAAGCAAAACTGACAATCGGATGCCTTTAAAACCCAGAAAGAGCACATGGTCAGTGTTTGTATGGTAAGATCATTTCATTATTCTCTGTTCTGCCTTGTCTTATCCTACATTAGTCCAGTATGAATAAATCACACCACTGTGCTGTCCTTGTTTGCAGAGATTTGCCTTTAAAGAATAATGTAAAGTAAAGTCATTTCATTATACTTTTTAGTCACTTACAATTCACCATGCTATTTTTTTTAACTAAGCGGATCCCATTTCTCTTTAGGAAGTCGCAATGTTTTTAATATACAAACGCAACATATAAAATATTTAGAAACAGAGTGATATTATTATAGCTGTGTTTATTTAATTTCTAAACCATAATGTAAAATCTAATTTTACATAATGTAAAATCAAACAAATGATATGACCAATGTGTTGTCTAGAAAAGTATAAAGTTAAGCGCTGATTGGTGGTTAGCAGTATAAGACCTGTAAAGTATCTTGCCCAGGCATTGAGATACCTTCTGATGCCAGTATACGGTTACTACAAGTGAAGATTACAGGGTACAGAGAGGAGTGTGTTTAGCTAAGACACCATGATGTTATCCAATCACTAATACTCCACAGAGCAGCATCTTAAATGAGCAGACTCTTGTGAGTCCTCTGGGTGGATTCCACTCTATGTCTTTCCAGAATATGAAACATGCACTGCTCTCAGGGCTCATGCTGCTACAGAGCTGCTTGCTCACTGTGTGCTGGGTATAGTGTTGTATCGGATTAGGACATCACATTCCCAGCCCTGACAGAGCCTTTGTTCATTATATTTATAGCTGCTTCTGGTCATTGTTGAGCAGAGGAGATTGCCCTGCCCTCTGGCCCTTTCCTAAGAAGATTTTGGGCAGAAGCTCCTCTCATGTGGCACTAATTGAAATGATTGGTGGAGGGGGTGTTGTGAGCTCACTGTGCCTGACTCAGGCTTATCTGCCAGGGGCTAAGCAAGAGGAGAAAAAAAAGCAAAGCTTTGCCTCATCCCAGTGAGGCTCAGGGCTTCTGGCCATCTGTCCTCAGTTGGAATCAGAAGACACATAGAGGGACCGCACTCACTGTGACCGCGCTGAAGAAAGAGCATTGTTCAGGAACTCTGGCTGAGCGCTAAGTGGAGGTGAAGGTTGGTGAACTGAATCTAGCTCTGTTATCTGTCTGTGAACATTTCAGCTTGGCCAGTCAGCCTCTGTCTGTGCTATATTGTGTGTGCCTTTATTTCTTATGTGGAGAGCTTTATTTTACAGTCTTCATTCTGCTATCCTTATTATACGTGTTATCCGACAGCCTTTTGTTGCCTTTAAAATAATAGGATTGATCACGACACTTCTTCCAGTACCCATGGAGTTCCACTTTATTGCAGCTAAATGGCAGCAAACAGGTTAACAGAGCAGAGGCAGCGTTTGCAAAGTTACTTACGTGAATTTACATGTTATGGTGCTGGCGTGCCTTGCTTGTTCTATTTATTTGCTGAAATGTGAGAATGAAGAACTGACATCCCACTGGGATGTGTGCTAATCAGGATGCTGTGTATATAAAACACTGACTTTTAGAAGCTTGTACCTATGAGAACGCGTCTCTTTCCTGGCAAACGCTACATCTGGAACACCTGCTCGGCTTTCTGTTCAAGTCAGCTGACTGCAGCTAAATAAGACTTTGGGATGAACCTGCCGCTATGTGCACAAAGTGCTTCTAATTTCTGCAAAAAATGCTGCCTTAGTCTAAATAAATACAACTTTAGCGTTCACTGTATTAAACTATATGATTTGCACCCAGGCCTGTTTGGGAATGGGTTAATGCCTTTGGATCAAGCACTGGTTGAATGCTTATACTTACTACTGCCACATTTTTATGAATGGGTTGGAAGTGTGTGACATTTACATCACAGCACACCTTTTTTGCTACGGTTTTGCTTGTTGATAGATTTTCTTTTTTTTTTTTTTTTATTTGATAGGTAAATCTATGTTACCTCCTGAAATTAAAGATAGTACTCCATTGTGGTACTTATTTTGAATTTGAATAGCAAAGCCTAATTGAATTGAAGATTTCTAATTAACTGTACTAACATCTAAACTTGGCTGTGGTGGAGCATGTTTTTTATTTAAATTTTTACAGTATATTAACTTAAATACAAGATATATACCTTTTATCAAGTCATAGCATTGTGTAAATCACACATGCTTTTACTTTTATTATACCAGATTTTTTTTAATAGTTTGTCTTTATTTCCAAATTCAGCTTTATAATGTCTGTTAAAGTGTAGTTTTTTCAAAACAACAGAATTCATTTTAAGCTCTTAAAGTTCAATCTATTACATGTCTCCTAAGGCCCTATGCTGGTCTTTTACCCTCTGTGGACTGAATATAATTCACTTAGTGATCATAGTTGAAAATTTAATGCTGTATTAGTATTGTGTTTTCTCAGTCATTTCAGTTTGAGACTGCTGTGAATGAATGCATCTTCTACCAACATATAAAAATTAAGTTCATATGCATTACAAAAAACATTCTGTGAAACACAAAGGTTCTTGGGTCACACGGGCTAGTTGTGTCACAGATGTGAATAGTCTTAATTGAGAGATGGACATTTGGCTGCTTTGTTTTGCAAATAAGGGTGACATTGTTAACTGAAACATCAGCTAATGGGTTTGAATTTTTGCTCTTTCACTTGTAATGAAAGGCGTTCTTGTACGTAGACAGTTTTCGTTTAAACAATGAATTTTTTGTGAATTCCAAAAAGTTGAACAGCTGCAACATGGGTACATTTTATTGCTTCATTTTTCAGCTAGTATACCCATACTTTTATTAAACAAATTCTGTAAACATAGAAATTAATGTACACCAGGCATATTTGCCAACATTTTATTTTTTGTGTATAAATATGTCACCAGTACACAAGAAAACACACAAATGCTGCACTACTGTGCTATATTACACTTTTTATATAACAGGGTAACATGACTCACCAAGCTCAGTTATCCTATCAATTTATTATTTGACTTTTTTTGGTGTGGGTCTTTCAAATTATCAATCTGAAAACCATTGCTAAAAAAACAGATATATGGGCTGAAACCCATTGCTAGAAAACCACATTTAGGTTTTTCACCATTTTCATTCCACAGCCTAGGAGTCCATCAAAACTGAGCATAAGCTTCAGAGGTGTATAGAATCCCCCTTCAACATCATCCTGGTGCTGATGGATAGTTCCTCAGTTTTGGTGCCACAGAAGGAGGTCTAGATGTTAGTGGCCTCTGTATTGAACTTTCCTTCCCACCAGCCTTCCATGCCACCTGTGATATTTTCAAGGCTGTACTTGGCCATAAAGCCATCCCCACTCATTGGTCAGCTGCTTGTAGACACTACCATGAAAGAGCAAGAACATTTCTAAAAAAAACACCTGTATCTGGCAACATTACCAAGTTAAAAGAGAAAAAAAATCCAATGTCAAGCACTTTTGCTCATTCTGTCCAGTGCGATTTCACAGGAAGTGGTTGGGACTATTTACAATAGTGTGAATGTTCTATTGAAATGAGAACCCATAAAATATTTTATCCTAATAAATCTCTGTAAAACAATTTATTTAAGGGGAGTAAAGCTTCCTTGTGGAGAGTGTAGAATTCAATAACTCCAGGATTCGAAAATCTTGATCTTGAGTATTAGATGAACTTCAGAGCATTTTAAGAAGAAGGTTAGCAAGTGGTAGCAAATATATCTTTTTTAGAAATGGTTTAAGGTTTAAGAATACCGATATGGAAGCAGAAATTTTATGGTCTTTAATTTCACACCTTTTTTAAATTTAGACATGAACTTTTGTTGGAAACTCCCAATAGATGTTCTTCCAATAGTTGAAGGTGTAGTATGTGGGTGAGTGTTGGCAAAAATAGCCATAGTTAGCACTGTACAAGAGGCGGCCTCATCCCATAAACCATTCAAGATACAAAGAACCAAGAATTAGTGGTGAGCTAATTCTTGGAGATAGGGGTGGCTAGTCCCTGGGACAATGAGTAGGCCTAAGTCCCAGGGACTAACCATCCCTATCTCCAAGTATTAGCTCACCACTTATTCTTGTTTTTTTGTATTTTGATATGTTCCTTGAAGATTGATAACCCATACTTATACATATTGTTGTAAGTAGGCTTCTTATTAAGGGTACAAGGGCATAAATCATCAAGTGACAGAATATATATCAATGCACCTAGAGTAACTAGAGTAAACGTTTTTATGGCAATCCATTGTTTGAGGCAACAGTAGTTTACTAACCTGTACTGTTGCTATTTTCCTTGTGTAAAATAAATCAGTAAATTATTTGTATCTTAAAGTGACGATTATACCTTTACTGCATAATAGCACTGCAATTCCAGAGTTTACAATCATTCTGGAAATGGTCAGACATCTTATAAATATGAATGATGCACTATTCTTTAAAACATAAAAGATGTGGAAAATGTGGAGTCATTTTTGTTGTATTTCGTAGATATAAATTGACAGAGGCAAAGGCCAAACCTTTTTCACTGGGTTGATTTCTTGGGCTGTCCTAGTGATATGTTCAAGGATGTATATTGACTTTTGTTGAAACTTGGCCTATGAAGTAATGGTATGGGCTTTGAAGTGTGATCATTATGAATGGTAACCAAGACATTTATTTGATGCTTCAACACTATCGACATGTGGAATATTATTTCACATAATGGAAAAGGCAGAACGTCACTCTTCTGTCTCCTATTTATTTTGACAACATTCAGTTGT
>CM070036.1:81357966-81388922 GCA_036250615.1 Ptychadena robeensis | reverse complement strand
CCCCCCCCCCCCCCCCCATCCTTTTATTGAATTCAGAGGCTTGATATCAATTTTGCCAGAAATAGGCAAGCAGCTAATAAGTGTTCAGGATTCATTCATAGTCAGGGCAAAAACAGTGCTGGATATTGAAAGAGTGGGGGAGGTATACACTCTAAGTATGTATTACTGGCTAGTATTGAGGATGGCAAGGCAATCTCAACACATTGCTGTATATATTTTTCATGCCACTCAATGCAATAACATCAAATGCTCCAGGCCCTTGCCCAATCATATGGGAAGAATTTCCCAAACATATGTTGTTGCTTCTGCCACAGCTCTTACAAACTATATTGATGGACAGGCCACTGGTGAAACTGCAGAATTTGCATTCATCCCACATATGTCAGGTGTGGAATACATGCAAAACACTGACTGCAATTACCAGCAAATGGGTAGCAATTGGAGAAACGGAGAACCTAATGGTGCTATATATATAAATATATGTTGAGGTGAGTGTTTAGGAGTAAAAGCTGTAATTTTAATTGGATTTAGGGAACTTTTGAAGAACATTGAGAGAGGGCCAGTTAAAGTAAAAGTCCTGGTGTTTTCAACTAATGTTGAGCATGTGTGAAAGCATACATACATACATACATACATACATCCAATGGAACTATTTACACACACCTATGCACACGTACCTATGCATGTGTCAACATTTTTTATTTTTTTTAAACCTAACATATACAAAATGCAAGAATAGTATATATTTTGGGAAAGTCATATCTGCCCATAAAAAAACAAGAGCTCTGCTCTTGCTTTGCAGTGATACACAACAGTTGTGCTTTACAGCTTCCTCTAACAATTGGATTGTGAATGAACTTTTGCAATAAAACAAAAGAAAAGATTTGCATGGCTCATGTCTCAACAGATGTTAAGAATGGTGGCTAGAGGACTGAACATTGTGGATTTGCTCCTCCCAGCTAATATGGTAATCAATATACACACACTTACACACACACACACACACACATATATATGGTATGTAGGACCCAAGATGTAAAATCATAATACAGATTTGCTTGAAGAGGAGAATGTGTCATTAAATTGAATTGTTACATTTTCTACAATAGCTTAAAAAAATGCTTGTAAGTCGTGTGTAGTCGCGTGGAACTATTAGACTATTAACTATATCATGACAACTTACGTATTCCTCTGATATTTGTTTACACTGTCAATAAACATAGAAACCCCTACTTATTTATTTACTATATAATATCATACATTCTTCCTAAAATACCATGTATGTTTTACTTGGAAATCTGAGGGACATTGCACCCTGTGGCAACATACTCTGTTTGCCAAGCACACTCCTGACACACCAGACACAATGTAAACACAAGCGACATAACCTGCTGTGCTAAGTATACTGAGTCACATGAGCACATACCAATGCAAGGATCTGTAGGATAATTTGGGGCAATGTTGTCAAAGAATTTATGCGTTCAAGGGCATTCAAACAGACCAACTATTACATGCATCCAGAAACAACTGTTGTACAACTGTAGCAGTCTAAGAATGTGTGTGGAATTGTATTATTTCTTGTTCAAGGTTTTCGTTTAAAGGGAAAATATAACAAGCACAAAATGTTTTGTGGCTCATGATATTAAATGATACATTTAATGACTGAAAGGATATAAATATTTTGTATGTTTAATTATTGGGATTTATCTGAAAATAGCCTTAGTTCAGAAGACTAACAACCAGGAAAAAAAGTATTTTCCTTATGCAAAGATAGATAGATAGATAGATAGATAGATAGATAGATAGATAGATAGATAGATAGATAGATAGATAGATAGATAGATAGATAGATAGATAGATAGATAGATAGATAGATAGATACTTATTCAGATACTCAAGTGGACTTAATGGCTTGGTATTTTCCTGCAAAGGCTGCCCTTTTGTTGCTCCTTCTATTAGTCTGTAGAAGGGGTAACAAGGGTCAGAAAAGGGAAGTATACAATTTAAAGAGACAGCTGAGATTTTGGTAGAGCAAACAATCATCTGACACAATCTTACTGATCTCCATGTAATGCAGAATTCTAGTACATCATAAGAAAAACAGTCAAATGTATCACTTGGCTATACGACCAAACACCTGCAACTCAGATAAAAACATTACTTTTTGTGGTAAATAATAAAAAGGTACAGTTTCTAACTTTCCATGGAAAATTATTAACATCATAAGTGATACAAAAGGCTTTGCTGGCTTTAGTTTTTTTTTTCTCATCTTCAGGCTAGAAGATTATACCACTGGTCCTTAAGTAGTTTAAGCATGTAGAGGACAGTGCATCAAATTACAAAGCAGTATAGTCTTGTCGATTCTGTCAGTTGAGCAGTTCAGGTCTAGACTGTCTCCTTCACAGTAGTAAATGCTGAATAATACCTTTCAAGCCAATTTCAGAAGGATGGTGCTAAGAGTTTTATAACCAAATTCTTTTGCTAGCACAGAGTATAAATTATTTTAGATATTCAGCAGATTTTTAATCTTTTTGCTGTAAGAACCAGTAATAAAAATAGTTCTCTTGGCCTGCGTATGGCTTGTGATGTTTTTCATTCAGTCATTCCTAATTTTCACTAAGTATCAGCTGAAGGAAAATGGGTCGCTTGGGTTTTAGCATTAAGCAGGAAATCCGTAGTAGCTGGGATTTAACAGAGATGCAAGGGTTTATTCACTACATTTAGTTAATGAAGATTGCTGATAGGAAGTCTGTGTATGTATTCATGCATGTGTATGATCCTACCCACTTAAAGGAAGCAATCCAGGAAGCATCTTAGCTGCTGCTGTATAAAATACATATTTTCACTTAAGCAACCAACTGATCTGTGATGACTATAAAATGTACATGTATTTGCCTTGTGTATATATAAACCAAATTAATCTGCTTGACTCTGAAGTGATGAAAAAAAACATACTTGTGAATCAGATTTAGTTGTTTGTGTTTAAATACTATGTACTGTATGTATTTAAATTGTTTTCCTAAAATGTAACGGATGCCCATTCATTATGTCTGATTATGTTAAGTTAGTTGTTTAAAGTGAAGCTCCAGCTATTTCAAAGACATTAGGGAAGGTTTAGAACCTCTGCTACCTCTGTTTATGTTATATTATTATGTTATATTAAGTCTAAAGGCTACCATACACAAGTAGATTTTTCACTCGATTTTTGACCAATCGATCACCCTGCAAGTTCACAATCAATCAAGTTCTGCTCACCCTGACATTGAACTGGCAGGTTGGTTTTTTTCGGTAGATCATTTGGCAATTGAAGTACGTTGGTGTACCCATAGCTCCCTATGCAGCAGCCTTTCCGATCTATGGATTTTGTTCAATCGACCATTTCCGATCCGATCAATCGCCGATTACACAATCGCCTAGAATGAACGGATCGGGAATCAATCAGTGAGGTTGTATTTGTAACTTTAAACATTCCATGTTTTAATCATCTCAACTGAATTAGGGTATGTTAGTAGGGGCATCACTAGGTTTGGTGTCATCCGAAATCCCTTAAGCTTTTGTATGCCTAAAAAAAGTATACCTCCTCACCCTTCCTCTAGTAGCAAAATTGTGTCCACCACCTCGAACTGCACCACTTGCACTGGGCCTAATGATGCATTTGAACGTTAGTAATGTACAGTTATAGTGTTTAGAGATCAGACTGTGTTCAACCTCTACTGACACAAGACACTTTTTAACTTCATTCCTCACTCACTTAAGCCTGCCATACACCCACAGACGAGTGCCGACAGACGAGTGCCGATGAGCTCTGGAATGCAGCGTGATGACGTCATCACGCTGCATTCCCAGGCTGACTTAATTGGCGGGCACCCTTTGTGTTGAAGTTAATGGCATCGGCCAGAGAACATCGGACATGGTGGGTTCCATTACAGATCCTTGGTCTGGCCCCTCTGTCAAATTAAAGAACCCATTGTGGCCCACTAGTCAAAAAGTTTGCCCATCCCTGCATTATACTATGTTTACTTTGCATTCAATAAAACATTTTAAATATTCACCATAATTGTGTATATTAAATACTTTACATTTGTTTTAAACATTGCCCATTAGGTACGGTTACTAAAAAAAAGAGAGGCAACCATCAAGGTTAGCATAGGGCTAAGGTTCTGCCAAGGTGACTGCTAGCTCAAACCTAGTTTACACCTATCTGATTTTACACATGTTGGATAACACATGTTAAGCATGTTCAAAAAGTTCAAATGATGTACAAAGGTTCCATTCATGTGAAAATTTCAATGCTCATGTAAAGTAAACCAGCCTTAAATATGCCCCAATGTATTATTTCTAGATTAGTGACACTATCCACTGGTCCAGGAAGATAACATCATAAGTTGTTTACTATGTTGGCTCAATTATTGCATGTATGATCCGGGGTGCATCCATTGAAAATTAATGAGTACGTCCTGACATGCACATACCACATGTTTGTCCATTGTGGTGATTAACCACCTAAGACAAAAGGAGGCCAAGTGCCCCTCTGTGTTTTTCTCCCCACAATCAGTTTGGACTGAGCGCAGGAAAAAAACCTAGTGGAGGAGAGCCCTTAGAGACTCTTTTGGAAGATTCTCAGACAGTAAGAAGCTATAAACCTTTTGTTGTTTCGGACTTCCTGTGTAAATGGAGCCTTAAATATTTAAACATTTACTGTCCTATATTTTGATGAATATATGATACTTAAAAATGCTCTCCTGTGGCTAACTATATGTAAAGCTGTATATTTAGAAATTCAGCTAAACAACTATTAAAATATTCAAAAGCACAGATTTCTCTTAGACTAGGGCTCCACTATGTGCTGACGTCAGCACATCCAATGAGCACAAGCCCCGCCCCCATTCCGTCCGTAAGGGCCATGTTATGGAGCACACTACATACTGTATAACTTCATTACTAATGCGCTTGGGCACCTTAGCCATATCTCAGTATGACATGCCCATTGACATACGTCCAGCCTTCATTGCATTCATGATGATGCTAAGCTCTGCATCAATATTAACGTGAGGCTCGGACCAATGGATCAGGGGCTATGGCGGGCTTTGTAGACAGCCCTGTCATAGCCCTATTGCCGTCAATGGCCGGTTTGTGCGCTGGAATTTTAGTGCAAGTGGAGCCCTAGCCTCTGAATATCTTAACAGCCGTAAACATCGCATTGCTTTGCAGTAAACAATATTTTGAATAAATTCAACAGACTTGATAAGAATTTGTTTGATATATTGAACATTGATCTGCTATGCAAGCAGTAACAAGCACTACCTTAACCACCTACTAGTGAGAGATGTCATAGTGAACAGTGGGGAGCTTTCTGGACAGTGATTCTTAAATTGAAAAATGAACCGCCGCAGTATACAAGTATACAAAATAAATATACACTTTTCTGGCCCAATTACTCATTTTAAATAATGCACAAATCAATTCAAAAGACAGAGGAGTGAAGCTTTTAAATAGTCTGGAAGCGTTTTGCTTACAAAAGAAGAATGTTATTCCTTATGGTAGCAGTGATTCCACCAGAATGGTTTTATTTGCTTAGTGTTCTTATGCTATAGTCTCACAGGAGAGTCACCTCTGCATTAAGCTTCCAGCGATAGGGAGAGGATGTGGTTGGCTGAAGATCTCCCAAGGACAAAGTAGAACCTAAAAGAAAAAAGTAACATTCTTGTTCATTCTTTTAAAAAATAAGAAAATTTAAGACACAGAAAAAGTTTCCACATTTACCTAAAGGTCTCATTTACACGAGTAAACAAACAAAAATCGTAACCGACCAGCGGAAGCAATATTAGGCATCCGTTGGTCGGTTTTCAGGCTTTAATAGGCAACAATGCATTATGAGCGCTGTAATCTAATGTCTCAATTGTCTTCAGCAGGCTAGACATTCAATAAGCATCTCTACTTGCTCATCAGTATAGTGAGGGTCCAAACCACACAGCTTCCAATATGGTATTGATGTTGCCAATGCCTTTTTAATGTACCATTCTCCATTTTCTGTCCCATTAAGTACACATTATTAACAAGTGAATTGTATTGAACAAGCTAAAAGAACTGGCATGTTATTTTGACATGATTTACTTAAAACTTTAGTAGCCTGGCCTAATAAGAACTTATATATTTCTGTGCTTACATGTTCTGCACTGTTCAGACAGTATAAACGAGTTATTCAACCCTTACAGACACAATAAAAAAGACAGACTAGCAAACAATCTGCATGGCTTCTATCATCATTTAAAATCCCCTGGGGTCATGTCACTTGTCCGTGCTACCTTCTGTTATTTCATTACTTCTTTGGTAGGTTTGTAAGTTATAAATCCTGTAAAGAACTCCAGTAGGGGTATAGTCAGAAATTAAATATGTTATTTTCAAGGATGCAGGTGTTTATTAACTGATCTTCTAAACCCAATAAGCTATACCTCTATCTATCTGTACTATATTTAAAAAAATGTTTGGAGCATTAAGTAGGCAGCATGATCAAGTTGCCTTCATCATCACCTGTTCGGCAATAGAAAAAGGAAAGGGGATGAATACGCTTATAAAACTAGGTGAAATCACAAAGTCACTGGATACCAATGTCAGAACACCTTCAAGTGTTATAAATATAAAGGAGATTTATATATGCCCTCCTCTTTTGCCATCAGCTGTCTGCACGCTTGACAAATATTTTAAAATATGAGGTATTTTATACTTTTACATTAATATTTAAACAGATTAGTCTATATGGCTGAGTAAGCTACTTACATCAAATTGATACCATATTTTCAAATGTTATTTCTTATATAGGAAACTTTCAATGTTCATAGCACATCTGCCAGGAATCTGTACAGTAGGAGTTGTAAAAAATCCAGTCTTTACCTTTCAACTAATGCCAACCTTTCAATGTAAATTAACCCCATCGTACGCTTTGGCTTTTAATTAGCATGGCACAGCAAATCAGAGAATAGATTACTCTTCCACTTAAAATCTGTTGTACTAAAATTAGAATTTCACATCCTTTGCAGTCAGTTACCTTTGTCTTGAGGAAAGGTCTTATTTTTTAATGAAATATTAACGTTTTGTGGCCTCAAAGAAAAAATAGGATCCCCTACTGGGGTTGCTACATGTGCTTTTGTCCTCTTTCAATGACAATTTTTTTTTAAACAGGATACCTTGAAATGTTAAATGTAATTATTTTACATTAACTGTCCACTTCTGCGTGTCCTTTTGACTATGTATTAAAAAGATTCTGCTGGCCATTTCAGAGTTAAAAAGGAAACAAATTGTGTCTATTAGTTACCATGAAGTCAACATTGTGAAAGACAAGACCAGCACTGTATTATATTAATGCATGGCATGCGGCTTCACCAGTGAGATTGTTACATCTTGTTTTTTACAGGAAGGAGCTACAAGGGTTTAAACCAGAGTCCACTGTAACAATAGGGATTCCCTCGGATTATCCAAGGATTTGGTTCTGCTGAAATATAATTTCTTTTTATAGCTCCTGCTCATAAGGTCACCCTCACCCTCTTCCTTTTAGCTCCTACCTCTACGCATGTACGTTAGCCTATTTTTAACCGGCCAGAAGACAGAGCAGTTTTCAAAGGAATTGTTCTCTGGAAGGCACATGAGTGATTTTAACGTGTCTGATTATGTTACAACAGGGACAGATGGATGGGGTTTTAACAGAGAACAAGAGCCTATCCAAAAGTGTCCCACTGCACAATCTTTTCTATAGTGGTCAGAATTCTCTAAGGATCCATTAAGCAGAAAAAAATGAATTAGATTTCGATGGTGTCTTTTTCCCAGTGAGCTAGCACTGCTTGTAAGTCCTGAATAATTAATGTAATGCCACTCTTATGTCAAACAGCATATGCCCATTTCTGGGAAATTGCAAACACCATAAGCTTCATATAAATCTAATTAGTGTGCCTGCTTTATGCATCAAAACTAAATTTATAGTAAGCTTTATTGGTATGTCTGTTTTGTTGTATTATTGTAGTGTATGTTTTTTGTAGTATTATTTAAATATATATAAGCAAGGATTACCTTCAACAAAGAATGTATGTTAAAAATGATCATAAGATCCAGAGATATATACTGTATATTCTGGCATATAAGACTACTTTTAAATCCAGGAAAATCTTCTCAAAAGTCGGGGGTCGTCTTATACACCAAGTGCTGAAATGTCTGAGCCAGAGTAGTCTGCCTGTCAGACATCGGAAGCACCCCCTTATTCCCTCTCTCCCACCTTGATGTGTGAGACGAAGCCAATGTGCTCACTAAAGGCTGTGGCTCAAGTGGCTGAAACTTGTATTGCAGCTCAAACACATTAAAACACCTTCACTGTATCATGTGACATTATATCAGTTACGTTTTTGATTGCCAAAATTCTTTGAATTAAATGTATACAAAGCATGTCACTTGGATAAGAATAAAAATTTCCATATTGAAAGCAAATCTGATGTTTTTTTTATTTTTATTTGGTGTGCATTGGAAGGGGTAGTCTTATACGGCGAGTATACACCAAACTATTTTTTAACTAGAAAAGATGGGGGTCGTCTTATACGCCCAGTCGTCTTATACGCCCAGTCATCTTATACGCCGGAAAATACGGTAGATATGAGCTTATTAAAGAAATTTTACAGGCACATTGTTTTGGTTTTTATAAGAGTATACCATTGTAGCTGGTAGCATATTTGAATCAGATTGTTTGCATTAAAATAACATTTGCTGATGCTTTTATTAATTAAACAATATGTTCTACTATAGATTTAAATAGATATACTTAACTTAACTATATTATTACGCTTTTTCTCATACTATGCTATCTGTTGTTTTAGGAGCCATGCTTTCTAATACACATGACACAAAGTTGCAGTTCTTCTCTCAGCACTACATTGTGGGAGGATAGACTTCCTGGTAAAGCTATGTTCACATGAGCTGTTGTAAGCAATGCACTTATGGATTGAAAACAATGCGTAAAAGCATTAGTTGTACACTGTGTTACACATGAACACTTAAAAAACTGCTTCCACTATTATTAAAACACTGTGATTGGCTTCAATAATTTAGAGCATGGGTTAGTAGTGGATTGGCCGGTTGGTGGTGCTGCCCTGTAATTGTTGGAAAATGACTCATGTGAACAGAGTCTGGCATATATATCCTGCACATGATGACAAAAATGATGATGCTGCCGTGGGTAACCGCCCATGTTGTCCATGCCTAAAATTGCCACTGGCTTTAGTGTATATATAAGATGTTAACTAATCAAGCATTTACTAAATAAGAATAAATACATAATGCTTATGGATGATTAGATGTTATGAGTAATTCAAATATTAGCAACATATATTCATTATTATAAACTGCCTTAGTTCTATTTTTCAACCTTCACATAATGGAAACACCTTGCTTTTAATGGACCAAGAGGCAGATGAAGTGGCATTGCTTTTTCTCTTGCTGATCGAAACTGGCTGCTGCAATGTACAAATCACAGGTTCATATACACAGAAATATTGCTGACATATTTTCCCAGTGATCTAACATGCATGCGTGATGAGAGAGCCAATCTGGGTCAATGCAGACCAAAAACCTCTCTCTGTTTTATGATGTAATCTGCTCTGGGAACAGAGACAGTCACTGAAATTATTGATCAGTTTCTGCAGTAAAACCATGTAGCCCATTTTCATCTTCTCAGGAGACCAACCACTGCTTGCTTAAAACTATGCAGCAAGGCAACACATGGTATACATTTTATAACCACTGTGTAGATTATGGGCCACCAAACAATAGCTTATATTGTATATTGGAAAAAGAATCCAAACACCATGTCCTACACAAGAATACACAAGTATAGTACAGTTTGGTTTTAGGTGTATCTGTGGTTTAAGTCTTCTAGTTCTTAAATATGGTGGGTTTAAAATCTGATTCAAATTTTATTATTGTTATACAGAGAAGGGTTTTCGACAACATCCATTTATGGTTCCATGTTTTCAATGCTTGATCTTTATTGGAGGCATGGCCCTTTAAATTGTGATCAAATGAACCATTACAAATTAAAGTTGAGAAAAGGTCACCTCAAATTCTATTCCATATAACTGCCTTAAAATTGATGGCAGGGCTGCCTCTTTCTTTTAAAACATGTTTTATGAGAACTGAAGGTTGCCTATCTGTGACCATATAACTGTCAATTTAATTAATTAATTAACTAATTAAAACAATATAAAACTCTAGGAAAACATCTATATAGGTAGTTAAAGTTAGGTAGAGCATGTAGTGGGATCCAGGTTTATTGTCCATGCAGACTAAAGGTCTGTAAATTGAGGATGTTCATTGTGTATTTGTGCAGTCAGGCTCTCTATGCACACTTACAAGGCCAGTACAACTAACCACCTACCTACCCTATGCAAAACTGCAAAAATGTGTTTCATTTACATATGCTTTAAATAAGATAGTGAAGATAGATAGTGGTTTTAAAGCTAACCTGAGAAGGAAGAAGGAATTTACTTACTTTTACTGGGTTCCATTGTCTCTTACTTCATTACTTGATTTGTCATAGGGACCAGCTGAAGAAATCACAAAGCTACATGTGGGAACAGTAGTCCAATACTCCTGGAAGAGTATCAGAGTCTTTTCCAGGGGCTTTAGCTCTGGACAAGAACAAAGGCTAACAGAGCATTCTTTACATATGACTGTGGTAGGCGAAAAAGAGGCTTAAATTGTTCTTCCATAACCCTTTCCAGTATTTGCTAGTGTCAAGTGAATAGAACTAGAACTACAGATGAATCCATTTTAAATGTGATGTTTTTTGTGATAATGGTATTTTAGGGCAAAAATCCTTCAGTCTGGAAACAATTCATGCCATTGTCTGTGTTCATATCAAAGCATTTGTCAGGTTTTGAAATCTGCTATTTTGTGCTGGCTTTATAATTTTTTAGTAAATGCTTTTAAAAGGTATATACAGCAATATTTGTGTATGTGTATGTATATAAGTTGAAAAAAAAAAAAAAAAATATATATATATATATATATATATATATATATATATATATACTGATTTGAAAAAATATATACCATAAGTGTGCTGGAAAGTCTAATGAGAAAAAGCTACAGGGTATGTCAGCATGAGCTTTGACAACCCTTGGCTGCATTTTAGAAGGTGAATTAGAAATTGTTACCTTTGTTAGTGAATCAGAAAAAGAATTGACTAGAGCTAGGTATATATTAAGTCATAGAGGATGTGGGACAAGTGTCATTATTCTATGCAAACAGGGATATCAAAGACTTTTGTCCACTATGAGAGGTTTTAACATTTGACCAAGGTAAAATAAAAAAAATGAAAAAGTTTCAGGTCTTTTATATAACTACTATATATACCCCACTTTGATTGTATAACAATTCCCCTAAGTGACTAATGATGTGTCTGACAATGCTTTGTAGCTTGGACAAGTAAAATAATCTTGCATGTAATTTTGAGAATAATCACTGTAGTCATCTAACCTACCAATCGTAAGATAAGTACCTTATAGTAGGTAAGTATATGTTGCACATTTGATCAAAGTGTACCTGAACCAGGTTCCTTGCAACGCATATTTGTAAGAGTAAGAAGAGTGAAGTTGTAGGCCCTGATCACATTTATAAATTTTCAGTGTGTTGACATGCATTTTGATGTGAAAATATCCTTTGGTTGTAATGTTCAGTTGTTAATTGTACATAACATGCCTTGCCCAAAGCACATTTAAACTGTAAGGGTGGTTGATCAGTAAAACATGGGAAGGTAGGTAGGTGCCTATGGTGACATAGTTAGATTGGTGACAAGGTAGATGGGTCCTTATGAAAAAAAACAGGTTCAAAATCACCAGTACCGTTTGCTGTTGACCATATAGAATTGTGTACATGTTGCCTTCAAGAAGGACCAGAAACGTTCCATCTTTTAAGTGGTTTGAATCAACTAATGATGGTTGTTAAAAACAATCACATTTGTTTTACTAAAATGCATTCACTTTGCACACCCTTTGGTTCTAGTTGTATGTGTTTTTCCCTCTGATTTGAATATATTCGCATGCTGAGTATGGAAACAAATAAATAAATATAAATTTTCTAAACATTGGAAGCCAGAAAGAAAGCCTGCCTTTTGCAGATGTAAACCTAACTAAATTATATAGACAAGATCATATCATTGACTAAAAGAATACAAACTTTTTATTGACTGATTAAGACAATTCTCTTTACATGTTGGTGTTTCTAACATCATAGCTCCCAAAAACTGCTGCTTTGCATTAGGTTTAAAAGGAGAAAGATATGTGGCATGTCATAGCATGACACACACTTACAAACATAAGATAACTGTCACCCTTCACCAATGTGAAAGGGTTCACCAATATGAAAGAATGGCTATGGGGTACCTTGTACATACTTAGAAGAGCTGGATGAGAGGAGAGATGATCACAGGGCTTGGAAGATTCCTGACATTTCTGCATCATTAGTACAGACACACTTATCTGACATTGAGTCCATATGTACACCTGCTACGGAAGATTTATTATGAACCTTTTGTTGACTGTGAAGATTTTAGAACAGTAAATCCTACCATCATGGTATAATGCCAAAAATATATAGCCTTACTGGCTATAGGTGTTAAAAGAACATCAGGTGGTACCTAACACGTTTAATCCATAGTGAATAGATGTAAAATATCTTAATCATATGTATTGAACTTTCAGACTCCATTGATTCAGGTTTAATATTTAAAGCCCTGCATTTTTTAAATACAAGATTAGCAAACAAAATAAAGAGATTATGTTTCTTAATAAGGCCCCAAGCCATCTGGTATCATTAAGTAATCTGACTAGCAGCTTGTTATGTAGCACTTAGACCACAGATATCTGGGTGTAACCTTTTTACTTGTGATGCAAAGGTAATAAAGTCAATCTTTATTACATGTAGAGTACTACTTACTGTTAACAGTAAATGGTGTCTTTATGTTTGTCTAGGCAAGTGATGGCGAACCTATGGCACGCGTGCCAGAGGTGGCACTCAGAGCCCTCTCTGTGGGCACACGAGCTGGCTGTCATTCAGCTTAGAGGAAAGAACTCTGCAGTCAATGCTGTCAGTTCTCTTCCCCTATCTTCTAATAGCACACAGTGCCCCATACCCTCCCTATTCTATCTTATAAGTAAGTAGAGTTGTGTGTTTACATATTACGTGTGTGTATATGAGATGTGTAATTCTGGTTATATTGCCATGCTGGCACTTTTAGATAAATAAATGGGTTTCAGTTTGGGCACTCGGTCTCTAAAAGGTTCCCCATCACTGGTCTAGGTTGTCTGTTACCCCTTGATGCTGAAAAGACCCTTTAGTTTTTACAGTATATTCCTCCTTTTTTAACTTAAAGGAGATGTATTTATTTATTAACTAGATTTTTCCAAAGTGTGTTCAAAATTAAATAACATCTCTCTATCTATCTATATTTTTCTGTGTATCATTGCCATGCTGTATTAAATTAACTAATCTTTCTTATGCCATCACCATATTTCAATGCAATTTTGTTTCAAATTTTTCATTTCAAACAATTATTCCACTAGTTTTTTAAAACTCCTTTTCATTTGCAGCAGTTTTTGTCCAGATTACGTGTAGGTTAAGCTGCCCCGTTTAGATGTACGGCCAATTTTGCCACTGATCAACCCATTGTGCGCGCTCACAATGGTTGGTCTGCTGCAAAATCACCCTCAAATATAATGCTTAAAAGCTAAATTCAGCTGTATATCGGATGGGAAATCGATCTGAGAAATTACGGACATGTCTGTAATTTCTTACACCAATCCCATTACTATCAATCCCTATCCAAACTTATGGCCAGCACACAAAGGGTGCACAGCCGATTCTCTGCACGACTGGCCGTGAGTGACGGCATCATGCACGGTGGATCTCAGAAATCGCCCAGAAAACAAGACATCTATTACTTTCCCATTAGCATTAAATGTTTCAGGTGGCTTCATAGAGCTTTACTCTATCTGACAAAGCAATATCATTATAATGTTTACATGTGCCCTAGAGCAGATGAGTACACATATAGATGTATTAAAGCGGTTGTAAACTCAAAAAATACATACATTACATGGACATATTACACACCTGTCAGCAGTATACATCTGTGAAAACTGCTACACTCTTCACTTCCTCATTCCCTCAGGCACCATCTTAAGTACTGGCACCTGAAGCCACTTCCGCCCATTATGTTGGACATAACTAAAGTGCCCCTCCCCTGCAGTGAATCGGCTGTGACAGTGACGTCACAGAGGACAGACAGAGCAGAGCATTATGGGGCTGCTTTCAGAGCAGAGCATTATGGGGCTGCTTTCCCGGGAGCCCTTTCAGCTATGACAAGTGACCGCGGCGCAACGTCACAGCATGGGAGGGGCTACCTCGGAAAAACTCTCCCCTCCTGCTTTAAGATTTATTTTTTTTCTTTTTGGACAGTGATTGCCCTATCTGGCAGTCTGATGCCGATGCAAAGTGACCTACAATGTGGTAGGTCCGCTTTAACAACAGCCACTGCAAAATTAAAAATCTGGTTTAATGGCTGACTCTACGATAAACTGTAAATAACAGCAGGACACCAGATCTTCAGATTGTGACATGGACGAGTAATTAACAATAGGTTGGGAAACAGACTTTCTTTATATAAGGGTTATATACTGTAAGTAAAAGTATGTCATGTAAATGACTCTAGTGTAACATGGATGTCAAAGAAAATTCAGATAGGAAACACTGAAATATAACTCTGTGTTGGGGTCTTGTCCTGATCATACAACCCCAAAGTTTTCACACATTTGATAAATGTCTTTTTTTTAAATTTAACATTTTTACATTTGGAGCTTTAACAATTAATTCATCATTGAAACGTTTATTCTTTAGGATGTAGAATGAAGGCTTCAAAGGTCATAGAGAACGTCAGATATAATTTAGTCAGATCTCCCCTTATGGCAAGTGGAAAAGATTGCTCCTAGTACAATGCCTCTTTTAAGAAAAAAAAAGTAGGATATTCACATGGCATGCCATTGTTCCTCCTCCTAGCAGGATGTCTGGAAAGCACAGTATACAGTTACAATACATCCATTATTAAAAAGAAGCATAAATGATTACATTTTTTTAAAGGTTAAAGGACTAGCATCCTGTATAACTGGCAATTGGGGATTTAGATTTCTATAGATTTAGACAATAAATTAAATAAAGAGTAATAAAGAGGCACAATTTTGGTTAATTAGCAAAAAAATTCTGTTTATGTATTTGTTACTTCATGTGTATTAAAGACCATTATTATTAATTATATATGTCTAAAGACCCCTATACACCTTTGGAACACTAAATACAATTCCCTTCAGAACTACCAACAACTATGTAGTGCTGGGTCCTCCCTGATAGAATGCACAGTGATTGGAAGGTTTAGAAAGGTCCTCATATTACATGGTTTTGGTAGAACAAAAGTGTATTGTACAGAAATTGTATGGTAAGATTGTAAGGTATAAGGAGGCCTTATTAATAGGTCTAAGTATATATTCAAGGAGCCGCCCACATCTACTAATAGTGTCAATTTGTGTAATTTATTTGTAAATGTGGTTTGTCAAGTTAAATATACCCTCACTAGTTTTCTCAGACAGTTTGTTGTGGTAAAAAAGACTTTGCCTATTTCTGTGCTTGTTCGCAAATGTTTTTTTCTCACCTTAGCAATTACACTTGATCATTCCATGATAACTGGCAAATTTTTATTTTACTGTATTATTTTCAAAGTAGAACCTAAACGACAAGTCCAATGTACACTGAAATATATGGAGAGCAAAGCAACAGCCAAGCAGGTTATTCTTAGTGATTTCTCTGTTTCTGTATGTGTCCTTTTCTAGTCCACTGCATTCTGCCATTTTAATAATAAGGAAGGTGAAAGTACACTGGAATTATCGTGGCTCCTTCATCAATGAATAAGGAGGAAATCTGTTTGTGTTGTAGGATCAAATGGTAACCCAGATCTTAACATGAACCGTGTCACATTTACAACTTGTCTTCTAGACACTCGCTCTCCTTCACTGATCTTCATATTACAGAAACTGTAGCCAGCAGCACTAAATCATGCCTGCCAAGAGAACACATGACTCAGTTGTAGTGTGCAAGGCATTTACATAATAGCTGAAGAAAATGGGTCATTCAGTAAAGCAATTCAGCAGTGTCTATTTGCTTTCATCAGAAGACACCCTAATGAGTTCCACAAAGGGCCACCATACCAGTGGCTTATAATGACATAGATTGCAAGAATAACACTGTAGTTGTAATTGTTTCTGACTAAATGATCTGTCTCATAAACGTTATATTTTACTATATTCCTTCATATAAAGGGTTACACAGCAGCTGCGTTTTTAAAAGACTGCATTTCTATGCTATGGGTAACAGATGTCCCCTTTACATTGGCTGCTTTCTTCCATCTCTACTTATAAAAAAAATCCTGAAATTGAAAATTATAGAGAAACTTAGACTATGTAGGTAATCAATGACTAGTAATTTGTAATAAAACTGTGTATATATATTTAAAGTATTTAAACACAGATATTCACATGGTCAGTCAGGAACCATGTGTTAACCTCTCCCAACCGACTCTGAACCACAACCACCACCCACTAACTGCAATTACTACAATTTTTGCAAATGCTGCAATAGCCGACCTGAAAATATTTGCATGAATTTAGCCTTAGGCCTTTCCAAAAATATACAATATCCATGAGAACTTTTAGAAGCATACTACTTGTAAACCCTTGTAAACAGTATCTCATAAAGTACATCTACAAACACTGATACATATTTAAACGCCTGTAAAGTAAATAATTGTTTCTAATTTTGAATGCATTTTTATAACACATATAAGGTTGTTAAAAAACTTAAAACCTACAGGCAAACTTAAATATGTGCATATGGTATTTTTTTATATTTATGCCTTGCTCTTTTATTACAGAAATAGACAGACAAATTACCAGGTATTATAGGTCAAAACAGAGAACAGTACTTTTGAAGATAAATGGCTGTGTACTGGGAACTTTCATGATCACATTGGATATACATTTTTTCCCAATGCTGAGCTGAATATTTTATCTAAACCAGCCAAAATATTACTACAGGATGCATGAGTAAATGTAGGAACCACAGCAACTGGCAGGGGGGCCAAGCATTCATCAACTCAATGGTAAAATGCTGGCAGTGACTGGGGAGCAGAGAAATTGTAGCTTTTTCTGACATGGGCTTATAGGTGGGCTATTGCAAAAATTGGGTCACTTTAGGCAGGAAATTATTATTATTATCACTTTGTCCTTGATTTCCAGTTGTGTTCCTACATTTTCACCCTACCACACAATGGTTTGATAGAGACTACAAGTGGTTGTTTCAACACACGTTTTGAAGGAATGATTCATTGTTGTTAACATTAATCTGCACTTAAAATGACCATGCAGTTTTCCCAATCAAATGAAAAGGCATCGGAAACTTCATGATCCAAAAGAAAGCTGTGTGTGTAGAATTTTATTCTCACAAACACTAGAGCGATGTTGTTACCACTTTACAATTGTTTGTAACAATGGGCACCTATAGAAAATGAATAGTGGTACAGAGTGGTTAATAAATGGTTGCTGACCATCCATCAAAGCCATTTGAATACTCGTTTATTCAGTAAGCATTGCAGTGGTGGCCATGGATGGATGCATCGATCCTTGTGTTATGCACAATACGTAGCTTTGGAAGAAAAAAAAATTAATTATTGTGAACTCTTGAAAAGACACACAAAAAATTTCCGAATGATGAATTTCTCATTTCCCATTTTCTCATTTCCCATTCTTGAACTTTATGTTAGGAAGATTGCATTGAAAGACCACTTGAAAGCAATTATTATGTCCTGGAATTTACAGCACAGGAAGACATGCCTTTTATCCTATAAAGATAGTCTGTAGAAACTGGGTCCTATTAGAATTTCTGTTCCTAAAGCACATTTCCTAGCCTTGCATATTCTCCAGGATGGATACCTAAAGAGAAATAATGTAAGGTTATTCATGTCTTTTAAAAATAATGTCATGGATCATTACTCCTAGAACAGCTACTGAGTGCATAGCCTCCGAATTAGATCTTCAGGTACCTAAATGTTAATGCATTCTAATATAACTATCTGTGGGTATTCAATTATGTATTCAGAATTTTAGATTGAATACATTATAAACCACTTCAGCTGTAACTAAGCAAAGTGTGAATACTGGTACAGTATTTAGGTAAATGAGCTTTAAACCCTTCACATGTATTATAGGTATTTACCACAATGTACAAATACTATTTTATTTGCTCTAAATCTTGTTTGTTGTTTCAACATGAGATGTCAATAATGTGTCTCTATGTTAGTGTGATAATTGTCTCATTCACAGGAATTCCCAGATATTGATATAGTTTTGAGAATTCGTCCATGTTTGTTGACACATAGTATGTCAAATTAATAAAAAAAAGAAAAGAGCCGGAAAGGACTAAATGGTCACATTTAATAATTTTCGTTCCCTGTATCATACCCTAACACACATATATAACATAAGATCATATATCACATTATCTATACCAGCAATAAGATCCCCCTGCTGTACACAGGGCTCTTTAGACAGATTTATGTGTAAAAATCCCTCTATGCCCTGGACATGTGTGTTAACCCTCTGAGGTTTCAGTGTCCAGCACATTGGAATAATCCCTCTAATGTAATTAATGGACCATGCCAAATATAAGTTTAATTTTCACTCACTCTAGTCCAGTGGGAATCTCAGCTCCAGTTCCCTATTTCCTGCCTAAATAATCCTTGAGAACATAGCCATTCCTTTCTCCCATGTTCATGGACTCCATGACATGGCCCCTGACAAAACCCTGGTTCAGTATTCATGCCTACATTTTAGTTTGCAATTAGTACTCCTCGTAAAAACTCAATTACAGTAATCATTTTAACTTTCATCACAAACAAACTATTATTCTTCAACTGTACAATGGTAAAAGACTTTGAGGCTATGCAGACTCAAGCATGCAGCAATACCCTATGCCTTGAAACTGCCTATATAAAGACGTGTATAGCTCTAAATATAAAATCAGGTTTGCGCCATATAATTGGTGAAGTATAAAATACAACATAATGTGCCTGCAGCCACATGGAAAAGAGTGACTGTTGGTTGTTTTCTCATTCTATTATGCCATTGATCTTGGGCTCCTGGAAGTTTATCGGTCAATTTAAACTTGGTTTATTTGTTCACATGTAACATATGCAACAACAATACAATTTAAAAAAAAACTATGAAACAACAGTGAAATTAAATAAACCTCAAAATCCCTAACCCCAACATGTTGCTGCTTTGTGAATAGAACAATAATTTATCATGGAACACATTGTAAGTAGTATATTGTCAGGATAGTCAATGGTATTTACTTATTTCTTTACTGGAAATTCAGCTTTATGTTTACCAAAAGGGTTTACAGCTTGGTTGTTTGTATTGCACTTAACATTTTTAACTGTGGGGGGTATTTAATAGAAGTTAGGGTGTGTGAATTCCTATATTTTTATTGTGCATGGGTGTGCACAGGGTGTGTGAATTCCTATATTTTTATTGTGCATATAAAAAAAAAAATATATATATATATATATATATATATATATATATATATATATATATATATATATATATATATATATATATATATATATATATATATATATATATATATATATATATATATATATATATATATTCACATTTAAAACAACAGGTGGGAGAAAGGTCAACTGCAAGCCACATGTCAGTGAATTCTGATGTCAAACTGACACCACCATCAAAAACCGAAACCTGTCCACTCTAGAAATCATCGAGAGGTTCAGAACTGAAAGGCATTTGGAGAAAGTTTAAAAATATTTGCACATTTTTTATTAAAAAATTAGTCATATTTCATTCATTCAACTTTCTCTAAGTCCCGTTAAGTTGAATACGTTTTCACTGACATCTAAGTGTCTTCTATTAACAGCTATGCTTAGCAAAAGTTTCCCCCCATTTTAGTCAGTCAAAGCTCGTAGACACTGTCTTTGCCTTGGTAAAAAGGAACCTTGATTCATAAAAAAGGTTATAATGGCTTGATGAACCCCCCACCCATTGACAGGGGGGCCCCAGGCAACAATTTTATAGGGCCCCCCAAATGCTAGAAACACCCCTGACCTATTCTTTTGTGTACTCATTTTACAGCCACCATACTATATGTATATTTCAAGTCTCTGGTTGTCTTCTCTAAGGTCACAGACATTATTCTATAATTTACCTTTAGAGCTATTATGGACTAGAGCTGAGTATTCCTATACCTTGAACGTTTTATGAAGCCACTGGTTATCACCACCATCTTGTACGTTTTATTTAGCCACCATCTTTGCATTGTATTGACTAATACATGATCTTGTGGACCTTTCGAGCCATTTACTCAAGTATCTTCCAAACCTGTCTGGGCATAATTTGTAACATTATGTTCTGCTGGTTGAATCTGCTATCTGCTCTAAACCAACAAAATATGCCAGTGGTTCTTTCAGCTAACAAGACATGCATTACATTGACAATTGTTTCCCCAGTGTTTAGTTTGTAATAGTTAAAGGTTTAAAAAGTCTGACCAAGAAAATACTAATTACAGAATCAAATGAAAGAATAACCTTTTCGTCCACGCTCAAGAGGAGCTATAAAAGAAAGAATAAAAGAGAAAAAAACCTCTGGAGGATATGTCTTTCTGTTTAACAGTATCATCAGTAGAATGTATTATTAGTGCTTCTGTATAACAGCAATGAAATACGGTATAGCTCTTTAAAAAAGGAGAGGATTATGTCTGCTATCTACTGTGATATATTTAAATAAAGACTGTGAGTGTTAGCTAAATTTCCTCAGCTATTCAGGTAATAGCATAACTGAAAAGGTCACATATCTTCTGCCTGTTGTAGTTACATGTATCTCATTCACAAAACATGCCAACACAATGTAATTATACACAAATACCTTGCATTAAGAACAACAAAGCAATACGACCTATCAACAATGAATGAGCTGGATTAGATGTTACTTGAAGAGTACATTTGTAACAATTGTTATATATATATATATATATATATATATATATATATATATTTATCTAGAATGCTACTGTAATGGTGTGTGTGTTTGATATATGCATATCCAGAGTTTTTTTGGTCAACAGTTTTGTTTAGCTATGCTACTTGAATCCCTAAAGCCCCCCATACACATTCCGATTTTTCTCCCGACCGATTTTTTGTCCGATCGGGTCACCCGATTTTGACTTAAAATGTTATGGTCGATCAGTCGGCTGGTACGAAAAATCGGAATTCGAATTATCACCGATCGATAAGCCCGACACTATTTTATTAACAGCAGATCGACCAAAATTTACGGACAGGCCTGAAGTGGTCCCGATCGACTTTGAGAAATCGTATTCGGTCAGGTACACGCTTGAACGGGCAAAATTCGTACGAAAAATCAGAGCGTGTATGGGGGGCTTAAGAGATTACATGATCACAGTTAAATGTAATTCCTGTGGCTGATAGACACTGCCTATATTTGAACTGGTGATCCCAGCATTTCCGATGTTTCTAATAAGATTATGATTATATAGCAATGAGGCAAATTACATTTCCCTTAGATAGTAAAAGGCCACTGTGATTGTAGCAATGGTTCTTTATGCCTTTATCTTACTTTGCAGAATAATTACAATTTGGGATATATATACATCTCCTCCGCATGGCTTTTGAGTTTTGGTAACTTCAATTGACTGTAATTATGTGTCATATGTCCCTGGCTAACTTTCTTGAAACTATTTCAAGGGCTGGAGTTTTCTTATCTCAAAACAAAATAATTCTTTTTTATTTGAGGAAGAAAAAAAAGCTAGCAAGTGACTGTGCTGGTACACTGCCGCTTATACCCTGTTATCTGCTCAATTGTGATATCAAACCCATACTGAGGTTGTTAATGCTTTAAGTCTATGTGGCTGATTACAAAAGGTGTAAAGGAAAAGCAGTAATTATCACTGCATGAAAACAATGTGCAGCCTAGTTATTTCTCTGTGTAGGTGGATATTGTCTGTTTGATGTTCAGGGGGTGTTTTAGGATGATTTTAGCTGCATTAAGAGCATTATCTCTACTGCAACAAATATGATAAGGTGATTGTTACTCCATTCCTTTTTCTCAGGCTAACTATGCATAGAGGTGGCATGGCCAAGTAATCAAAATAATTGAGGTCCAATGCAGTGACCTCATATATTGTAAAAGAAATTGTCAGATGAAAGCTCACAGTTCAGTCTTCTTACAGTATCTCATGTATGCCATGTGTGCATAATAAACACTTGTGCCTTTCCTTTCACTGAATCACTGTGCGCACATACTTTCAAATAATAATAACATTATTAAAACTTTAATCAGTTCCTTGGTTTTAGATATTCTTGATAGCCATTTCAAATTTGCTTCCATAGGGCTAATGTGGTCTTTTTAGAAATGTAGGCTTGAATGGCACTCTTAAAATTCTATTTATTGATTTCCCTGTGCTTAAGGTTTGTATTTTCTACTAATGCTGCTGTTATGGGGAGTTTTAGAGAGGTTAGCATACGTTAAATGTGTATTCTCCAGTGTGTCAGCTCTTGTAGCACGCATGTCATTTCTCCAGTGATGCCTAACTATGAAGGTGCAGTGTCTCCAATTGTCCCTGGCCCTAGGAGGTCATAGTTCCCCAACATTACTGCTAGTCTCTTTGTGTGCACACAATATATTCTGAACAGCAAAAAGCAAAAGTTTATCTTTTCTTTGCATCTTTTTCTGTGCTAGTATCAAAGCTTTTCATTGAAGAGATGAAACACTAGCCAATTTTATTATACAATGTGTGCTTACCAAACCAAAGGTGCTTGTATCTAAATATAAAGAACTCCAGCATTTGTTTCACCTCTACTTAAGCATCTAATGGATTCAATAGATTGTTAGCAGCATTGTTTGTAATCACTCTTGTGTAATAATACTGTCATTTGCAGCACTTCATGTGTTTATTCATATTGCTGTTAAATAACCAAGATGCTAACCTGAAGCTTCAACTAAGCAGATGCTAGAACTTCCATTAGTGATACTTTATCTGATTAGTATTACTAATGGAATGGTTTAGCCTGGAAATCTGCAAAAGCAGATCTGCTCCAGATCATTAATTCCTGTCAATACAGACATCTCAGTTGTTCTAGAGGTACAAACATTCCAGGCTTAGCTCAGTAGAGAAGCTTGGACTAGAAAATCTGTAAAGCAATTAGTGAAATCAAATTGTGACTGTAATAATTCATATTCAAACAGCAGGGTTTGATTTCAAACTTTGTTTTTTGTTTTGTTTTTGTACCAATAACTTTTATATAATCCACTAAGTATATGTAGAACCACTATATATAAACAACACATCTACATTTCTACAAACAAACAATAAAAATGTAAATTGCCCCATGTGTGATGAAAAATTATTACATTGGGGTAAAGTTTATATAAACTATAGCAATGGGAGTCTCACTTGCTTTATTTTGGTCTGTTAATTGCACCATTGAAAGTATTTTTTTATTGAACCTTTTATTGAACCTGGGAAGCAGAAAATATATATCATTTGTTGTATGCATCAGTAAAGCTCCCCATACACTTAGCTTTCCACCCGATTTTTCAGGCGATCGTCCGCCATGTGCACTTACGACGGACGATCTGCAGCAAAATCGGGTACAATTCGAAAGCTGAATGTTTTAATCCAGTCAGAAATAGGCCCCGTAATTCATTACGCACATGTCCATAATTTTTCATTAAAGCGTTTTCATTACTTTGGATGGGGACGCTGGTAAGTGCTAGAACACAAAGGGTCCCCGGATGATTCTCAGGCAGGATGACCTCATTGATCGATCTGCAATAAGAATCAGATGGAAACTGCATAGAGAACAACTATTAGAATCTTGAAAATGGTATCGTTTTCCTTCCTGTTTTCAAGTTCTCTGTGTTAGACTGACAACATATTGCAATGCAGCAGTTATGCAATGCGGGAAATTGCAGGAGCAAGACATATAGACAGTACTGAGTATTATTTCCTTTAAATTAACATACAAATGGCTACTTAATCCAAAAAGATATTTCATTTATAGACGCAGCATCTATGTTTTGGACACTCCAGAAGCAGCATTTCCCCACCATCATTTGCAGTTCTGTTCCTGTGTACCTGAGAATTTTCAGTGTGCACCCCTGCTCCTCTCTTAATATGACATTTCTTTTCATTTAAATTGAATCTTAACAGAAATAGTACAAGACCCCTGTATTGGCCATAAAAGGATCTCAAACACCTCTAAAGGTGGCCATACACAATGGCTTCACAATGCTGCGCTCGGGTGTTTGTTGATTGTTCAGTGCATTGATGTGCACCACTTTGTGCAATTGATCCAATTTGATACTATGGGTGGGGACCAGTAATGCTGATCAAACAGGTATTTACCAATATGTTGGTTGGTGGCTGCATTTAATTCCTGAACAATAGATCCTGAGCGATCACCATGAGGGCACAGGGTGATCGATAGTTCACCAATCGAACAAGGAATTTAACTGTGCGTGGCCAGCTTAACATAATCCCAAACAATAAAAGAGTTAAATGTCATTTTTGGTTGAATTGATTGAATATTGTTTGATGGATTCTATATTTAATACATTATTTCAATTGTGATAATATTGGGATTTTAAAACTTTTTTTTTAATGCACCCAGATCGTTGTGGTTTTTTCCACATTGGCAAATGTATTGAAAAGGGGAAGAAAGTTTGAGCAGGGCATGTTCTACATTTTTATATAAGTAAGCACAGCTAACAGAGATTACTTCCAGGAAGCTCTTGCCCTCATAGTGTAATACACTCTGTGCATTGACCTGCCAGCTCTAGATTCTTTCTCCATATGTAAATTGAGACGGGTCTACTCCATAAAGCTTTGATTTGATTTCAACAATGCTACTCCTATCCTTGCTTATATGATACCGTCACCAAAATAAAAAAACTCAATTGGCCAATTGCTGTTATTACAGTTTATCAATATGCTAAGATATGAAATGTGTTCCAAATAAAATAATATAAATTATATTTACTTATTAAACTTGTAACAAATAAACTGTTAGCACATGGATCTTAGAATTGTGTCTCATATGAGCCTGAAAGCATGAAAGTTCACCCTATATCCTGACTTGAACCCAAATTAATAATATTTGTTTTGTTAGTTTGGGATTTCTATTTGTAACATGTGTGTGTCTTCCATACTTCTTGTCAGTTGTCAGAGAAGTCAAGAGCCAAAGAGGATGCATGCAACTATGCAAAAACATTTTCTAGTAAAGAGAGTAAGGTTTATTCTCTCTACAAGGATTTTATTATGTGTCTCACTAGAAAGAGGGAAAAGAAATCTCCATTATTAGAACAGTAATTATTTCCATAGACAAATTAGCACACAAACTCCCTAAAGCTGGAAACACATGCATAGATATGGGCCAGATCGATGGCCGCTTGGAGCACCATGTGTGCTCACGGCCATCTATCTGGCCCATATCATATGTGGCCATCCCAGTTTTCGAGCAGCACCAATAAATCCTGCTCTAAAAACAGGGATATGGGACATCACCGCAAATCACGGTCCATGTCCATTGCTTTGCATGGGGGCCGTGGTGTCTCCATGCAAGGCATTTTTGGAGCTGGAGACACAGCAGTGCTGCGCCTTCAGCTCCTTCGATGTTGGGCAGCAGCGCAATTACATCATTGTGCTGCTGCTGGGAACCTTGAATGGCTCGTACATCGAGCAGCGTGTTCCCAGATTTAGATTGTGACTGTGTATGGGTAAGAGAATGGAGCTGTGCCCCAAAAGGCAGGCAGCGATAAAAGAACTAACCACCGGTATTGCGTGTAGTTCTTCTGCAAGTGACCCACCCAAATCACTGATAAATAACCCCATATTCTGTACTGTGTCTATTTGTGAAGGTGGACATCTTGGCTTCAGTTGCTTTCTCATGTCAAAACCTCTAGCAAGAGAGTAGATCAGTACATCAACGTCAATAGAAGTCATCTAAAAGTAGTAGTCAAAGATCTCATGATGAACGGTGTAATCATTAGTCAGTTTCCTTTATTCTTTAGCTGTACTGTGACAGTACAACAATCATAGTATAAATATTTGGAAACTATTCTGGTAAGAGAAATGCTTTTTTTTGTGTCACTAACCTAATGAAGCTACTTGCAGCCAGACAACTACCATTCATAATGAAGCCACTGACCGCTTTCCCACAACATTTTCAGTATGGGTTTCTTTTAAACTAAACATTCTTTACTAAACATTTATTGGATTAGTGTACCTAGGTACCTGTACCTATTATGTCTTTTAATTATAAAGCAACAAATAAGTTCCACTAAACATGGCCACGTGAAAACGTGTCAAGAATGCATCCAATAATGACCCTCACATTTTCAACGTGTCTAAAGCAGTGCAATATAATTTTAACGCAGTCAAAACTAAGCCTTAATCTGAAGGTGCATAAGTATCTTCCTAAATGCTATTCTTTATAATAATATTTTAATGCAATGATAATTAAAATGTTTCATTTTGTTAAAAATTATTGCAAGAATTGTGAACATTTTTGATAAGTCATCAGTCATACTTGGTAGCATATTAGCCTCTTCGTTAAATTCTTTGAAGGACCTTCTTGCACTACAATCTACTGTTTTCTGCACAATGTTGTTACCTCACTTCAACTAAAGTAAGCCTATCTAAGATCCTGAAAACAATACAAGTACAGAATGAACTGTAAAGCTCCTTATCCCTTCTAAATTGTACATGTGCTTTGGCAGAAAACCATGGTAAAGTTTTTCAGAAGGCATAACACACAAATATGATCTGTTTTATTTTTCCTTTACCAGTTAATAAACTAATTGAAACTTTAGAGAATATGCAAAGCCCCAACAATTTTGTAGGGTGTATCCAATAGAGAAGATTCCCATTTACTTCCAGAAAAAAAGGGGAGACAAATATTCTCAGACAAACATCACCATAGCAGGTTTTCCCATTGTAATCCTGAACTTGACCATATTTTGACCACTTTTTTTTCTGTAACAGAGACAATGGTTATCAGGACCAACAGGGCCCACTGAAAAAAAAAAACTGAAACTGAAAAACATGTAAAGGTTACTATCCCTTTCACATTCTATCCAAAAATAAAACAAAACAAATTGGCTTCACATATTATATGTCTATGTATTAGTATAAATGTGTGTATTTATATATATATATATATATATATTTAATGTGTGTGTGTATTGGATTCAGTAATGTTAACAATGCATAACTGTTTCACCTGTTAAATTGTGAATATGTGTTCATGAGCACCTTCTTTTATTTGTTACAGGGGAGAATACAGCACCTGGATTTTAGACCGGCCTTGCCCTGTTGTTCTAGAAAAGAAAATTAAGATTTCAGTTGAAGGCTGGTATGTACTGTTCACATAATACGATAGATAGGTGTTTCTTTATCTATATGCCCAAAATTGTTTGTAACATACCTTATTTTTCAAACTATAAGACAGACTTTTTTACCATTACAATCAATGGAAAAGTGTCCCTGCGTCTTATAGTCTGAATATGAAAAAACAAATAGCTATGCATCCCAGGCATCTTAGGTAATGCTTATGTGATGCTTAGCCTCCATGATTAAAATAGTTTAAATCAAACGGATGGCCCAGAGATCGCAAGCTCGAGAAAAAGGACATAGACAATGCTGGATGACTGAAAAGAAGGCAGGCTCTATCTGACAAGCTGTAGCTTTTATTGCACCCTGTAATGAACTTACACAATCCAGTGTCACCAACATAAGCAAGTACATCTGGCATGCAGATACATGCCGTTAAAGATTGCCTTAAATCAAAACAAAAAGATATTATTTTTATAAAATGTATAAAAAATGCAAAGAACACAATAAATAGTAAAACTGCAATGTAACCCAATGCATCTATATGTAAACAGTAAACACTGCGCATGCAAATGAACCAGATTTTTGGGTGAGTTGGGCTACCCCAGTGCACACTGTGAGGTGCAATGTAAGCATAGCAAAATATTTATTTGCTCCTTCTTTTGTCCTTTTTAAGAAATCAGTAGTTACTTGTTGTCTCGTAGAACCACTATATGTCTCTGAATGCAGATAATGATAAAAAATATATATTTATATTGAAGGATATTCATGACAATTAAGAAACCGCAAAATACTTATTGAGTAACAGATGTCAACTGACTATGGGATATTGAACTCATACCTTGATATGGCGTATAAAAACCTGTTGCCATTAGGTAACATTGCCAATCACATTGGGGCCAAGAGCTATTTACACTGGCATTTAGTTTTCCAAACACTGTAAAAAATCTTTGAAAATACAGTGTGGGCTGGGGGGGGGGGGAAATTAGGAGGCATGGAAGGGGGAAAGGGGGTTTGGTGGGGCTTTTTGGGCACTGTAAAAAATCTTGCTTCATTTAAAGATAATAGACACGTCCTTTTAACAGGAAAGCATATCCATCTTACTTTTTACTTTACTTTTTGTGAAAACTTTCCTAAAGTAGTTGTTGTACATAGAAATAATTTTTAATCATGTACCTTATTATGTTTTCTATTGACAGTAAAATAAGTCATTCTTTAAATAGATAGGACTCAATCATGATGATCTCAAGCACCTCATTGAACATGGTGTACTAATTTTATAGAAGTATTCGTTTTAATTTGTGTGGACAGTCTGTCTAGACAATCAATTTTATTTTTCCAAATTAGAAGACTGGCATTTTGTATTTGCAAATTTTTAGCAGAAAGCTGTGTAGTTCAATAGTCCAATTTTGTGATCTGTGTTTACAAGTTGAGTTAGCTTATGTAAAAAGTAAAGAAAAAATTGTCTTAACTTCCAGGCAACCGCTTTTTCCTACTTTAGAAAGACTGGGAAAGGTGGTGGTGGCCACAAAACAGAAAGTGAGAGTTATTGGTTTATTATGAGAGTTTATGAAGATAGCTCAAAATATCTTCCAAATTTGTATTGATGTTTTGTGCCTCATTAGAGATTTCCTCTCATTTCTGTTATGATAAAGACATTGTCACCAAACAGAAAGTAAATAATACTCTTCAGTGAGAGCAGTCCATAAATGTTTTCATTCAATTGACAATTGATAAATTGATAGTTTAAGTATCTGACAGGTTTTCTTAGTACTTCTATCGATTTTGTATCTGATAGCACAGCATAGCACAGATTTTGTATCTGATCTGGAGCATAGCACAGGCCTTTGAAAAGTAATCAATTGGTTTTGAATCAATTACATAAAATCGTGGTGGTACTATGGATCGCTGTTAGGTTATGTTTCCAGTGCAGTACATCAACCTCCTGCTGGTGGATCGGCTTAATGCTGTGGAAACAGCCGGTGCGGTAGGCAGGCAATATGGATGGGCTCCATCAACATCCCCAGAAGGAATGGGATCAATGCAGGGGGTGTTGACGGAGCCCTCAACGCCGTGGAAACATAGCCTGACCGTCGATATATTTTACAAGCACAAGCCGATCCAATCTAAGATTGATTTAGCAAAAGATGACGGATGAATGGCAATTTTGGCCTTTGCTTATTCCATAGTGCTGTCACTAGGCCAGGAAGTGAGAAAAAAATATCATAACAGAGTCATTTCAGAGCAAAAAATATGACAATAGTTTATCTATCCAAAACTAAATAAATAATATCCGAAGATATGCTTTACCATAGTAATATGTATGGGTACTTCCCATTGCAGCAGACTTAAATAGCCATTTGCTTTAGCCTTGTACCATCTTGGCCTACATATCTCACTCATGCTTTTTCCCTGACTATTTGTGAAGCATTTATATTTTACTACATTCACTTGGTTTCACACATCTTTATCCCAGAAATGCTGGCTTAATCTAACTGCCAATCAGGGGTGGCTCCAGCCATTTTTTTTTGAAGGTGCTACCTGGGTGCTAGGAGAGGTTGCCCTCCCAAAAAATTTGATTTCCATGTACAACATGGGTGCTGGACGAGGATTTTGGGGGTGCTAAGCACACCCAAGCACCCCTCTGGCGCCGCCACTGCTGCCAATAAACTGTACTTACAAGCTGTCAGAATGTATGTAATAATAGATCTCTTTATTAATATAAATCTCTTTATTTATATACTCCTATTTAAACCTATATCATAATATCTCATATATATATCATTTACCGATATCATGTACGGATACCATATTACTATAATATATCACCTCCAATACATGCCATACACCATGTATACTGACAATATGTATATACCATATACTAAAACCTTATTAATCCTATACCATATTACCTCCTATATATAACATAAAATAACAATATATATACACCATATTCTGATACCATATTACTCCTATGCCATATTACCTCCAATATGTGCAATGTGCAATATGTGCAATATTACATGCATATATATTGCAGATGATTAAGCATATGTAGTTGAGGGTACCTATGGAGAACAATACTTTTCTAACTTGCAGAACATTACCTTTATAATCTCAAAACCTATAGCGCATAAACTGTTAGAGCTCTCTATGCCTCACCTCTCTCCATAAAGAACAGTGCTCTGGCCTCTGTCACCCTCTAAACAGTAACAAAATGCCCATTAAAGAGTATAACATACATCCCAATAATGCAAAGCAGAACAATATGCATAGTATGTTTGTATCTTGCCTTCTCAACCCTTTTTATTAAAGGCTGTAGACCAGTGGTTCCCAAACTGGGTGGAGCAAAGGTATTCTCGGTATTCTCGGGGGGGGGGGGGGGG
>CM070036.1:81337968-81357863 GCA_036250615.1 Ptychadena robeensis | reverse complement strand
GGGGGGGGGGCTAAATGGAAATTTTGGGAACCAATGCTGTCGACTAAGATTGTGTTTTCAACTTAGTTTATCTATTTTATCTAACTAACCTTAAATAGGGAATTTAAACTATTTGTGTTTTTATTTTAACCCAGGTGTAAAATAGTGTTAATATACAATGTAAACTATTAAAGTAGACAAACATATTGCTAGGCATTACATTTTCTGGGCTTTTTCCTTCTTAAAATATTTTGTATGGTTTCATAACTTTTATTTAAACTGCCTGTAAAAAGAATCAGCAGTTGCTTTTTGGAGTCATAGAGAGCTCAACAATAACACAGTGACATTGATACATCTCTTAATTCCTAGTTAAACATCCTGGTGCCAGAGCTGAATGGAACAGCATGCTCTGCAATCATTGTTTGAAAGAGGTGTACAATACCCCAGCCCTCCTCCAATGTCATAGCAAATGAAGAGGGTGAGCAGCCAATGCAGGAACTTGTTCCGCTACTCAAACCATCTTATTCACCTTAATGAAAACCTGTTTGATTCATTGCAGGGGATGTTCGGGACAGCCGTTAATTATGCAATTGAACAGGTTATTGAGATAAAATGTGAACTAAAATATATGACTGAGCAGAAGCATTGCTGGTCCCCTCCTTCTTGTCACATTATTATTAGAAAATCAGCTTTTTGTCAGTAATGGTTTCATGCTGTAGAAAATTATAGGGGGTATACATTTGATACAGATTCAAATTTTACAGAGATAATTGTTAACAGAAATAAAACACATGGTTTAGTCTATGTTTATGAACAAGGGGGTCATATGGCAATGCCCTGTTTTAGTTAAAGTGTGGTTACAGGCCTCAAGTATACAATATAATAATTTTACCAATCAAATGTAAATTTTAGAAAATTGTTGTAGATATCAGGCAATTTGTACCATGCAAATATGAGGAAGCAGTATGGCATTCATGCACACTAGGGTAATCACCAGCAGGATGAAGGAGATCCTTGTTTTCCTATATAGATATTTTAGCAGTAATTTCTCCAGTTCTGGAGATCTATCAAGAATATCATTATTTGGGAAGAGATGTTAGAATAAACACATACGGCTCAGTGTCAGTGGGGAGGTGAGGCAATGTGCTGCTGGAACAGCATTCCACCCGCACCCCCAAACATCATCACGTAGCAGACAGCAGATTTCAAGTGCTTCATCTGCTGGCGGCTGCTGGTGCTACATGCTCATGTTCCAGACATCTAAACTGAATTTACCATTTCCAAACCTTGCAGAGCATATTACAGCATCAACTTAATCATTTAACAAATGTCAAGTGGTTCTCTATCTATTTCATGAGGTTTAGGAATAATGAATGCTCAGCAAGCCATCTATTATGTCTATGTGTTTATAATTAATTATCTTTAAGGGTCCTTTCACACTAGCCACGTTTGCGTTGCAATACCGCAACACTGTCTTGTGTTTGCATTAATGTAAATGCCCTGCAGTCTGCATTATTGCATGAGCAGCATGCAAAATATATGGCAGGTGCAAGCTCTGCGGACTGCAAAACAATCATGTCCCTTACCAGCCAAAATGTGCTGGTGCCATTAAAGTAAAGAAGTGGAGGAGGGAAGTGTAGCACAGGCAGGGCACCACAGGAAGTCAGGGTGACCACAAGGGGCAGTTGACATAGGGGCGGCAAATACAGAAAGAAGCTAAGATTTTGGATGCTTTGATACTGCTGTAATACTTCACTAGCATCAAACTCCTGCTTTTGACATGCGTCAAAGTTGGGTGTTTTGATGCTTTAGGAATTGGTTTAATGCATCCATTGAAAATCTCCATTTTTTATTTCTACTCTTGTTCCAGTCCTCTTGTCCAATTTGATTTTCATGTTACCCTTTTGCGTTATGGAGGGGGCCAAAGGGAGTGGTCGCCCAGGGCACCAAACAGGCTAAGATCACCCCTGGTCAAGATAAAAACCCACGGATCTTTTTGTGTCTTGCTGAGCCACCTGTTTTGTTCCGTTAGATACCTTGTTTCTTTCTTAACCTTGAATTTTTTGCCCCTGCGTGGGCCTCCTAGCTGCTACCTCTGTATTGACCCTTGGCTGCTGATTTAATGAATGCTCTACTCCCACTCCATTTTCAACTTACACCATTGGCTACCACTGTTTGTGCATTGATCCTTTCTGTGTTCTGCTTGCCGTGTCAGCTATGGGCAACAAAAACAATAGATGGTATGTGACTGAAGTCTTGTGCCAGTTAAAGCGTGTGTATTAGAATAATGCCTTTGAGATTTTTTCTTTAATGCAATGTTTCCTTGATTCTTGTGTACTGTATAAATACACCATATTGTTCGATTGTTTTTAACTATTGTATTTTATCCTATGCATAATCCTAATTGGACTCTATTTAACCTCTGTAAAACATGACTTGATTCACTTTCCTGAATATTTATATTTCTCTTCTGATGACAAAGCTGGATTACAAAAGCCAGCACGTTTTATTATAAGATAATAGTGTACACATTAGACATTCATATCCAGGGTTGCATTGGATTGTATATGATGTACTAGCGGGGCTCCAACTGAATCAATCAGGAATAAAGAGCTTTTCAATTGTTTCTGAACCCCACAAATCTGTGCAATGTTTAGAAGTGTGTTAGTTCTGTTAGTCACAAGAAAAGGAAACTAGAGATAAGTGCTTTCAAATGATGAAAGGACACAACATTGAATTTCTGTGCAGCAGTGCTTAGTGCCATGAATGTGCTGGTGTAAAGATTAGGGATCAAAGTATCAACGAGTGCAAATGCAAGTCTCTAAAAGCTAATAAATTGATCGAAAGAAGAAAAAAAAAAACTTGATCTTAGTATTATTGCAGAAAAGACAATGGTTAAGGAAAATGAAGATATGGAATTAACATCTACTATGCATAACATGTCTCATCAAACAATAAAGTAACTGAATAACTGTGCATAGCTGCTTATGCGTCAACGAACATAAAAAGTGATTTTTTTTATGTAGGTAAAGGCCGTGTTGGCAATACTGCATCCTATGCATATGTATTGGCAAACCGCGCCCATGCTGCCGCGGGACGCCCCCCGGTGCAGTTGAGATATTAACAGCGTTAAAGTTTATTATTAATCAAGAATAAAAGTATAGCACTATCCAGGGGTACACTTCTGAAAAACGAAGTACTTAAAGCTTTTTATTCTTATTTTTGATACTTTCATAATAACTTTTTTTTCATAAAAGTATGCAGCAATTTACAAATACAATAGGTGACTCATTACTAGATTATATTAAATATATTAAATACATTGATTCTTTTTGTCATTAGAAAGATGAGGTGTAAGGTGTTTACAACTGTCTTCCCCAATGTGAAAGAATTGGGTATTGGAGATCTAGGGGTTGAAAGTCAGAGTAGGTATATGGTATAAGGTATAAGGGTAAAATCTGACAAGAGGAAAGTACTGTTTGACAGTTGAAATAAGACTGTGAAAGGTTGACATTTGGACTGCTGGTAGTCTTAAGTGTAAGTTATTTACCCAGAAAATTTCAGGGTTGTACTACTGAGGTATGACATCTGAGGTTTCAAACTGTTTTGTACTATGAGAGTTACATTTGACCCAAAGCCAGCTAATCGGAGGGTCTATCAAGAACATGGAGGTCCATCTGCAGCAGAATCTACCATGCAGAAAGCTGATGGAGAGGACAGTGAAGAAGATGGCACTTATTAAAACCATGCTACATATGGGGTGTGTACCAAAAACTATCTTCTGGTACTCATCTGAGTAACTCACTTAAAAAGTTATGTGCACCCATGTATTAACCCCATTTAATGCATGGTCCAAAATAGCTCCCTCATTTCCCAGAGATATTACATTTTTGTAGGTAATTTGCCTTGCTTTACTCTCTCCTGAACCCAGCAACTGTTGAGTTTTGTCTTTAAGGGTCTCTATTACAGTAACACAGAGAGGCCCTGTACATAAAAAAAAAATTCCCTGATCTTGTTTAAAATTGGTTGTTTTTGTTGTATGCTTAACAATGCATGTCATTTTTTTAAAAAGTGTATACAGAGTTATTCCCACCTCGAGCTTAAAAATGCCTGTTATTTTGTAGTATACATGGCCTTAAAAAGTTCTGTTTTCATTTAAGAAAACCCAGTGGCCTTGATTTCTAATAAAGATAATATATATATATATATATTTATATCATTTATTTGTATGTATGTATTTTTTTTCACATGAAAAAGTATTTGACTTTATCATTTGAAGGATTCCCCACTTTTGAGTTTTAGTGACTTTGAATGTCCTTACAGGATACAAGAGTTTGGTAATTTTCAGTAATAGACTTGTTACATCTTTAGAGGCCTGTGGAGTTACTGTGGTGCATTAAGAAAAAAAACTTTCACTGACATACCTGATTTAAGGCACAAAATACATGAAGGAAGCATTTTTTTGCAAATTTCGGCAAAAACGCTACCACATTGAAAATCCAATTTATGTACAATTACGATCTTAAATTATTTTTTTTAAGAGGATGTCATCGAAATTAATCGGCGTTTATATCGGCCATTGTGATGTTTTTTTTTGATTCATATAAAATAAAAATAGATACATACAGACATATACATGCATACATATATACATACATATAGAAGATAGATATACATACATACATGCATACATAGAGAACATATGTATACATACCTACACACATAGATATGGAGTATAGAAAGGTAGATATTATGCATATGTAATAGCAGATAATGTAGCATACATTTAAATAATATATAAAAATATTTTCATGGATGAACCCAATTATAGATATTATATATATTTAATATAAGTAAAGTGTTAGTTATCAAGGAATACAGAAGTTGTAGATGTTGCAGATACTGAACACACATTTCCCAGCTGAGTAAAACATGCTGTTTATCCACCAACTGAGTGTCAGCAACATGCCGTTCCCGTAAGTTTTAATATGCTAATGTTCTGCATCGGCAGTAATCGGTTGCTCAAAACAGGAAAACACTATGTGAGGTTTCCCGATCTTGCCAGACCAATTAAAATTTTTGAACATGTCCAATAAATGATGACCGAGAAAAAACGGCAATTACGATCGTAATATATCGGTTGTACCATGTGGACATGCACGGATTTCAGGACGATAAAATGCATTTATTGGTTGGTTTTAATCGATCCTCATTTTTATCTCAGAGTGTATGGCCAGCATAAGCTCCAACCCCCGCCCCCCCCCCCATGTGTCTATCTAAGGTCGATCGTCCGGGGGTTGATCATCTGCAAAACGGAGGTGCCCACCTAGAGCCTTAACAGTACCTTCACAGTTCTTTTCTGGTCAATTGCTATACTTTGGATGGGGACCAGGGTCTCTATCCAAACTATCTTATGGGAATTGATGAGTGGTACACAAACGCACGGGAATCTATACACGTATGGCTTCCTGCTGGGCAAGGATGAGATGAATAAATACTGCTCTACACAAATCCAAATGGTAATAGCATTGTCTGTTGCAGATCTAGTTTTGTGAAAAAGAAGGAGAAGGATCTGTAATATTACAACTTTCCTTTGCTACTAGCTGTTACTATGAAACCAAGGACACAGGAAAAAAAAGAGATACAGAAGCCAGAGACACCAGGACACCTTAATAAATATAAACACTTGACCTTTGCATAACATATAGGAACATCGTTCACAAAAAAACACAAAATATGTGCAGTTGAGCCCATAATTATTCATACCCCTGGCAAATTTTATTCAACCAGCAAGTCATTTTTTGACGGGAAATGACATAGTTGTCTCCCAAAAGATAATAAGATGATGTACAAGAGGCATTTTTGTGGAAAAAAACACATTTCTCAGAGTTTATTTAAATGTAAGCAAACAGTGTCATGTCCAAAACTATTCATACCCTTTACAAACTGTCACAGTCTCTGGGAAAATCCAAAGTTCTATACCATTCCAAATGGGCCAAGCTGTTCTAAAGCATTCTAATTGCCTTGATTAATTGGGAACAGCTGTTCAAATCAGCTCAACAGGTGAAAAACAGCAGCTCTATGCATTTGGTTTGTGAACTCACTAAGACAAAGGAGCTCCTGTGGCTACAGTGCAAAGTATTATTACAAAATACAAGATGTTCTGTGGAAAATCTCATAGGACATGGTCTGGAGCCAAAATTGACACCTGTGCTGGCCAGGAGGATAGTGAGAGCAGTGAAAAAGAATCCAAGGATCACCACCAAGGCCATCCTGGTCAATCTGGGCTCTGCTGGTGGCAATGTCTCAAGGCAGATAATCCAACAGACACTGCACACTGCTAGGTTCCATGGATGCAGACCAAGGAGGATACCACTTCTCTAGATAACAAACACTATCACCACTGTCAAACATGGTGATGGGAACCTAACCTTTGGGGGGGGGGGGTGTTTCAGCCAATGAACCAGGGAACCTAATCACAGTGAACGGCACCATGAAAAAAGAGCAATACATGGGGATTCTCAACGACAACATCAGACAGTCTGCAGAGAAACTTGGTCTTGGGCACCAGTGGACATTTCAGCATGACAATGACCCAAAACACACAGCAAAGTGGTGAAGAAATGGTTAGCAGACAACAACATTAGAGTTTTAGAGTGGCCCAGCCAGAGTCCTGACTTGAATCCAATTGAAGCTCCCTTTGGAGCTCATTGCTAAAGATGAAGGACAAAAATACCTGTGGAAACATGCAAAAAGCTGGTCTGCAATTATAGGAAGCGTTTGATTGCTGCAATAGCCAATAAAGGCTTTCCTTGATCATTGAGAAGGGTATGAATAATTTTGGACATGACCCTTTTAGATAAAAACTGAGTGGTGTTTTTCCAAAATAAAAGAGTGGTCTTCTAAGGGTGTTGGAGATCTGGGGGTTAAATGTCACAGTAGGCATATGTATGGTTAAATCTGACAAGAGAATGACCCTATACTACAAAGTTGTTGGTAAATCCACACAGATCTTAAGGTGTATGGCCAGCTTTAGTATGTAGACAGAAGTAAGACAAAGTATGATTTTAGCATTAGAATAATGTCTCAGATGAATGGAGTGATGCAAAATATGTTTTTGAGGTGAGGATGACAGAAAGCAGTTCATGTGAATGTGTAGAATGACCTTAACCTTAGGCAGTGAGCATATTTGTTTGGAAATGACAATGAATACACAATACACACTGTATTTGACCTCAGTGGCCAGCACAATTGATGCACTGGAATGTTTCCTAAAAAAAATCTATTAGAAATGCTTGTAGACTCATTTAAGTGTCTGAATTTGCCCTAATTCCTGTAATCCCTTGCCCAGCAGAACTGAGGATTGGAGGGTGAGGGTCAGTGCTCTGTGCCAATTAATCTCTGCTACGGAGCAAGGATGCTTGGATCAGACGACTGGCTACAGAAAATTACAAATCCTTTTGCAACAAAAGACTTCCTATATATGTACTTCAACTGTGCATTTGGCTGCCTGCCTGTGGTTCATATTTAAGTGACTAGATATTATGCTCTATAGGTAGCTTTAATCCAAGAAACGGGAACATTTATCAGTTATAATTTTTTTTTTTACTAAAGATGTACAGTAGGTAAATAGGCTAGTTTGTTCCTGATTTGTAATGTTTTTGAACACAATTTGTTATGTAAAAATGTGATATCTAATTTGTTTGAATTATTAAATAATCATTTAATATCCATAATTCAGATACATGTTAACCTTAGTATAGGACATATAAGAATGCAATATTTTTTATGTATTTGACTGGTATTTGACTGGTACTATGTTCTGGGAATATTTCTCTCTTTTAACATACATCCTGTTTGTGATCATAATTACAGTTTAAATTACTAGTTTTTGAAAGCACAAACACATTTTCCCCTACTTTTCTGGTTTATAATGGATTACACCTAAAAATGTTGTATTATTTTGAAGAACTTACTAACACACCATGGAACATTAGACATTTTCAACCTATTTTTTTTAACAACTGTTTTGACTTGAGAAATAGATTGATCTATTTTAAGATATACGTATGACTTAAGCCCCCCATACACGTTCTGATTTTTAATACGACCGTTTTTTCGTCTGATTTTCACCCGATTTTCACTTAAAATGTTATGGTTGGTCTGCTGGCATGAACAATTGGAAATCGAATTATCACTGATCAGCCCAACACTATTTAATTAACAGCAGATCGACCAAAATTTACGACAGGCCCAAATGGGTCCCGATCAATTTTTCGGCAGATTTTGAGAGATCATGATCAGTCGGGTACATAATTCTGCATCCGATTATTTTCAAAACTTCGTACGAAGAATCGGAATGTGTATGGGGGGCTTAAGGGACTTCGGAATGAGGGCCTTGGGGGCCAAATGCACCCGCAATTAATTTTCCACTGGCCTGCAACCTCAGCTATAAAGTTGTGTGATATGCAGAGACGATCAGCACTGGGGACACCATTTCACTACTAGAGAACTCCCATTTCCCTCAATAACCACAGCTGCAATGTCAGTGAGAAAAGTTCTAGCAGGGGCATTAGCTTGAACCCCTACCGTAGATTGCACCAACTTGTGCCTGTTTATGGCTGCTTCATCATGCACATTATTCCTACTATTAGGGTGCAGCATTAAGGTGAGCAGTGCTGGGGAATCTTCTCCCTTGTTCTCCATATGTCATAGCTAGGGGAATGGTCATTGCTTCTGGGTGTAGGTGAAATGTGGTTGGACAGCTAGGAGAACTGCAAGTCCCAGCATACCTAGTGGCAGTCTTTATCAGTGTTATTGCAGTGAATGCTTAACAATAATAATGGGAATTATGTGTGAAGGAATAGATCCGCACCATGGTATCGTTCATTTGCGTTTAATGTTTATGGTTCAAAAAATGTCAGGCTGAATGATCAGCCCCCTATCACATTTCATTTTACATAACCTGGCACTCTTTGCAAAAAGTTTGGACACCCCTTGCTAAGTGTTTATTCCAGACATGGTAGCATATGCAACATATTATTTAATACATCTAGATATAAAGGAACATGTGACTAACCCATATGTCATCTCTAGGGCAAACAGAGGAGTCTATAAACATGTAACCTCAATGATTGGAAGCTTATACATGGCTTTCTTTTACCTCCTGCTGTTAGTTTGAAAAACATATATTTTTGTGACCTGGTGGCATTTTAAATACACATTGCTATTACATAAGTACTACATACTACTAGATAAGTGCTGGATATATACATTTTATGTTATCAGGATTTTGTTTTCTTTTTTTCTTCTTACTATTGAATAACTAGACTTGTCAGTACAGTGAACTTTAACCATCTCAAAATGTCACACATCAAATATGCACTTCTAATCGATGTTGTTCTTTTGTGTTGGTGTTCACATTAGTGTGACAAGTTTCAAACATCGTTGGTGTGTACGGCTTCATGGTCATTTCAGTTTTTGCAGAAAAAGCATTTTGAAGCTTTGTTCAAAACAAATTAAATGCACAGAATATTTGTCATGTTAGTTACTAGTTAAGAATAATGCTGTGACCCCACGGGTGTCCCCAGGCGCCCTGGGCGACCCCGTGCCAGCATCCAACATCCGCCCAGGGAAATTCGGACCTGGCCACTGTGTGAGGGAAAAGTCCACAGGGAACCCTCAAGGTTTCCTGCCTACCTCCCCTCGCCTGGTCGAGGGGGGCTCTGGGTGAAGACCCACAGTGAGCTTAGACTCCCGACACCAGCGCCCTCCCAATACCTCCTAAGCGCCGGCGGGTGTAACAAATGCATATTATTGTGTTTTGAAGTGTACTGACCTCAGCAAAACCTTTTCAAATAAAACCTAAAGCTGATCTCCCCTCACAAATAGGTTTGTGTGAGGATCTGTACAGACTAGAAGCTGACTATGAAGACACATTTAGGCATTTTTAATACATGGCCTTTAACATAGAACACCCATACATGGCATGCGTGATACTTACAGAACACATGAACCCTTTAATACAAAGTGTAACCTACATGAACCCAACCTCAATTAAGGTCTAGTTTACACTAGGGTTAATGCAAGGTACACAGGTTTCCATACTTTTTACACTAGCCTTTAGTATCTTTAGTTATATCACCATTGATTGCTTAGGTCCATAACAAGGTTAGATTAAGGGTAGGTTAGATGAAGAAGAAGGAAAAGAAAGGGCTCGTTTACACAGGCGTTTTTTAACCTGCTGGTAAACAAGCAATTTCCGCACCTTTAATCTTATGGCTTCCACTTTAAACATGCTGCTTACAGAGTTCAGTAGGCAATACCCTATACAATCAGAAGCTCATATTTATAAGTAATTTAACTTTTCTTGTGCTTAGCAGACATGTTAATAATGTAGGCTCCTGTTTTGCAAAAACAAATGTATAAATATATGTAAATGAGTTACAATGAACATACCGTACTTTACATTTTTGTTAAGACTATGTACTTTTAGATGGCCTTTTTTCAAATTATGTTTGGCCTATAATATTTCATTACATATCCTAACAATTTAAAATGAATTTAGTTTTTTTGTTTTAATAATTTTATTTTGGCTTTTGATAGTGGTAGAAAAAGAGAACTGGTATTTGCAGTGAAAATAGATGTAAAATAGATGTGTTCATGTATAAATAAATCCATCATGGTGTGTACCTAGCCATAAGGGAAGAAAAGGAAACCAATGTATTGGGTTCATAGATGGGTTTTGCGGCATATTGTAGTAAGATTATGTAAATACTGTCATGAGTGGGGAGTGGGCAGGTGTCTATATGGGAAAGTTAGGAGTAGGGGAAGGATATGTCTTTAGGTTCAAGAATACTAGGAAAGAGAATATCAAGGATAATTAGGGTGACCAAATAGCTTTTTAAAATATTGATGACCTTCCTCTAAAAATTATTGTTTCCTAGCTGGCAATCGGTCAATGTTAAACACGTTGAAAGTTAAGAAAGTACTTTTCATGGGTGTTCTTGCTCTGAATAAACAGTCTAGAGAGTTTTGGGTCTCTATTGCCACATTAGATATTTCTCATACTACAGGTTTTTGTTGACTTGTTATTTGTCTGTTTATAGCTTGGAATGTATCTTTTGTGTGATAATCAAAAACATAACTAAAAAAATGCACTAAAGTTTGTTATTTCTACCTATCCTATGCCACATTCAGTTCTACTGATTGGTCACAGGAATGTTTAGGTATATAGGCAGGATATTATTCATTTGCATTTCACTATCCCTGCCTACTAATTAGCTGAGGAATTTTGATGTGCTAATTCAAATCCAAGCAAGAAACAGCTGTGTGCTCCAGCTGTCTGTATTGTGCCAAGACCTATCCATATGAGAGTGGTGGAGGATGGGTGATGGGCAAGCAAAGAATCCTTTGACAAATTGATTTAACTAGAGTGCAGGGCCTTAGGGGAGCCGCATGGTACACTGTTACTATGGTTGACTGCTGCCATCGTTGACTCCCATTACAATGTAAACCTGATGATGCTTCTACTATAGTGCACATAATTACTACTCAAGCACTTTTACTCTTTACAACCTCTTGCTTGTCTTAGGCCAAACTCTAGTAGGTACTGTTGAGTTAATTATAGTTTTTCTTATTTATTTCAAAGTAAAAAATCTGAAACTATGTATTTGTTGCTTTTACAAAGAAATTTACAAAAATACAAGAAAAAAAAAAAGAAATGTACAAAATACAAAGTTTAACTATGCTTGCTGACCTTGCCATGATAAACATGCTATAGCCAAGACTGTAATGTATTGTACATCCTTCACAAGCAATACAAGCAGAGGTATACATTTTTTTATTCTAGATCTCATGTTTATTTAAAAAGATGTTAGCTTATTTTAGTAATGCCCTACTTTTGGCCACAGCCCTCGGACATTATTTAGTGCATACATTATCAACCAGTGAATTCATATTTAAAACCATGGCTGAATGAAGGGCAAATATATAATTAATCAATGTCATAGGTCTGCAAGAGCAGGATGCAGCTCCCGCTTGTTTGGTGGCTTAGTGCTGAATGGATTAGTACAGGAGCAGCAGGAAGCCAAACTGACATAATAATTTACTGTATTCATGTAGGAGTCATTTAAAACTGTTTATGTACAGATACATTTGGAAAAGAATTATTACCTGATCAGCAGTAGAGAGCTGATGTCCGTCCAAATAAATGAATCTCATGTTTAAAAAGACACCTCATATAACTTAACATGAAGACACTTCTTAAGAGATTACTTGTCCCATGAGCTTTAGATACCTTCACACCTTTAAGACACCACAGTAAACAAAAATACAGACTTTAATGCAAATTGAGATGGGGTAAATATTTTCTTTCAACCATAGTTTTTGCTTCAAATATTTTTCCTAAACAGTAATTTAAAATGCTGTGTGTGATGTTTAATAAGTAATAGTAGAGTAACAATAAAACCACATTTTAAGAAATGTTTATACAGAAATTTGCACAGATCTAAGATGTACAAACAGATTATTGTATGTATATTAGCTGTGCATTACACTATTTATTTTTTATTGTAAGTCCTAAGGTCAACTGATTTTTAAAAAAGAGAAAAAGAGAGACAAGTGGGAAGGAGGAGCCTAATTACTCTACCCCTAACCCAAATTGGAGCCTGGCACTCCGGGACTTTTAAGGCACTAGATTCGTAGATTCATTCAATGGATCAAGTAATAGATGTTTTCATTTTAATTACATGTTCAAATAAGAGACAGGAATACATGAGAAGGCCATACATAATACACAAGATGTCATGATGGCAGTATAATGTCAATAAATCAACAACGTTACAGTAATATTCAGTTAAAAGCATTTGTAGATATAAACAGATTTATGCTGATATTTGATCTCGACGCGTTTCGCACTTAAGCTTCATCAGGAGATATCTAACATTCAGTTTATCTGGTGACATTAAAAAATACAATACATTAACGTACCTTCAATTATATTTAATGATAAGTATGCTTACATATAGCTGTATACTCACATCCCATGGGTGGTGACATAGATATTGTGAGGACGACCAACAGCCAGTCCCCCATGGTTCTGGTGAGGATAATGGAAGGCCACGGTAGGCCTCCCCCATACGCCACATGCGGGGAGGGGAGGGGAGGGGAGAAGGGGATAACGGGGGACCCAACTGATTTTTAAAAAATTTATATTCAACTTTTGGCTGCATTTTAGTTTTCTTGGACAGAAAAAGCCAGTAATATCTTAAGGTGCCCATACACGGTTAGATCTTCTGCCAATCTCCCGGCAGATCGATCTTGTGTGTAGAAGTCATCACGCACGGCCGCTCCTGCCGAGAATCGTCCGGGCACCCTTTGTGTACCAGTAATTACTTTGTACTTTGTAAAGTAATTACATTGGTCTAAGAATTACAGACAAGTCCGAGTGTATGGGGGCTCTACATTTTTTAATATTGAAGAAAATTCATAAATGTTTAACTAGTCACTAAAACATTACTTAGGACGCTGACTGGTTTAGTATTTCCAGTTATTGCTGCACTAATAACTTGCATAAAAGGAAATAGAATCCCTTATGGAAGACACAAATTGTTGGCTGTGGTGCATGATGATGATGCTCCAGCATAATAATATTCAGTTAGGACATTTATTATTATACTGGCCTCATATTTAGGCAGAGTAGGCTAATTAAAACTGCTATATAAATGTCAGCAAATTCAACATATTTTAACTATGGCAGTCTAAAAAACAGCCAACTAAATGTATATATGCTACAAGACATACCCAAACTGCATTGCTGACCAATATAGAAATATTTTTAATGGCTGATATACTTGCCAGTAGTAATAAGTTAATCAATCAAAGCTTCATATTTTAAGTTGTACACTAGAAATCATCAGCAATTATTCTATTTGAAATATAGTAATAATAGTGGGTCATGATTGTTGGTAAAATGTCACTGGCCATAGAAAAGTTGCATGCACTCATTGAGGCTTAATTAAACAGATGACATTAGCCATGCCGCTGTGTGCAGGAATTGCACATAGTGATGGCCGAACTTCGGCCGTGTCTAGGCGGGGAATTTGAATCAAAAAACCCGGATGTGACGCATAGTTCCTGGTTGTGGTAACCGGATGTGACGTCACTGACGTCACATCCGGGTTTACAAGCCGGCTTTTGACTGAAAGACCGGGTTCTCTACCCGGTCTTCAGTGAAATATTCTTCCTGCGGCGGGATGTCGCTGCTAATAATCCCACCAGAGGAAGAATAGAGGGCTCCTTCTCGCCGGCGAACAGGGCGGGTCGAACACCCGCCCTGTCCGCCGGCGAGAAGGAGGACGAACATGCTTGTTCGGGGCCGAACTGTCCGCCTAGTGGGCAGTTCGGCCATCACTAATTGCACACAGTGTACAGGCGGGTGTCATATACTGACAGATAGAAACAGGGACACAAGGCACACAGCCTAGTGCAACAAAGTTAGACTATGTTAATGGTAAAAGAAAAAGGTGGGGACATCCACTAACAATAAAGGAGGTACAATGCAAGCTTACCAATGAGTTGTGTGCCCTCTAATAATATGTAATTTCAAGTTAGCACATACAAATTGGTTTTAGCACAATATGGGTATAAAATATTCCTTTTTTAATTGTTTTAACATGTCACCTTTTTAACAGCAAGGAAAGTGAGACTCCTTTTACTTTACAGACGTTTGAATACAAGGTCCTCAATAGATCTCAAGAGAAAAGTTCTTGTTTTTTCTCAGATTATTTTAAATACCTTAAGCTTGGCATAGACTAGCCGTTTTTACTGTCATAACGCACGCCCGCTAGTGCCGAGAATCGGCCGGCACCCTTTGTGTGCCGCCCATTACTTTGGCAGCCGTCCCCATCCGAAATAATGGGATCGGATCAAACTTATCCGTCATATCGGATTACTGTGCGATCGGACATAATGGCGGATTTTAGTCCAATCCTGCAAGTTGGCGCACCCGATTCCTCGCCGACCCGGGTTGGGCAGGAATCAGCCCTCTATGCCCAGCTTCAGTCATGTTTGTTTGTTCACTTTGCACATTACCATGTATGCAATCTAATGTCAGGAGATAGTGGAACTCTTCTGGAGCCCAATGCATAATGTAAGGCAGGAACACTCCTTCATCTACCTTACCATCTACTCTGCCAATATGGTCTATCTTGGCCCGCTTCAAATTTCACAGGTGTAAAGGGAACACACAGTATTCATCGTTTAACACATTATTATATTGTTCTCAATTTCAGTATATTTCAAATTTTTTATTTAATGTTTTTGAGGTGTGTTATCTGAAGATGCATTTTTTCTAACTAAAATCCCTATCTCCACCATAAAGGTGAGAAAGAAAAGAGTCCAGTTTAGGTAGTCTTGTTTAGAAGCACAAATTAAACCTTTATATTGTCATATTACAAGCTGGATAACTAGGGACTGTCTAGAGGTTATACAGAGATATGGAAAAAAATTCCCCTCATTCAACCCTATATCATTTCATGCACCATATATTTACTCCCACCAATAATCTACCCTGGGGGCTAATAATAACTAGTTTGGGGAACCCTGCTCATTTTCTTGCAAAATGTATGTGAGTTTGTAATGCAACCCAAGTGGACCTGTAACATTACCTGCTAAAAAATATGTTTGTTCCAATGGGTGCAAAATACTAAGCAAAATACTCTGTAGTTGTGTTTTTCTAATGCTAATAGTTTTACCTTAAATTACATAACATGAGGGGATATAGTGAGTATAGTATAGAGATATGCATTTGTAAAATGTAAAATACCTCTTTCCTCGAATTCAAACAGAATAATTTCACTTAAAAATTCAGATTAAAAAGCATTTCAAACTCTATAAATACGGGAGGACTAGAAACTCAAAAAAAAACTTTTTTTGTTTGTTTGTCTTTGTGATTTTTTTTTATAAAGAATAGACAGCAATTCACTGTAATAGGAAATTACTGGTTTCATGTCAAAACCCTAGAAGAGTTAATCTCAATTATTGGATTTGTCAAACATGACAAGCTTCAATGACTATGTGGCACAAATGGTACACAGTTTGACTATTAAAGCAATTGGAGCATTGATGTTTATCTAAACTGCCAGAGAATTACAGTAATAGGGCTGAGGATTGCAAAAAACTGTAAAGCATGAAATGATATTTTCAGCAGAAAAAAAGAAAATTCTATTTCACATTTCCAACTCACTAGCAGTGAAAAAGGTTACACACATTGGTGTAACTATTTAAGCTGATAAAAGAAAACTGCTTATTACATAGATGCTAATTGTATTGGCTGTAAAAACCAAGGCATCCAAAACTGATTTTGCAGCACATTTTGGATTTTGTCCTTAATAGAGTACTACTTTTTCAGATAAATAGAAGAAAGATCATGACCCCTGATTTTGATGCAGAGCCCAGTTAAGTAAAAAAAATTCAAGAAGAATATTAATTTTCAAATAAAAGTTTATACCTGAAAATTGTAAAACCATTAACATTAGTATACCTATAGTGTAAATCAAACTAATTGTTAAATACATTACATCCAGTGGTGGTTTTTCATATGAGCAACATGGGCAATTTGCCAGAGCAGCATTGTGCAATGCTTCCCAACATTTTCTTGCAGGTGTAGGACTATCATTGTCATGACAGGAGCATGCCTCTCATGTCTACTTTTGAGGGGATGGAGCTCTGCACGTAGTGGTCACCAGATATCACTTTTTTCCAGCTTCTCCAAGCTCAGCTCAGGCTTATAGTGTCATCCACCCAGAAAGCGTTAGCAAGCCCCTGTGTATCAGCATTGAGCATCAGGCAGTTTAGTTACTTTATATACACAGATATCAGTGTACAGCAGAGATATCAGTGTAAACAGGCAGCATTCCTAGCTTTCCACAATCTTCAACCAGCTGTGTGCAATACTCTCAATTCACATCTGGACTACATATTTAGCTGGGATCTTACTGTGCACCTAAAGTGGAAGAATGTGAGTGAGTTATATGTACAGCATATATACAAACAAGGACACCATGCAAAGCTGCCCCCCGTGCTACAATACTGCCCACCACTCCATTGCTGCCACCCTGCCCCCCCCCAGTGCTGCCACCCCCCGTGCTGCAATCCTTCCACCCTCTCCAGTGCTGCCATCCTGCCCCTCCGTGCTGCAATCCTTCCACCCTCTCCAGTGCTGCCAGCCTGCCCCCCCACCTCTAGTGCTAGAATCCTGCCCCCCCCCCTCTCCAGTGCAATGTACACAATGTACAGCATGGAGTTCCCACTGTATGTCACATATAACACCATATACATAATGGAGTACCAACAGAATGTCACACATCACACAATGTATAGAGTGGAGTACCCACAGTATGTCACATATCACACTTTGTATGTGTGAGTGGAGTGCCCAGAGTATGTCTGTTCACCCATCCAATCAATCTGTATACAACCAGAGAGGCCACTGCACTACATAGTGCAGAATGCATAGTGTGGTGAAGTCAATAATCTTCAAAAGAACCAGGAACAGATAGAACAGAATTCTTCAAAAAGGATTGATTTATTCCCTCAAATAAAAATACAAAATGTGTATTTAAAAAACAGTAAAATAGCTTTTAATGAATTTGAGGACTTGTATAATGATTTAAGGATCAGAAAAAAATATTTGCCTCATTTGAGCATTGTATTTCACTGGATATGAATTTTGTCTGAAATGAGTCTGAAATGAATCCTCTACAGTTGCATTCCCTTTTCACACTAAGAATAAAAGTCCAGTGATATGCAGAATTCAACATGATCATAGTTGCCCAAAAAAATTTTTGCTTCTATAATGCTTTACCTAATAAACCATCTCTTAAGTTGTTTTTGTAGAAACTAGATGGTTTCATAAAATGCTTACCATCGATAAAATAAAGACAATTTTATTTATGTTGTCCATTTTAGTTAATGAGTAGGAATGTGCTTTGTTGACTTATGCTAGGCATACACATACCGACCTACTCCGATATCTTCCTCCGATATCTTTCCAGGAGGCTAACATGATGACGTCATCACATTAGCCTCCCGTTGCATTCTGGGGCCCCTTCAATCGGCTGGGCACCCTTTGTGTGCCGGCCATAAGCTGCGATGATGACGCCGCTTCATTGCAGCATATGGCATCGGCTTTCATCGGCTCCCATCGGCCAGAGAAGATCGGACATGTCCGTTCTCTGGCCGGCCGAGAAGTGGGGCGACAGGGATCTGTCGCCCCATGTGGGCACATGCCGATTAGCGGCCGATTTTTAACCTGACCGACGGCGCGAGCGCGCACGCCCGCCGGTCAGATTAAAAATCAGCCGCTTATCGGCATGTGTATGCCTAGCATTAGTTACATTGTTATTACAGATCCATGACATTTCTTATCACAAGCTGGAAACACTGTAAAGTAAATACACTGCTGCAGCATTAATTAATCACAAATATAAATTCATTATAGAATGCATATAAACAACTGCTCACTATAAAATACAGAATATTTACTATTAATTAAACACACTTTGGGTAGTCAGAAATAACTGTTGGTTAAAGTTTGCGTAATTAAGATTTTAAACCCTGCTCCTTGGTAACTGCATGTTGTATTGTATTTAATTTAGATTTAATTGATGCCCAGCCTTTCTGTGAGAATTCTGAGTTAATAAGATTGGTTTGTGCTTTAGCAACGTTACATGGTTTTTAAGTGATGTCCCCAATTTAGACTATGGTTTGCAGAGCTTGATGTTGGTTTTATTATCTGACAGTTCAGAAGGGTTATATATTTTGGTTGCCATGTACAAAGGAGACAGTACTTGTAAAGTTTATGTCTTTTGTAACACCCTGCCTAGATCTACACTAAAAGGCAGAGGTTTATTAACTGTTCATTTGCATGAAAGGTCACCGCATCACAGCAGTGCTGACAAGTCATGTTATGTCTGAGAACAGAACAGCTTTTATAGGCAATCAACACACACAACAAAGGTTTCTTGTTATTTTCCTATGTAAATATGAGGCATGCGACAGTACAGTCCTCTGTTTATCAAAGATTATTATTCAACACTTTCATGTCACAAAAGGATTCTTTTACATTAAGAAAGACATCAATTAACAAAATAATATATAAAAATGCCTTAATATAACCAATTCTTCTAGGCAGATGTTTTATATTTGGCTGGCGCTATGTAAGAAGTTGATGCATGTTGAATTTATATAGCTGTAGATCCTATGCATATGCATATATATATATATATTTTTTTTTATTTATTTATTTATTTATTTATTTATACACACACACACACACACACACACACACATACATACATACATACATACATACATACATACATACATACAGGTCATTTGTATTGAAGTCAGCAAGAATAGGGGTTATAAAGCCTGTTGATAGAATGTTAGAGTAAAAGGAGCAGTGACCTACCATTAATGTCTTGAGAGTAAAAGAGACTAAATTGGCCTCCTTGGACCTCCGGACTCTGGCATGTGTCCAATTCCATACCAAGGCTTAGTCTTATATGGCCCCCGCCACTGCGCTGGCCAGTGCACGCCGACGGCTCCTACGGCATCGGCCCCGTGTCAGCCGGCGCAGTGTATGAACACACACAGGGACTTCTGAGTGCCTCCGCCCCATCCCGTCATGACCATGGCATCCAGGGACGCAGTGGGCAGTTTTAATTTAAGGGCACATTTCGTTTTGTTGCCAGAGGTTAAGATATTATTGTGTTCAGTAACATGACCTTATCAATCATAAACATTATTTTAGGCTATGTCCCCACTTGCCATTTCTATCACGGTGAGGAGACTCCCACTGTCTCCAGCGATTAGAATCGTGGCACAGCAAGTGGGGGGGGGGGGGGGGGGGG
>CM070036.1:81312345-81337958 GCA_036250615.1 Ptychadena robeensis | reverse complement strand
CCCACCGCGCCTTAAAATGACACACAATTTTTAACTGCGCCCATTCATGTCTATGGCCACAATCGGATTTAAATCATGCCGCGGGTGATGGATCATGTGGGGACAAGCCTATAATATGAAGGTATAAATGTGATGATATTCAGACAACAAATAGTCATAAAAAAATAAAACATGAACATAATTAATGTCAATTACATCAAAAGGATAAAGGATTTCTATAGTTAATTCAACCATTTAAGAAGCAGACACTTGCAGTCTTGTGGAAACTATTTTGAATTTAACAAATGGTCTTGGTGATAAAAGAATGAGGAAACAAGACTGACATGTGCTGTCTTACTAAGTGGAATGATTGGCACTTATCTGTGTCCATGGTCTTATCACTTTCAAAGAATGTCCCATTTGAATTGCACCAGTACAATGACACCTAGATGACTGAAATATGTCAAACACCTAATTATAGCATGGCCACACATGACACACACACTGGTGACACAAGTTCAAAAAGTGCTGGAATAGTCACTAAAATATTTTTTTTCTTTACCTTATTATCTCTAGGATTTACTGAAAAGTTGTGTCTATATGAAGACATTGATTAAATGTGATTAGCAGCACATAATATAAACAGGTATGTCTTGGAGCTCTAAAGGCACAGAAAATCTGGGCATTATATCTGCCCTGCCTACTTGATTCCACTCAAAGGTTTTATTTTATTTTGTACACAAAAAATGAAATCCTAGACTTTTGCTAAAATACAGACAAAAGAAAGTTGTGAATGTTTGTTTTCAGTATGCAGATGTCCTACCTCACCATCAATGTTGTCAATGTATGCTGTTATACAACAGGAGCCTTCAATACATGAGGTTTGAGAAGAAGTAAAACTCTTCAATCCTTTACCTCCGAAGCAGAAGGGGCTTTTGTTTGTATTGGACCTTCTCTAGCAGTCATTATACATAAACTCCAGTTCTAGCAAAAAATGCTTTGCAGTGGAGAACTAGACCCATACTGCAAGGGTTAAATATTCAGTTTTAATCTAGGGTGCAAAACTGTGTTGTTACTTTCCCAACGCATTTTTACCAGCCGCCTCCACTGTCCACTTTGATTCAACACTTTAAAATGTGTGGCCCTGATGTTGCAATTTAGAACAGGTTGAAATGTTTTTTTAATAGCTGATCAGTGTGAGTGTGTGTGATATATGCACAGTATATATCGGTATATATAAAATTTCATGGAAGAAGGAACCCCGAATGTAATCTGACAACACCAGGAACTCCACTAAGCACAGTACTCAAATTTCCTGTGAGTGATGCTCACTGTTTGCTGGGATTACAGGTTGGCAGGCTGGAGAAAATGTTAGCCATCTGTTGCAATGGCCTGACATTACAAAGCATATCAACAGAACAAAAAATGATGCTCCACACAGCAGAATGTTTGATAAATAGCCCTGAAAGAACGGCTGGCGTATTGAGAAATATCAGCAGTGGAGCACCATTTAAAGCAGAGGTTATGATAAGTAAGAATTCAGACGCATAACTCTTAATATCTTGGCACAATATTCCTTTGATGAAACCTGCATAAAAGAGCTTTTTATGTGCAGCTGGTGTGATTGTACAGCAGTGGGAGTTTGCATATACTTTGTTCTCTTAGAAGCTCTTTTTTTCATTGACTGAAGATGGCTACAGAAATAAAATGAGCTTTTTGTTGTATCTTCTTCCAGCGGCAGAACATGTGTGCCTCTCATGACATCTGATGATGAAAAATATTAGTTGCATTATATTCTTGTATGCATGACTTTAGCTTTCCCAATAAACACATAATGGTCCTTATTACATCTGCATGGAAACCTGGTACTCTACTCCAAAGTTAATCTTAATTTGGTTGTTTTATGGCATGGTTTAAAAAAATCTCTTTGGCTTCCCCATAACTTAAAGGACCCCCAGTGCAACACTGGAATTAATTTCCCAAAGGGGTAGAGTTTTCATTTTACAAGGTCTGTGAATAAAGTATCTTGTATATTGGACCTTAGTGGCCAGAGAATTAGTGAAGTCGCCACTGAGGTCCAATTAGTGGAGAGAAGAGAATTAGTGGGGAGTGAAAATACCATAATTTTCCTTTAATAAGACTCTCCACAGTATTGGACACACGTAAAAATACCGGAAACTTCCGCTCTGTCGGTCGGAACTGACTCCAACTGGCAGAGTGGGAGTAAAAAGAGGCAGGGAAGCTATCAGAGGCTTTCCCGCCACCTGGTCCCTCTCTGCAGGTCTTTATGTGAGTTGGCAGCATCAGCCAGTTAACATATGGAAGCAGGTATGGATTTTTCCTGTGCAAAGTGTATGTGAGCTGGCTGAAGCCCCATATATAGTCTTGCACAAGAAAACATCAATTCCCACTTCAGACATTGGGTGAATGCATTTGCAATATAAGAGGCTGTACATTAAAATGTGCTCTAGCTTAGTACTCTACTGTAATTATGGTATCATACCACTCTTTGCCATTATATTGTTCAGGCTAGGAGCACTACAAATGTTGCAGAGTAATTTTTGCCTTTTTTTACATTTTGTTTTGCTAGGTTTGAGGCTATTAAGCCCCAGGCTCGAATATGTGCTGGCATCCGCTGATGCATGCGCAAGCCTCCATCACATTACTTTGTGCTGCATCAACATTAGCCTGACAGAGGCGGGGACCAGCGGATCCTGTCATAGCCCCATTGTCAATGGGCAGCTTGTGCACTGGTTAAAATCCCTGCATTAAACGCAGGGGTTTTAAAGGATAGTGGAGCCTAGGGTTTAGGGATATTGTTTCAAAAGTCATTTACCATAAGAGAAACTTCTTAATTCTAGTCACTAATTCTAAGTCTAAGATTTAAGGATAAAAAAAACAGCCATCTATAAAGTTCTAAGTCTTTGTACCTAAACACCTTTTTCAAACAATAGGATTTTTCGAACAAAGCATTGTTTTTTTTCTGAAAAAACAATGCAGTTAATAGCCAATAGCCAATATAGTGTCTAGTAGACCCCCCTTCATGGCAGTGGCGACAAGAAAAATAAGACAAAAATCAAGTGTGTATATTCAATGTGATCTATATGGTTGCCTATGTATTACTTAGCTATCACAGAGTACATTGTAAGCATTCATACCGTGTTTAGCTATCAGTTCCTGCAAATTGATTGTCTTGATAGATTGTGGATGGTAAATATAATCCCCATATGCTGTTGTCCACCAAATTTGATGTAAAAATTAATTAGCAGAGAAAATCAATACTACAAGTATGAAAGCTCCCTTGAGAGTAGTGGCCATTGCTTTAATTTTGATTTGCTTTATCAGTAAAAAGAATGTTACTAATCTTGGTGATAACTGCAGCAATGTTTTAATAGTTTGGAAGAGTAATGCTTTGCACCAGGGGGATTCAAATGTTAATGACAACACTGGTTTAATTAAAAATGCAGTCTCATCAGGATAATTATCAGATAATCTCTAAATGCTTTGTGATAATAAGTTACTGCATACTACTTGTTATCAGGAAGATCTTTATTTCTGGTATGTTTAAATGTATATGTGAAGCCAAAAGAGGTTATTTCAAATTGTGCTTTTAACCCCTACTGTGCGGGCACTTTATTGCACCTCAATAGCAAAGGGATAAAGGATTTACAAAAACCTTAATCTGCCATAAGGGATTATGAAATCGCTTTTCCACAATAGCTGAAACTGGCAGGTCCTTGTCCTTGGAGGGAATGGCAGTTACAGACACAAATATATTCTGACATTGCACAATTCAGAAAGCAGTTCTTGGTTCATTTGTTGCAAATGAGGGCTTTGCTCTGAGACCAAAATATCCTTTGAGCCACAGGCCAAAGTGCTTCAGTCTTCATGAAACAGGTTCTAATGGAAATCCAGGGTTTATACGAAGGTAACAACTAACTATTTCTGCATAGTTCTGTCTTTTTCATTGATTTACATCTGTGTCTATAGAGGTATACATCGTATTAGTTTGTTTACTGGTGCATAACACACTGGTTGTGATCTGCGTCAAGAATCTGACACTTTATAGGAAATATATATTCAACAGCAAGTATACACTACACACAATTCAGGACTTGAACCTGTGACTTGCCCATGGTGGGTAACAGTTTCTTATACTTGAGGAGCAGGCTAGTGTAAGTAGTTCACTAATTGAACAAAGACCAACTATAAACTCAAAAATTCTCTCTGAAGTAATTTAAAAAAAAATTATATAAAAATGGCTTTCATATTTCCCATTAATCCATAGTTGTTAGGAGCTGACCAAATTGGGTTGCAGGGGTCAGTTTGTCCCCTGGTACTCTCTTTTGCCACTTTGGGCCCACCATGCAGCTACTGAACCTATGTTATGTCCATGACAAAGCAAGGGAGGATGTGTAGTAACCTTTGGCCGCATATTACTTTTCTTGTTACATTATCTTTACCTTCTCAGTCTAGTTTTTGGATTGGATAATGTTCAGGCTTAAGTAAGACATCCTTATGACCTCTTAAGGAATACATCATTTTAAAGTATCTCAAACAAATGAAGAATGCATGTTTACAGGAACATAGAAATTAACCTTAAACCTTACATTAAACTAAACATTTTCTTTTTTTTTCTTTTTTTTCTGTTGTTGTAGTCCAGTGACACTGACCAACCAGTGTCATTCAATATAAATAAATTCAATATATATAGCAGCTGTTCATGTCTTCTGAAAGAAAGCAATACAAAATGTATTTAACCATATTACATTTTTTTTCTGCATGGTGACATTATGTGTTTAGGGCCATGCTCATGCATGAATTCTCAGAAATATGAGCTTTTTATATTTCAGTTTAAGATTACTCCATCGGCTAAGAGCAGAACAATTTGCCATTGAATTTAGTAGTTGTCCTAAGGTCTTGGAAACACAATTTGTGGAATGTTACAAGAAATCCTGCCATCTTTAGATGGGATCATCTGATTGAAAGGGATGACATTGTTAAGTCACAAGGGCTGACTTTCAATAAAAGAAAAATAAGTATTTTTTATAACACGTCTTATAGGAGCTGACTCTGTCCTTGCATTCAAGTGTAATCATGCTTTAATACTCATTCATGTGGTGTGTGATTTGGAATACCCTACACAACATCTTTATTGAATATTGTCATCTTCTTTTTTTATTTGGTGGAAATGAAAGCCTTGTTGGTATTCTGAACAATGGTTTCAAGAGTCACCAAGAATAATCTGAACATTTGATAGGTGTTGTGAAGAATAGAACATGCTGACATGGATTTATATGTTATCTCTGTAACATTTCCACATTCAATCAAGACTAAAAAACTGCAAAACAGTTTAGAGGTCAGCTTTGAAAAACTATTTGAACACAACATGAAGATAATCACCTCTAAATTTGTATTGTCTTGTATCACATTGAAGGGTAATATAATCCACCTTGCGTTCACCTTAAAGTACATTTAGTATATACTTTTAGTGTATTTTTCTCTTTTTATATGTATTTATGGAGGTCATAAAGTTACCTTTTGTTGCTGTTTCATTAATTCTTGTATATTTTGTCCCAGCAGATTAAACAAGAAGAGAGCAGTCTGTTGCCAGGATTCAGACAGAAGTGCCGAAAATGAACGCTAACGATGCAAATGCACCAGAGGGGGGTCTCAATGTCACACTGACCATACGATTATTAATGCACGGAAAGGTAATATCCACACTTTTCTTGTTCAATTTTAATTAAAAAAAAAAGATGGAATACTATGTAACAACTTGTCCTTTTTAAGGATAGGCTAGGAAAATACAATTCATTTAGAAATAGAAATATCTCTACATATTGCTCCATTTTTATTATGTGCTGCAATTTGTCAGCTTTGACTCCTTTTACAAAAAATGATTGATTGTTACAAGTAGCCATAAGTAATCAATTAAAGTATTTTAGCGTGGTTGTTTGAGGAAAGGTAATACAGTGAAATACTTGAGCAATGAAATACCCCACATACACGCTTCAATCAGTGGATTGCAAATCGAAAGAAGCCATAAATTGGCCCACAAATCAATCTAAGACGTTACAGACATATCTTTCGATTGTTCTCCTTACTTCGGATGGAAAGAAGTGTCCCCATCCAATGAAAAGCCAACACACAAAGGGTGCGCGGCCGATTCTCCGCACGACCAGCCGTGCGTAATAATTACGCGCAGTCGGTCTGGCTTTAATATACCCCCAGAGCATTAGGTTCTATAAGCATCACTGTATTCAAAAAGGTTTGATTAGAGACAGGGGAGCAACCGCCACATGTTTCCACTTGACTGCATGGGCACGTTGGCCTGTTACGTCCATGCAGCCCAAACAACAGATTACCTGCTGTTTGATCATAATCTGCATTCGACTTTCCCACAGTTCAGCACGTGTTAATGCTGCATTGGTAGCATTTGAGTAAATTGAGCATATGAAATCCATACATTACACTGCAGTTGGTCGCTCAGAGGATCGGTGGGCACTCTTTGTCCAATCTGACATGTGGGAGAATCCTGGTCGATCTGTCCAGGTGGGCGCACCCGACTTGCGACCAAGCAATCGCCGTGCGATTTGCAGGAATGCGCACAGTGCATATGAAGCATGTTCTAGTGAATACAGCTGTTTATACTACACAGAACTACAGTGATGTCTAGACTCTGATGTCTATTGCTCTGTGCTCACAAACAAATGCTCCTGTATTCAATGAAAGTCCATTTACTTATTACAAAATGAGATTAGACAGATAATTGCAGCTTGATGGAAATTGTCATGTTTGAGGGAGCAGGTTAATTTTTCTGCCTTCGTCTACTATTATAATTTCAGGTAATCACAGAGATTATTACTTTCAAATGAATGCTTATGACCCATACCTTGTGCGGATAATATTATGTTTCCTAAGGCACTGAAAAGTAGTGAGGCATTTACTGAGTTAACAATATTTAAGCAATTTATAGTCATTTGACTATTAAAAAGAGACACTTCATGCAATACTGTAACAATATATTCTAAAACAATTAGCTACTCTGTAGTAAGGGAAGTAGTTTATTCGTTTGCTGGTTAATATTAGACCATGTATCTATATGTAATAGACAAATGTAGACTTAATATATATTATATGTGTTGTAAAGCAAAGGTTTCTTACATGAACATAGTGTTACATGCCTAATATAGTAGTATGCAGGTACAAATAATTCACCTTTGCCTTTGTCGATTTAAACAGGCCAGACAAATATTTCAAATGTATTATAACAAATGTATAGTATTTTGTTGAAATTAAGTGTGATGCAAAACAGATGGGATTCATATAAAATTTTGACAATTTCTCTGTGGTTTATGCCAGAGGATCTGTGGTACTCTACAGTTTATACATTTCTTCTGCAGGAATTTGCAGGAATTGAATTACACAAAAAGACGTATTATTCAGGTGGTATCTTATGACAACACCATGCTTAAATTCACTGAGCTTTTTAATCCCCCTGGCGGTCCAATTATTTCAGGAAACCTCTTCCTAAAGTGTAACAAACAATACAAAGTTTAGTATTTCCCTTCCACTCATTGACACATCTAGGTCTGTAATACAATATGAGGGCAACCCTAGCTCCATGGCATCATCACTGACTTCAGGGAGGTGGGTCCAGTAATGAGCCCAGACACTACAGGATGGTGCAGGCATAGCTGGAGAAGGTAAGCTACACTAAGTGTGGCTCTGGGTTACCAATATTGGCAATGGAAATCTACCCCTAGTCACACTTGGGAAAGTCGCAAGGGGGATTATATGCCCCATATTTACACAAATGTTTATAAATTCAGAGATGTCATATTCAATTTACAGCAAAATATGATCATACTTAAACCAGACAAATCTTATATAAGTATGGCACTTGTTATTTGTGGAAAATGACATGCTACATGGCAAACAAAGAACGTTCACCTTAAAGTACCTCAGGCTCAGTTCACAAAGATAACCAATGTTAACTAGTGGATATTAATCTCATATAAAATGTGACAGTTATATTCATTTGAGTTGAATGCAATGTGAAAATTGCAGTCACATGTCTAAAAATGTTTTGCCTAAGGGTGGTGGTAAATCTTGGTGAATAAAGCTTATTATTTAACTAGTAACAGCTATTAATAAGAATGATTTTCCTTTTCATCCTGGCCCCCTTGTTTGTTTTGACAAATGCATACAGTGTGCTTATTAGTCTTCCATGCTGTAAAATTATGTTTCTCTACTGTTTAATATAAACCATGCTAAAAATAAAATTATTAATATATTTTAAGAATTGAAAATCTGCACAACAGTGAAGCAGAGATATCTATCATAACTATCTTCAAACTTTATGTGTTCCAATATTCCCCTTCAGTTTAATCAGGTTCATTCGCAGTATTATGTGTACATATAGACATGTTTTTGAATTTCCACCTAAAGCTCTAAAGCTAATAAATATTACACTAAGCTTGTCTATAGAGATGGAGAAATGTGATACAGGTCTTCTGCACAATAACAGTTCACTGGATTTGCAGTTATATTGATGTGTCTGTTGTGATTGATGAATCTGTCACATTTTGTTTGCTTCAATAAAGAATAGGGGTAGAGGAAGTCATCATGTGATTATTCACTACTCTCGTAGTTTCCATGCTAATCCATCAATCAGTTTAGACTTAAACATAATGAGCATCTGCCAGTAAGTGTTAATTGACACTGGCTTACATCTTTCAACTACTTTTCATGGGCACCAATAATCCAAGATGACATTTAAAGAACAAAACATCTGCAGCCAAGAAAAATTCTTTTCCCCCCAATTTAACAGCAGAATGAAAATAGGCAAACATAAAACATAAATATAACCAGATAAAGATAATCAGATTGTGCTTCTTAAATAAATTGGGAATTGTAAGTAGGCTTTGACAAACCAAACAGTAATACAGTTCATAGTGAATGGCTGCATGAGGGTTGCCTAGTTCAGGGCTTAGGTTTCTTTCTTTTTTAGTGTTTCTGTAAATACAACCATACTGTTTAGCACAGACCTGGACAAACATGGGCCCGGGGGCCAAAACCTTTTAATTTGTCCCTTTGTCACCTTGGTGTCAAGATGACTTAGCCACCCTCATTCCCTGCAATAAGTGAATGATAATTATTTGGATTTTTTGGGGCCGACAAGTCAAAAAGTTTGGTAACCCCTGGACTAGCACTATGTAGCTACATATGCTGGAATTTTAAATGGAGCAAATTATTTTAGTTCCCTGCCCTCATCTATGGTTGGCGAACTCCCCTAAAGATTTCCATAATTAAGAAAACAATAATAATATTAATATAAGTCTCTAACCAATTATGATTAATGTAATAGTTGGGAGAAACTTGTTTGTTTATATAATGGCATCCATGGCTTTGGACCATATTGATAATTTGAGAATTAATCCATTAATATGTATCCAGTGTGTTTAGCTGTAGTCTCCTTTTTGATGACTTTATAGATCTGGGACTAGGATTTACCTAGAAATATCAGATTATATTTATTACTGTTCATCTAGTATGGTCTTTTGATCATTATACATTATCTTTAACTAATTAGAAGATTATTCATATTTATTAAATTATTATATAGACGGTCAACACTAGCAAGTCTCTCGCAACTATTACATTAATCATAATTGGTTAGAGACTTATAATTTATTTTTTTCTTAATTATGGAAATCTTGGTAACTTTGTTTGCCTGTGTGGCAGTGGTTGGAACCCTACTAGATATACAAGAGGGAATAAATAGATCATTCCTCCAAGCCAAACTAGAGTTTTTATAATATACGCACTTTAGATGTTTGAATTTGATTCATGTCCCCTTGTATATTTGTATTATTGTGTATAGGTACATGGTTTTAGAGGTATCATTGGGATGTATAGAAAAATGTAACCTTATGGTGATAATATATTTGGAAAGCTTTGGTCGGTTAATCATGCATCTCAGCAGTTACATAGTTAACTGCCAAAACGGAAGGGAGAGAATGTTTTGGGTATTATGGGATAGGGTGTCCTGATGTGAATGGGTAAAACTCATCAGAGGATGAGGTGACCCCCAGGGGTGATTTGTATCACTCGTATGTCTATTGTAGATGAATGCAGAATAAAGCCTTTTGGAAATTCAATCTGGTGTGCGGAACATTTGTCTTTCTGAGGATTTATGTAGAGTGAGCCGGGGAGACGAGGCGTTGGCTGTTCATGCACCTGGAGTCTATAAACCCCGCAGGTTACACCGAGACAGGAAGGGAGTCTGTGTGGGAATAGTCGCTTCCACAGGGAGTGCAGGTCTCACTTTACCCTACATTTGTATATTGTTAAATGCCTGTCTGTTTGCCATTACTTTGGATGAGGACAGAGGGTCCCAATCCAAAGTATTGAACAGAATCGATTGTGCAAAAGGGTGCACATTGATTCTCTGTTCAATTGACGAATGCTCAAGCGCAACATGATGGCACCATCACGCTGCACTCAAGGGTTCATCGATTGAAGGAACATTGACCCATGTATGCCCACCTTTAGACTTTATCAGTTGTATATGACTTTAGTAGACACATTGGACAGTTAAGCCGGCCATAGACGTCCCGATCTATGGCCGACTTTTATCAGACGGTGTGAGGAGTCGGCTACAGAACGGACAGGAATCCTGTGTGTTCCACTAACACACGCGATTCCTGTCAGATTGTAGCCAATTAACAAGTTAAGTTAATAGCCTGCAGCACAGGATCGGAGGATTGGGCAGAAAAAGAACCAGCAGGACGGATCCGTGTGCGATCCGACCTGCCGGATAATTTTTTGTCAGATCCTCAAGGTGGGCTCCCTTATAGTTGCGGCCGACCAACCTTTATGTGCTCGGCGGGAGTGAGCACGCCGGTTGGTCGGCTGCAACTATGGCCGGGAATCGGCCTGTCTATGGGGGGCTTTAGCATTATGACTATATACTCCGTAAAGTAATGTCTTTGATATATATATATGAGATATATATATATATATATATATATGAGTTCATGATAATGCCATCATTCTTTACTAATTCATATTACTGTGGAAACATGGTGGGACCAGTAAATGGGTGGAGTTTAGAGTGTTATGACCTTAACTTTTTTTCTTGCAGGTAGCCAAATAAAAAACTCGTGATAAATATAAAACATGCTGCATTGGTACTTGTATTAGGATCTCACATATGTTTTAGTTAGGCTGAGTCTACACCATGTTTTTTGGAGCGTTTTCAGTGCGGAAAACACGCCAAAAAACGCTGGCAAAAACGCATCCCATGCATCTGCATTGGACTGTCTACATTGCGTTTAGGCGCATTTAGGCGCGTTTTGGGCACGTGCGTTTTTGAAAACGTCAAGCTGGGCGTTGTGATGCACCGCACCTAAAATGAGCTAAAAACGCACAGAAAACGTGCTGTACTGATTTAGGGCATTTTTTGTTTTTTTTGCCTTGTGTGAGTGGATGGGAAACATCCCCATCCACATCACTTCCTGCTCCTTACACATGTGGATTGATGACAGAGGTGTAGGTACTACACTTTTAATGAAACTGATGACTTCTTTAGCGCTCTTTCACACTAGCTGTGCTGTAGCTGTGGTAAAGTACTACAATGCAGCACGGATATCGTTCATGCAGTGTACATTTCAGGGCTCTTTCACACTAGCTGTGCTGTAGCTGGGGTACAGTACCACAATGCAGCATGCATAGCGTTCATGCAGTGTACATTTCAGGGCTCTCTCACACTAGCTGTGCTTTACTTTTTATGGCCCTTTCACACTATGTGCGCTGCGCCTGGGGTTGCACTTTATGCCGATAATGGACGTGGTGGCCGTAATGCAACCGCATCTGTTAACCGTGCATGTTACCGGGGGGAAAAACACATTTTACAATACGCTCCACTTGTGTCCACCATACACGTGCTAGACCTGCAAAAATGCATGCAGCAAGGTGTTTTTGGTAACCGTGCCATTGCATGTCACCAGAAATGCAAGCGCAGGCTAGTGTGAAAGTGAAAGTGTTTTTATAACCCTTGCTGTGCTGTACTGTACGGAACCGCAGCAGCTGGGCGGCTCCTGTAAACGTGCCCTTACACTAGTCTTGCTTTTGCATTTGTGATAGAGTGCTGCATTTTTGCCCTGCAGCATGCATTTTTGCAGGCACAGCGCAAGCATGTCCCATACACTTGTATGGAACATACAACCTAGTGCCTAGGTGCCCAACCATGCGGCCCTTTGGGTGTTGTTTGGCGGCCCCCAAAACCTAACTGTTAATGCATAGGGCATAGCAACTCACCTGTGAAGTGGTCACACGCTGACCCAGCTTTCCTAATCAACTTTGGTGGGCCTACATCAGTAAAATTGTCAATGTATACAGGGGAAACCAGGTCAGGAGGGGGGTGGGTGCTGTCGGGTTTTGACTGCCTGTCGGGATCTGGTCCACCGCCTGCTGAGATATGTCAACGGGGGATGGTCTGGATCGATGTTATGTGCGGCCCTTTAGTGATGCAGAGGGCCGCACTTGTGGCCCTCCATATCAACTCAGCTGCCCACCACTGCTCTAGCGTTACCACTAGCTCATCTGTTACCTTCTCAAAAATGCACATTGCAACACCTATAGCTCTCTGATGTATATCATTTCTAAGCAAGGCATTCCGCATTGAGAAAATCAAGCACCAAAGGCACTCCATGTTTGGAACAGAAGAGAGGTAATGAATGACTCGTCACAAACTTCTGCTACCCACAATTCTCTGGTTTCCTGTGAAATTTGCATACACTATTGAATGCATTGAAAAACGCACCTAAAACACATGCTTGAAAAACACACCTGAAACGCACCAAACACACCCTAAATGCACATTAAAAGGCACCAAAACACTCCAAAAAACGCACTTGCATTTTTGGTTCGACCCAGTGTAGACTCAGCCTTACACAGCTGAATCCACCTGAGTTTATAGGTCTGCAAACTGCCATTACAACTAACAAAATCTAAAATAACCAATACCTAAGGATTTCATATAGTGGTACCTGATGTATGGCCTTGTTAGAGGAAGCACTAACATCCTACTGATAATCTCAGAGCAAGGTTTCTTCAACAGTCAACAGTTCAATTAGGGAAAGAGATTAGGTATTGGTTCCTAGGCTGTTTTCAAAATAAATGTGATGTTCCTGATCAAGTGTTTTAACCAACTTTACATGCCAGTTCTAGTAATACTGATAAAGACTAGAGATGGTCGAAATGAATAAAATTTGATTCTACTTAAATTTCGAGTTTCCCAATCGAATTTAGATTCGACTGCAAAATTTCTAAATTTCTAAATGCCAAAAATTTGCATTAAACACTCAAAAATTCGCATTAAGCCTAAAATTCGCATACGGTCAAAAATTCATATAAGGTGGAAAATTTCGATTTGCTGTATGAGCTTGAGCTATAATAGAAGAATCAGTGTACATAGTAGCAGAGCTTTACATTAAGAGCTGAGATTTAAACCCAATTTATACACAAACTTGACATGTTAGAGCAAAACTTATTGTTTCCAACCCTTCTCTACAACTCAGAGCAATTTTTGTGAGGATACCATTTTTGGGGCTTTGCAATAAGCTGACAAAGTTAGCTAGCACCATTCGAATTTTCGCCAATGCGAATTTTCCAATCAGTCGAAATTTCTACTTAAAAATTCGCACTGCGAATTTTTCGACCATCCCTAATAAAGACAAAAATATGGCCTAATAATTTAAGCCAGTTACAATGGAAATTAAAAAACGTGTGAATCTCCATTTAGACCCTATGTGTTGTGCTGCTGTAAGGTAGCCCATTTGTTGGGGTGTAACTCCTGTATACACTTTATCAAGCAATGCAGTAGAACCCACTCAGGTCAGAGTCTATGTCAGGGATGGGAACAATTTTTTATTTATATTCCACAGCAGGTTTTTAAATTTCATGGTGAGGGGCAAAATCCAGAGCCTGTAGGTGGCTAGACCACAATCTGTTTAAATTTACTGTACTGCACTTTCAACAACAAATATAGAGTTTTAAAAAAGAGAAAAAAATTTTAATTCTGTGCCCAATCATACATAAACAAGCTTATCTGCCGTATTTTGGTGAAAACGCAGAGACCTTGGTGACAAGACTCTGGCTCACTGCAATGAGCAGAGATTGTTACTAGTGGTGACCCGCCATTGCCATTGGGATGTGCCCACAGCGTCATCACATGATCATGTCTAATGTCCAGATGCCTTTAGGTATAGGATCTCCACTCATTGCAGTGAACAATTTGAGGGGTACTAGAGCGTCTTCAGGTCAGATTAAAATAACTAAATGGCCCACAGGCTGTAGTTTTCCCATGTTGGTTCTATGTGGTCTATGTGATAGCAAATACTACAAGGGAAGAGTATATCTTCTTTTTAAACTCTGGCTGCAGTCTTCTCCAGGAGACCTCTAAGAAATTAGCTTTTCTCATAAAACAAATCACATAATGCAGTCTGAGCACCTGAGTGATCTGCGATTTAAGAAATGTTCAAAGCTTCAGAAAACACATTTCCATTCATCATAAAGGGGCATTGTATTTTTCATTATTTACATCTATATTCACTCTTTTCTTTGTTTCTTACAGGAGGTTGGAAGCATCATTGGGAAGGTCAGTGCAGTATAAATTATTTTTGTGATTGCTCTGTACAATTCTGTTTTTTTCCAGCCCTAACCATTGCTTTTTTTTATTCTGATTTTGTTTTCCAAACAGAAAGGTGAGACGGTTAAGAAGATGAGAGAGGAGGTAAGAATAAGAAATGTCAGTGCATCCTTCTCAATATCTGTCAGCAGCCAATGTTTATGTTTCAGTGGCATATTTGATGCTCTGCTGGGAAGGTGTAAGAGTGTCACTTAGTGGCTGCAAATATTATTTCAGCTGTTTGCCGTGAACGTTTTTTTTTGTTTTGTGCAGACGGCAGACAAAATCCGTTTTATTCCATTGCTCACTTTTAGGTTAGAATTGATATTGTATGATAAGTATTGATCCTGTTTATATTTCATAGTAAGGAGACGCTGTGGTTTGGTAGAGATGTTTAAGATTTCTAGTACAGATGAAACAGAAGTTAAAAGAATAAGTGTGCTATATGTCATCTAAATTAGAATATCAGAAGAGAATCAGATGTATTAAATATTATTTAAATATTGAAGATTCCTGCATTTTAACTCTTTCTTATTGGGTCATATGCCAATGGGTCTAATTCAGGAAGAAATTACTTTATGAGCTCTGCCCATCACTCTATTCATCTGTTGAGAGCAAAGGAAAGCCCTTTGTAAGCCTTGAGTTGGAGTCCTATATTTTAGAGAGCTACAGACTTCTAAATGATAGCCCTTATTGCTCAGGCACTATGGTGAGAGTCCCATGCTAGTCTATAGTGGTAGGAAGGCACAGTAATGTATGTATATCCTAAAGACATTGGGGGTAAGGAGACATGCTAATTTAAAGAAAACCAGTACAGACGTACTCATCGCTTTTTTTGAACTCTGTTCTAACCTCTGTTATGTTTTTAGTAAGAGTTTTCTTAAGACTGTAGACAAATTTGTATTGTGTTTCCGACTATACAAGTATAATTTTCTCAGCATGTGATTTTCATTGGTGTGCTACAATCCAAACCTGTAGAGCGTTAAATGTCTGTTACTCTGTAATTCACATGAAGTCTGTTTCCCATGGAGGCAATAATGGCCTATGTCTAATAATGGAATAATGAAAAAGTGTCTTCACAAAGTAAATTGCAATTTGAACAAGTTTGTTTATATTTAATCAAATTCGTTGTAATCAGAGTAAGGCAAAAAAAAAAACAGTGGCCGCAAGGAAAACTCCACTAGTTTCAATTATAAAACCTACAGAAAGTGCATCAAGTGTAATGGCTTAAAAAGCAACACGAGGGTAATTACATTTTTTGTGAAACAGCCTTGTAAAAGAGAATAACTCTGAACAAGGCCTCCAATAGTTCCAATGCGTTGTTTTAATGTGAATAGAAACAAAATGAGCTATTAAATATCTTTTTTTTATTATTATTTAAACAGAGGATGGAAATTAAATGGAAGATTCAAACCTTCCTTTGGTGTGTAGGACTGAAATGTCATATTCTATTTACATACACATAGTATGCTAGCTTTGGTTCTTCATTTAGAGCCAGTTACATTTCTTTTTAAGGACAGGGACCTTTAGTTGTCCCTTATGACTTCCCCCATGTTTTTAGAGTTTCATATATATTTAGCAAAGTTGAGAGTTAGCAAATTCAGTGGATCTGTGGGAAATCCGGCTTGACCTGAACGTGTGACAACAGCTGTCCAAGGTCAGGCAAAGAACTTCTGGAAGTGATTATGGTAAAGGGAGTTTGTTTCATGATTTATCTCTATAGAACAACCCTCCATACCTTACCTAAACCCCTGCAGGTGGTGTACAATGCAAAACCACTAAAGCTGGGAATAGATGAACGATGAACAATCTATTCCTTATGCGATTCTTTGCACTAGGAGCGGCGTGATGACGTTATCATGCCCGTCCGATAGTGCTGAGAATCAGACTACACTCTTTATGTGCAGCTCATTAGTTCGGCTGGGGGCAGTCCCCAGCCGAACTAATGGGATCGGGCTAAAATTTGCCATCTTGTCGGATAACTGTGCGATCCGACAGGACGGCTGATTTTAGCCCAATCCTCGTCAGTTGCAGCCTCCAATTCCTGCACGACCCGATCCTTAAGGGATGCGGGAGCGCGCACAACATCGTGTCGGGGATCAGATCATGAAGGAATTGGTACATGTATGCCCAGCCTAAGAGATATCTCATGATGACCCCACCCAACGCACTGCAAGAGTTCCTATCTGTCTTCTCCTCTGGAATTCTGGGCGGGGAGTGGGTAGATCCACAGTCTTAACTTTGCAGGGTAATGATATAACTAGCCTTGGATGGAGCGCATATTAGAGTCAGAAATGGCTTCCTGAGACAAGGTGTTTCTGTGGGAGTGCAGGACCAGCTGAGAAACTATTACCATACACAGCAATTAACCTTTGCAGTTGAGTTCAGCTTTAACAAATATTATTCTACTTTTTCAAATTCTGCAGTCAAACTTGTGAAATCAACAATTCAATGTGTTAAGGGACATAGACAACCAACTTCATGCCTTTGTTATTCATCTTGGTGTTACTTGTGATCCTCATGTAAGATTGTGATTTGTTAATAGGCACTCTCGGTTCAAACTTTATTAAATTATATGCATAGGGAGTCTCAAAATTATCCATCAGGATAGCAGGATTTGTGCCTGCTCTGTGTTTTATCATTTATCATTGTATCATCCTATAACATCCTATTTTTACCCCTATCATTGCCTTATCACCAATTTCTTTATCGTCTAAATATTCTTTTTGGTTATTTTGACATTAACTTCCATATGCACTGAAATATTATTCTTTATATGTTATAAAATGTTTTCAAAAGTGGTTTCTGTGTATTGCAGAGTGGTGCACGAATCAACATATCGGAAGGGTCCTGTCCGGAACGAATTGTAACAATAACAGGGCCAACAGATGCCATTTTTAAAGCGTTTTCAATGATTGCACTAAAATTTGAAGAGGTAAGTAAATAATGACAACTTTTTGCAATGATCACAAATGTCATCATTATGAATACCTATTTGTTTCTGTCTACTTAAAATTTTACAGTAGAATGGCCACTGTACCAACTGCACGCAATCACTATATTATGACCCAAACTCTTTTTGTGTATGTGCACAAAGCAAGGTTTTGTAGTAACAACATTGTAATTGTTTTAAAGTAATTCTAGAAGCCAGAAACACGTCTTAAACAACAATGTTCTTATTGTAAAGGTGCACAATTAGTGCACATTTTTACATATAATAAATGTATAAAAGATATATTTCTGATTTCTAAAAAAAAAATCAAGTTGGGCACCAAGTTGGGCACCAGGGGTCTAGAGGCACAGCAATCAGACTTTGCAATCAGTGAATAAGGAAACAGCCATGGTTGACTTCTTGGGTGTCATGTAATAGTGTAGTTACATTTGTTACTTTATCTTCCATTTAAAAAACTGTTCACAACTGTTGACATAAATAGCCAGACACTGATATTACTATTAACAAATTAAATTAATTAATGTTATTATTTAATTGAATTCAAACTGTGTAGGTTAGCTCTTTACCTGTACAATATTTGTGAACTGTAAACAATCTCTTTAAGCACTTAAATACAGAGCTTGTCAAAGCATACATTATTTTTGGTAATTTTTTTAGAGTTTGTTTTAAAACCCTACACAGATACCTAATGCACTGTTTAATGGTAAAAGGCGGCTTCATTCACTTAAAACGCTTTTAGCTGTAACAGTGCTGGAACAGGAATAATGGGTCAATTTGCAAGCTGTTTGATCCTTTCTTTTGCCTCTCTGTAGACTTTAGGGAGAAGCTATTGCTTCCAGTAATGCACATTAATGGCAAGGAAAAAAGAAAAACCCTTATAGTCTGGTCCCAAAGCGGATTGAGATTGAAAGAATAATTGCACACTTTCAACTCTGTAACTGTATGATTCAATTATGTATTGATGTCAATGTTTTACATTTCAGAGGGTATACATTTCATTCACCTAAGGTTTCCTTTTCTCTTTTTTGCTTCATCTAAGTGGTTTTATATCATGAATTGCATTAATTAGAAAATTAAATATTTGCAAAGTGAAATGGAGCAAAAGGGTGCAGTATTTCTTATTAAGTATCTACATTATGTAGTTGTTTTATTATTTATTATGTCAGTGACCAGCTGTTTACCCCTCATAAATGTTAATATGATGCTAATGCAAGGCTGCAGCCTTAAACTGACATAGAAAAATGGTGCCTATTTGATTCAATTAAGGGTTAAAGGTAATTATTTTTTAGAAAATGTAAATAACCAGCTATTACTAAAGAGGTTTTTTTATACTGTAATATAATATTGATTCTATTACATTCAACTGCCTTTATATTTATAAGTTATCAGTTGGCGGTGTTAAAAGTGTACAGGTTATTTTGAATGGGTTTGATAAGAATGTCCAAAACACATTATAGATAAAAAAATACTAACAACATTAGCCTATACTTACCAACACCAGTCTAGTTTACCTTAAGACCTAACTTCACCAAGCTTTTTACCTTAAGACCTAACTTCACAACAAATGATCAATGTAGTGGGGCTAGCTCTGCGGGCTTGTTGACTTCTTTAGCATGTCCTTATCCTATTAGATTGTCTCCCTAAAGCCCTCCATACGCGCATAGTTCAGCACGGCGGATCGTTCACAGTGCGAATTCGCCAAACAGTGATCAGGCAAAGAACAGACATGTCCATTTTTCGTTGGTCAATCACCAGTACTTTGGATGGAGACCATTGGTGCTCAGGGATTCCCTGTCAGATTGATGGAAGCTCAACCACAGTGTGATGACATCATCACACATGGTGGAAGGCCCGACCAAAAGGCTGCAGATCTACACATCTATGGTCAGCTTTAATGCTTATAGTACTAGTGTGTGTTTCAAACCATATAAATGTTAGATGATCTATTTGTTTCTGCATTACCTGTACTCCTCCTCATTGTTTGAGCCCCATCTACATACATCTACACATACATATAGCAATCATTTGCATCTCAATAATTGTTTGTACATATTGCATAGCACCATAGCATAGGATCCTTGGGGTCTACAGACTCCTTATAATAATTATTTCAGCATTTGATAACTAAACATCAAATCAATCCTTGCTCTTAGAGGAGTGTAAGAAACATTTTTCAAACTCCATCTCACCAACAACCACGGCCTTTCCCTCCAGAGCTTTTCCTGCCCTTTCTCCTTGTGCCTAACGTATTTCACTTTATTTCTTCACTCTCATGTTTGTAGAAGGCCCTCTTCATGATATACATAAATATTAAGTTGGCCCCACCACCATTCCTCTGTGGCAGGTTATCCATGTTTAAGCTCCCACTGTAATAGCTATTTTGATATCTCTATAGAAACTGGTCTTTGCAACCCGTTAGTTGGAGTGCGGAATGAAATTACAACTTATTGAATTATATCTTGCCATGAGACACTACAAACTCTACAAGGTCTTTAACAATTAACCTTAAAATTGTTTCTATTCAGTTCTACATTACACATTTCTACATCTACATGTTTTTTATGTTTTTGTATTGTTTCTTTTTTTTTTTTTAAGAAAAGATATTAAAATAAAGAGTGCAAAAAAAACATGGAATCAAGTGAAGGGTATTAAAAAATTCAAGTCAAATTGTATTTTGTTTTTCAAACACAGATTATAACATGAAAATCACAACACTAAAAAAAGCACCAGTTTATATATGCTATCTTACTTGCAGCCATATATCTATGAAAATGCTATTTTCATTTATTGTAAAAAATTTTCATATATCACTATATCTGCAGCTGGCGAGGTAGCATGAGATTGATGTTCATTCTTTTTGTATCAAAATAAATGTTCTCTCTGTACTTTAAATCTTCAAAGAATTACCAGTAGTGATGGCCGAACATCGGCCTGGACTGTCCGCGAACAGGCGGGTCGGACTTTTAAAGAAGTCCGCCGTCCGCCTGTTCGCGGACACATTCAAATTCCCCGCCTCTAGGCGGGGAATTTGAATCGGAAAAAACGGATGTGACGTCAGTGACGTCACATCCGGGCCCTGGAACGCATCCTGGAACGCATAGTTCCTGGTTACGGGGGCCGGATGTGACGTCACTGACTTCCTGTTCCGAGCCGGTATTTTCACTACAAGACCGGCTTCATGCCCGGTCTTGTAGTGAAAAGATTCTTCCTCCGGCACGATTTCGCAGGTTCTGATCCTGCCGGAGGAAGAATACAGTTCTTCTTCTCGCCGGCGAACAGGGCGGGTCGAACACCCGTACTGTCTGCCGGTGAGAGGATGGGCGAACATGCTTGTTCGTGGCCGAACTGACAGTTCGGCCATCACTAATTGCCAACAGTATGTCTGGCTGTTTTTACACAATGTAAACTATTTTAGATTATTTGAGCTGGGATTTGAACCTGGGAAGCTAAAGTTACATAGACAATGTGTAGAGGAATTCAAGGCATCAGTGCAATGTGTGCTGGACTTGACTAATCAGTCATAGTATGCTTTAAGAGTTTGTATGTTTTGTACACAATTTATTACGTCTTGTTTCTGTGAACATGCCTAATCCCACTATTCCATTCCATAGTCCTACACTGTTGAACGGGAGTGAGTTGCCTCAAGAATAGGCAGTCAAAAACTAAAACATTTTGACACTTTTAGTGTTGAGCTAGCCTATTCTATTTGGTCTCCTTCGTGTAGTTATTCTATTAGTATGTCGTCACACCTAGTTAAGAAAAGCAATGAAATCTAAATATGACAAATGTTAGAAGGTATGTGCATTGTATTAAAATCTAGAACAGATTTAACAGATAACATTCTTAATTTAATGACGCCTGAAAAGGTTTTTCTCACCATTATATAGTGCAGTTCGATATAATAAGGGCACACATAACTTTTTTAGTGAGCTACTCTGGTGAGTACCAGATGATGGTGTTTGGTACTCTCTCCATATGCAGGGTGGTCTTACTCACTGTCCTCTGTGTCACCCTCCTGCATGGTTGATTCTGCTGCAGATGGACCTTCCTGTTACTGATTGAGCCTCTGATTAGCTGTCTCCATCCACAGATCAACAGCTGGCTTTGGGTCAAATGTAACTCTTACAGTACAACACCGTTTGAATCCCCAGATCTCAGTATATATCTCAGCATCATATCTCAGTAGTGCAACTTTTCTCTTGTCAGATTTTACATGTGGCTCCTCTGATTTTCGTCCCCCAGATCTCCAACAACCTTTTTTTCCAACAACCAAGTCCAATCTTTTTTTGAATTAGTAATAAGTAATTAGTGTACATGACATCATATGTGTTAAAGGTGCCATATTTAGTTTGGCACTGTAATTTAGCCATTAGCTACTGTCTTCCTGTCTGTTGTTAGTCATTTAAACCTTTGTATCCAATCAAAAAGCTTGTGTAATTCCTTACTTATATAAGTGTGACACTCTAGCTGGGCTGGATGCTCTTTATTCCCAAATAAAGTAAAAGGTTTGCCATCTTGAAAGACCCAGACAGACTGTTCTAAGGGTGACCAATTAGACACATAACACAAGTTGCATCTAAGAGTTTAGGTCGATCATTTAACGCTTCTGTCACATACCAACCAAAATAATAATCCTTTTCCCATGGCATACCTGTTTTATCTGAAAAGTGAGAACCAGCCAAAAACAGTAGAGGATCAACTAATATAAACCAGATGTATACTGCTGAATTGCTGCAGATACACTTCTAAGTATACGGAGGACAACTGTCAACTGTAGTGTGCTTGAGTTTTCTAAAATATTGAAGGATTTATGCTAATCCCTAAACTTATTTCTCAACAGGTGTCATTTTCATTATTTAAGCAAGTGAAATAATACAGTTCAATCTAGTTATTCCCGTGGCGTTTAATCTAGTCAAAACAAGGTATTTTATGGAAACACTGAGAAATTATATTATTGTCTCCATACATATATTACTGGAGGATGGAATAGGCAACTAAGTCCACGCACAACAAACTATAGAATGTTTCACGTGTAAAAGAGAATTTGAATTTAAACAACTATTAAACAGCAGTGTTAAATGTTTAAAATGTTACCAAAATTAAATTAAAGAGGCTAGCAAATAGCTATTTAGCTATTGGCTATGCTGGAGCAACAGCCACTATCCTTCTTTGCTTTTGCAATTTTTTTTATTGATTTCAATAATTTTATATTGTCTTATTGAGCTGTTATTACTTAATATGTTCTGTCAAATACTTACATTTGTTAGAAATATTTTCTTAGAAGAACAGTACATAATGTATGGTTCTGCTGTTTTACAGGATATCAATGCTTCCATGACAAATAGCACAGTAACGAGCAAACCACCTGTAACTTTACGGCTAGTTGTGCCTGCAAGCCAGTGTGGATCACTTATAGGGAAAGGAGGGTCCAAAATCAAAGAAATTAGAGAGGTAAGGCAACATTTATTTAATACATGATAATAATTATTTGTCAAATGCAAACCAATTGTATTACACAAAATAGTATTACATTATAAATCAGTGTTAATTTTCTCTACACCAACATATAGGTGTCTAGAAGGTGTATGCGCATAACAAATTTAGTGCTATTTTAGCTCATTCGTTGCCATATTTACATTCCTTATTTAAATGGAGTGAGCTGAATGTGGAGGAATATGACAAGTCTGTCTTTACCTCAACTTCATTCATTAATTGAATCTCCACGTTGTGACAACCTTTCCAATCTACATGCACTGGCATAGAGATTTTGAGCAGATGCCGGGGAAACATGCTAATGTATTTGTAGCAGCTTTGCATTCTTTTTATCTGCAGGGCTTACATAAAGCTCTTGTTAGTCATGTTGCCGATTTCGCTTGATGCAGGTTCCAACATAAAATTGTGTCTAAGCAATAATTATTAAAATGGGGTTTGGAAGGATACATGTGATTACGAGGGCTGATTTTTAGAATTCCTTAATATAAAATTGGAAGATATCTTAGAAAGCAATCTTAAAAATATTTCTGAAAGGAAGAAAAATATTTGTACAGAGTGCCATTACATAGATAAAAGAACCAAATGTCTTCGACCTGAAAGTCAAGAGACCTTTTTAAAATAGAAGATGCCTGGAACAACCTTGCCCATATTGTTGGTCTTGTGTTTGAATTTTCATTCTGAATGTAATAAAGGACCATTAAAGCAATACTTTTAGCAGGACTGCATTGTTTTGTTTCTTCCCTTAGACCACTATGCTCCTAAATCTTATCTTCTGCTATTATTTTTACATAACCTTAAAAAATGAAGGAACTGTCTAATAGTCTTCAACAGTCACATGCAGTTGTTTAAATACATTGTTTAAACAAATATATCCTATCTAAAAATTGCAGTTATTCTGGGTATGATTATATAATTGGCATAGAACAGGGTTTGCTTATACTACCTGTAAACTGACTGAATAATTACACAGAGGAATAATCCAAAAAGTGGGTTAATAATTTGGGACTATTATTGTTTGAGCCTATACTTCTATATGTGCATCTATAGGTAAAGTAGAGAGTGCAAAATGTAAAACCTGACAGAGGGCAAAAATGAACCGACAAGCCAATAGACTGTAGGATCTGACATCAAGTGACTTTCAAATACAGTGGCAAATTTAGCCTGGATTAATGTGCATTGCATGAACAGATTAAAAACTGGCTACTACATGTAGCTTGGCTAGTACACTAAACTAGGTATACTTGAGCTATTTTATGTCTGCTATGTCTCATGTATTTGTGAATAAAAATTTTAACACATTATTTTATTTTTTTCCTGGTTATTTTAGTCCACAGGTGCTCAAGTTCAAGTAGCAGGGGACATGCTTCCAAATTCAACAGAGCGTGCTGTCACTATATCAGGCACTCCTGATGCCATCATCCAGTGTGTTAAACAGATCTGTGTTGTCATGTTAGAGGTGTGTCTAAAATACTTAAATATTAATGTTAACATTATTGAATCAGACTGTGAATTTTGTAAGGGATTGAAATATTAATCTGGCAACTGAGTTTTTATTATTAAGGGTTAGAAAAAGACTTATTATTACAGCATGCCCTACTCATGGCCCACCAAAAAGGGGTTCATTCTATTTTAATCTTGAAAGGGTTTTTAGGCACCAAACAGAGACTAAATGGGAAATATAGCCTCTACCGATGCTGCAGTATTAGGATTAGTAGGAACTGCAAAGGCTACCCACAATTGCTACTGTGTCATATATTTTTGTTCCAAAAAATAGACATGGTATAAGCTATAGAATAGCTGTAGAGTATCACAATTCAAATAATTCATACCGATTTGTTTTTTCTCCGACAGTCGCCGCCAAAAGGTGCCACTATTCCTTATCGCCCAAAGCCTGCCTCTGGACCTATTATTTTTGCTGGAGGCCAGGTAAGAGCGGACACCATCTTGGCCTCAGCTGGAAATCACACCGTCCTGGCCCAACCTCAACCAACACCTGTTAGTTTACTCTGTTTTTCCTGGTATAGTATAAAAGTATATGTTGTTTTGAGACATTGCTTGCACATAGTAGACCAGTTCACTCCAACTGCTTTGTCATTTCAGAGCCGCTGCAGTCCAATTATCACTTTACCAGCTCCTCCTGTTTACCATGCATTAAATGGATCAGAAAGCATTGTGCATGCTGTCTCCCCATTTTAATTAATTTGCACATTAATTTACACTTTGAGTGTCTGTCTCTTATTCTTCATGTACTACAGATCTGATTTAAGAGCGTACTGAAGTGATAGGTGTACAATACCACTATCAAAGTCAAGTATAGTTTTTAAATGATCAAGGAATGATTAAAGACTATTACTGGGTGGGCATGTTGGACTAATTTCTTAATTTCTGAGTGTTTTAGAAAATATTCAAAACATATTTATTTTCATTTGCATAAAAGTCCACTAATAAATCATTTAATTGTGTATATATATATATATATATATATATATA
>CM070036.1:81276375-81312335 GCA_036250615.1 Ptychadena robeensis | reverse complement strand
ATATATATATATATATACATTGTCTATTTAGGTAAGTTACTGAGAAAACATTCCTTTTAAAGTGAACCTTTAGCACCCAGTGGAGTAGGATGACTAGTAAAAAATTTTTTACTGTCATGTATAATTTTGTTGTAAGGTTTAGCAAAGTCCTTTTTGATTTCTTTAATCCCTTCTCACCATAACCTTCCTCTCTGTTGTAAGGTTGTAAACAACCCATTGAAAATCCTGACAATTCTTGCCATCTGCCTTTCAACCAGCAACAATTTTGTCAGCCATCTGTGAACACTACCTTTTATGTTCATAGAGGCATGTGCAAATCTTGTACCCCAGGACCCAGCTGAAGGATTTCATACATAGGAGACTGAAAATTCACTCTCTTGACAGCCACCCTGTGACCGCAACCATGTAGCTGTTTGGAGAGGATGTCACTGTGAATTGATATAGAATACTGGGTACACAATCTAAGAAGGGCAATTAATCCAGCAAATGTCCAATCTAATCATTTTTATACTATTGTGAAACAACAATTAATGTTAGAACTGAGCATGTCATTCCTGATCAATTACAGTACTATACAGTAGTCTTAATCAAATAATTTTTGTAGAATTTCATCTGTAGTTCTTTAACTAAACTAAATAATAAAAAAGCTCAAGTGTAATTGTTGTTTGCTTGTTGTTTTCTAGGCATTTGCAATTCAGGGGCAGTATGCTATTCCACATCCAGACGTGAGTCCAGTGCATGTCAATAATATCAGACTTACCCTATCGATTTGCACTGGGAAGCCTTAACTTTCTGTAATTAATTCATTGATGTTCTAATTATATATAGCAAACAAGATAAAGTCATTTTTTAGAAAGTATAGCCGCCCAGATGCAAACTGAAATCTACTGTACTATTGTCAATTTTTAATTTTGCATGCATCTAAATTTCACCCATATAGTGTTATTTTGGTATGTCAATAATAACTAGTTTTTATATGAAATAACAATTAAAATTTAATGTTTTTTAATTATTGTATTATCTTATTTTATAGTTTAGATAAACATGTTTTTATCCTATCTTTCTGTTAATTTGAATAATCCAGATGTTTTGTTTTTATTTTTTAAACAATAGATGGTTTTCTGTACTCTGATATAATTACATTTGATTGGTTAGTTCTAATTTCCCATCCTGCCCCGCAGTTGACCAAGCTTCACCAGTTGGCTATGCAGCATACCCCTTTTACTCCCCTTGGGCAGACCACCCCTGGTTTCCCTGGTACGTACCCATGACCCCCTGAGAATGTCCTTCTTCTTAACACCTTTGTTTTCCCATGGTCATTACATCATTTCTTTTACTAAATGTAGTCAATGACCATTATCCTTTTTCATCTTTATTATATGATGCTTCTTGTTTTTGTTTTTTTACTGCTCCATAACCTATGCTTTTGTCAATCTAATTTGCTTCATTTGTTTATTATTCCATTAACATGAACTAAAGTTACCTTATGATATCCTCTAGAGGAGCTGATGTACTCAAGCATATACTAATATACATTTAAATGAATACATTTTGCTGTATAAGAAAGAAAAAATCTGAAATCATAACACATATATCGGACTTTTCAGAGGTACATAGACTAGACTAGGCTCACAGACTAGTCTATAGACTATCACAATGACCAACCTTTAAAAAGAAATTAAATATAAAAATGCAACAATAGTCTATTGTTATACTCATCCACACTCATCCACTGGTACATGCTTGCAGTATGATGTTCCTATTATTATTTTTATCATGTACAAAAATTACATATGGCCTTTAAAAACAGCATTTGGCCTTAGTTGTATATACATATATTTATATGCAACAGTTTTCATATATTTGTACTATATATATTCATAAATACATCATATATTTAAACAGATATGATGACGTACATGATGAAATATTAGACAGTTGTCTGATCTCTGCTTGCTCTCTCCAGTCTTTTCCCTGATATTAATAGCTATTGCTCTGCTCCTTAAATGTTTCCCTATTAAATTAGAATGCATCTTGATGAATGTAGCCATCCCTCAAATACTTTCTTTCATTCCTCTATAACTTTCTTCATTCCTCTATAAAACAAACGTATGCAACTTACAGTATTCTCTGTCTCCTACCTCTTCCAATAAACCTTCCCTCCTGAGATGTCTGAAATACCACTAACCCTATTGATTTAAATTCCACTTGCCTTCATTGTTTATCCTGCCCAACCCCCACAATATTTTTATTTAATAACAACAATCAATCCTTTCATTTTTTTTATTTTATTTATTATTGAATAGGTAATGTTGCTTACTTATACAGGCAGGGAGTGCAAATATTAGCAAAAGCACTATTAAACCTTGTTGTGGTCAGTTTAATTTCTTTCATCTATCCTGCTTCTTAATTGCATCAAGTGGCCTTTTGCCATTGCCATTTGGTGTCAGACTGACATAATTTAATGCATAAGAGATATATGCAAATCTGTGCTTACTTTCTACTGTTCCCCCATAATAACTTTTTCACATTGCTGTAAGTTCTGTACCTTTCTTTGCTGCAATATGATTGTTTTCATTTTTCTTTACATCTGTGGTACAATGTTTGTGTACTTTACATTTTGTGTTTTGTATGCATGCTGCTCGTAAATGTTACCCATTACTTCTTATTGCTTCTAATCTTAGGACTGGATGCCACTTCTCCAACCAGTTCTCATGAACTTACCATTCCAAATGATGTAAGTCTATATTTTCTTTTCTTGGTTTCATATATGTAGTATACAGGACTGCCAGGATGGGTCCTGCCAGATTTCACCTCCATTCAGGCTGTCATTCCATTGAGTGGTGTATCCTGGAAGTAGTTCGGGATCTTACTGAACTGCAACTGTTTGTTGCTGAACAGTATTTTGTTTAGTTTTTGTTACAGGGTCCCGGTATCTAGAATAGGAAAAAAGGAACTGGGTGGCCCTTCCCATTCTGCCCAGGTACACTCAAGTGTTAACACCTGCTTGCAAGCGAGTGGCGAGCTGGGTGTGTATCCACATATGGAGTAGAGACCAGTGTGTCAGGACCCCTGACCAAATAGGAGACCTTGGGCTGTCTGAGCAGTGGAGGCAGGGGGGCTCACAAAGAGTGGGAATTTTGAAATGGGAGATTTGAAAGTAAAAGCAGACATTTCAAAGCAGCACTGTCATGTTCATATGTGATGGAGCTGATCCCAGCCAGCTATTAGAACATTAAACTACATAAATATGCTTTGTTGTGGTCTGCGGACCAATCAGGGATGTCCTAACACTTTTTGTCCTTGTGACATCCTGCCACAAACACAAGACATTAGGGTAATGCTCCCCAGTAAACAACTCCCCAACAACCTCTAACCTCTCTCAACCATGTAGAAAAGACCAGAATTATTTAAGTTGGGTTTTGTTTATGGTAACAATGCAAATCAGAAAAATATAAGATGTTAAAGGGGGTTGCAGTATTTAGTTCTGATAAATTTAGATGTTGTATGTATGTCTAGTAAGTAATAAAATACATTACAGTTCCTGGAAATTTGTGTTCTAAAATTTGTGGCATCAAAATGTTCAGGCCACAGTCAGCAATGACAGTGTTTAGAGACCAAGAACAAAAGGCTTTATGTCATGCTTAGCTGATGCTTACAGCAATTGTTGTGTCTGTTGCAGGAATTATTTTAGAAGCAGCTAAACATTACTAAACTAAAAGGAAAAGGATTTGTCTTACTGACTTGCCCCATAATTTAAGTATAGCTGCATTCATCTGCAGGCCTGATTTATAAATATTAGAGAAAGGGAATATGGCCATGCTGTCTATAACAGGCAGTCAGCTTTATTGATCAATTTTATAGTGCATGTCTGGAAAAATCTGGCACTTTACTTGCTGGAATGGGCACAATGTCTATGCTTAGCCTATTCTCTGTCTGGTGCTATTGTGATTTAAACGTATTTTGCCCTATTATTAGCCTCCTTCATTAAAAATAATGGAATGTAAAAAAGTGATGATAATGGCTACTACATTGACTGGAAACCCATTCCCCACATTTATAAAAAATGTCATGCGGGAAGATAAGCATTGTCACAAAAAAACACCAGCTTGTTTAGAAAATAGTACATCCTAGGATCCCTGGTAAACAACGTTGCCAATATCTGTATTTTTGCTCCTCAGTATTCAATGCTGCACTACCAAAAGGGGATACTGTATAATGTCTGTATTTGTTTAACCAATTTTTTGCTTTGTACACATACATGTTTTTCTGAATAATGCAGCTACACTTTGTTTATACTAACAAACAATGTCAACAGTCATAAGCTTGTGGAATTACAGAAAAGCAAACCTTTATATGCGTTACCAGGCAAATACATAGTATGACTTTAAATTAACTTTAATTGCAAATGAAATAATTTTGCAAATCTCCTCCGGTCTCTCTGGCATGGATTTATGGACATACTTTTGCAGAATTGTGTATGGGATTCGTGTTTCTATTTGACTACAAAAAAACTGTAAGTAGTGACAGAGAACAGCGGGCCCTAGAGTCTATAGATGCAGCCATCAACTATCCTAGAAATTGCATAGATTTGCATAGACTTTTTTTTGTATAGGCTGTATTTCTTATTGGATCATGTCTATAGTATTTTAAAACAACAAGTTTTATCTTTCAGTTAATAGGCTGCATTATTGGAAGACAAGGCAGCAAGATAAATGAAATCAGGCAGATGTCAGGAGCACAGATCAAGATTGCGAACGCTTCAGAAGGCAATGGGGAAAGACAAGTCACAATCACAGGATCTCCAGCAAATATCAGCTTAGCACAGTACCTCATTAATGCCAGGTAAGTTTTTCTTACAGCTCTTCCATTAATAAATCCCCCTTTCCTAACCCAATATTAACTCTATATCTAGTTATCTCTAAAATACTTTTTGTCAAATCTTCTTCTTTCAACAAGATTCAGTGATCATGATTTATTTCAATGTAAATATGGTGTTTTATATTCAGAACTGTAAACAAAGGGTATTCCATGTGTCCTATATAATTGGAACAGTGCAGCACAATTTGTTAGTAATGACATATGTATAACTATTTTTGAGTGACTGTGACTGTGACTGAAGCGTTTCTTCTACTGTCCATGGGCAAAAGCTGGACATAGACAGTAAGGGTGGTCAGAAGTGTACCATACATATGACCCCCATGCTGTCAAGCATCTGTGATAACTGCTGAGCAGGTCCGTGTCTTGCACTTTGCAGAATATGCATGCGCAAAGGACAATGGGAGCCCCTAAGCTCCTCTTTATAACCCCGCACATGCACAAGTCAATTCCTGTTCCCGACCCTTCGGGGATGGGATGTTCCTCTCTTCCCTCAGTCCATGGGTGGGGGGTGTGCCATGCGGTTTGTCCTCACTTACCATATGCCGGGGGGGGGGGGGGGGGGGGGGTCTTGCTATGCGATGTGTCCTCTCTTCCCTCTGTCAGGGGGCCCCCAAAGAGCTAGAAACACTGCACTGCTGCTTAGTTAGTTATTATTGATGGTCAGAAAGCTGTTCATGTTAGAAATCACAATTCCTTTGACAAGCTTATATCATTATTCATCGCAAAAAAGCCCAAATTGGAAGAATGTGTTATAGTCTTATATCTATTGGTATTTTTACATCTGTAGGTCATTCAACCTAAATGTGATATAATTAGAGATGTAACCTGATGGATTGCAATGATTTTATATGTCTTAAGGCGGCCATAGACAGGTAGATTCCAGTTAGATCGACGGACACTCTATCGGTGTGTGATGACACCAGAGCGTTCATCAATCAAACTGTGAATTGATGCACACCACCAACCATTCAATGCTTTAGACGGGGACCTTGGTCAACCAGGGGAAAAACGGACATGTCTGTTCCCTGTTCAGTTGTTTTTTTTTCTAACGATCAGGATCAATCACTCCATGTGGGCAGCTTTGATTCCTGCAAGATTGATCAACATGAACGCACACAGCGATCGATCGTGCAAAAAACGAGTGCGAAATTCCCCCGTCTATGACCGGCTTAAGATATTCCAGATGCGAGATCTGCCTGCTATAATCTCTCAATTAGGACATTTTTTTTAAATTCATATTGCTTTAATTATAGAATAAAACACACTTAAAGAAAACAAGAGGTGTAGGTGCCTCCCATATTGGGCACAGCATGTGAAGCACTGTGGTTCTAAACACAGACTCCCATAGACATATAAACACATATAAGGCTTTGTTTCCATTGCGTTGGGACCCCTCCTCTAAGCGTACACGCTTAGCGGGAGGTCCCAACGTAACAGATAGACTTACCTGCTCGGCGGAGACTCTGTCTTCATTGCGCTGAGCCGATCCGCCGGTGTAAGGCTGAACGTAGTCGAGTACGTTCAGCCTTTACACCAGCGGATGTGTAAACAGACCATCCGCCGGCAGGCAAAGTCTGTGGGATACATCGGGACCCCTGCTAAGCGTATACGCTTAGCGTAGGTGTCCCGACGTATAATGGAAACAAGCCCTAAAAGTGAGGTTGTTGAATCTACCATTTGACAAAGCCAAAGGAGAACTTAAGCTGTTAAGGTATGTGTTTTGGAGGCAGATGACCAGCTGGGGAAGGATGAAATGTTTTTTCGTTGAGCAGATTCACTCCTGTATTTTTATACTGGTAGTCACTTAGAAATATTAGCGAACAATATGAAAGGGAACTCCATTTTCAGTTAAGAAAGTTGCTTTAATTTCCTCAAGGAGACATAGGTGGTAAAATAACCGTTTCATACTCAAAGATTTAAAAAACATTAAAAGCTTTACATACACATTCTGCTCTGTTGTGCTGTTCATTGTAGTTATTTGTTCTTCTCATGGTCCTGGGTCCTGGGAGTGTGTTGTCCATATACGACTACAGTTACTTGTACTTTATAAATTTGGCCATATCATTGCCAAGGGTTCGTAGACATTACCTGAGCAAGAGCTTGACAAGAATATTCAGGAAAAAAGGACCTTTAGAAGAACTAGTTATAAAAATAGGGGACAAAGGTAAGTAAAATGTGCTTTTCATCCCCTATACAACACTCCACATTATTGCTTAGCCTGGAGCATTTCTATAAAGCTATGTATTAGAGTAATCTGTTTACAGATTTAAATAAGCGCAAGAACTGTGCCTGGGTGCCCTCTAATGCAATGACAGAAAAACAGATGGCAAGACTGATTTAATTTGCGAAATGAAAATTACATTCTAGACTTATTACATAAAAATCTGCTCCTGCAAAAAAGACATGGCATTTGCTTCTTCCATTAACAGTACATGTATGGGAAGATCGTTATACTAAGGAGACATCCAGTTCAGTAGCACATTATACAAACCATGAGGATTAGGGAGAGTGAAATCAATGCATAGTAATTTGCAGTAATATACTGTAAAGTTTTAAATCACATTCCTATGTATCCATAGCTGTTAAAACCCAACTGATACAACTTGTTACTTTTTATCACTGATGTTTTGCAAGCAAATTGTACACAATATACATACAGAAGTTCTTGCCTTAAATAAAATTATAATATAACATTCACTGCTCATTGCTCCAGTACATTGCTAGAGCAGCAGATAGAACATTGAAGGCACAAAGCATACCTTCTTTCTGCATACTATAAAGTGAGGACATCTACAGTGAAATGAGAGAGTCAATAGATGTTCAAATGCATTAATATTGAAGTCTAACCTATTCCATTTCTTTTACAAAATAAACAAAATAGTAAACATTAGGGGGCCATTGGTATTTAGTTAAGCACAGAGAGACAGATTTATTAAAGTAGTAGAAAATATTTATCAGTGAATAAAATTCGAACAATACATGTAAATAATGGGATTATAAATAATATGAAGACAGGAAGTCTTAAAAGGACTTAATCCTCAAATTTTCTTCATGTCTTGTACCATATGCTTCTTCACTGGGGAAATGCTTGCTAGCACACATACATAATGGTTGTGCAGTGTGACCACTGGTTAGTGCCATGCATTGTCTTGGAATAATTGGCTTGTTATCTTAGCAATAATCAATGCCATGGTAAAGCCAGGGTCAAGGTTAGCAGAGCCTGTGGTGCAGTTGTATTATGTTTTTATTAAAGCCCACCTAAACTCAAAAAAAAAAACATTTTTACAATTTATACTTACCTCTAAACTGTCCCAATAGCTCAAATTTGCTCAAAAACCTAAAAAATATTCACCTATCCTGCTGCTGTCTGACCGCAGGAAAAAAAATCGTGAATAGCTGTAGATGAATGTCAGTCAGCGCCGTGGCCCTGGGGAGAGGGTAGGAACAGATGAAAGGGATAAAGGGGGAATAAACAGATATCTCAACACAGGTAAAGATTTTTTCATATTTTATTTACATATTGCTCCAATAATGAGGGGTTGGCTAGCTAGGAGAATAAGTTTGTTTAGTGGGTTAAGGTACACATTAACCTCCCTAGCGCACTGCCTGTACCGCGCAAAGTACAAAGTACACTGCCTGTCACTCGCTCCCTCCCGCTGCTGCTCTTCACACAGCTGGTGTCATTATTGACACCAGCTGCGTGAGCGGGAAAGCCGGCGCTCCTCCATTAACATGGAGGTCTATGGCGCCGGCCCCCCCGCCCCCTTCCGCGTCCCTGTGACGCGATCGGGGCGGTGCTGAAACCCCGGAAATGCTGCAGCGATGAAGACAATTGCTGCAGCTTTTTAGGGAGGCATCGGGTCTCCCCGATGCCAGCTTCCCCTGCGGTTGAGGCGAGCCTAAACAGCGGACGAGCTCGGCTTGTCTCAACCACTAGGGAGGTTAAAAAGATGACATATTGCAGTAAAGCTGCTGTCAAAAAATAGAAAGTAGAATAAATAGCTCTACACTGATGTTGTATGTAACCGCTGATCTCCAATTTTGAGTGATACCCATGTAACAAATAGCAAATATACACACTTGCTATTGGGACATGTAGTCCCAGGGAAGGAATCTTTGTATAGACAGGAGGGCACAATACCCACACCAGAAATTTGGGGCACCACTGGCCCTGGAGGACAGAGGAAGGAACATAACATAATAAAAGTAATAAAGGGCTTTATCTATTAACTAGCTCTTGTAAGCTAAAAAAGGTTTTTTCCTGATTGAGGGTCTAATTATCCTTTAATTTTAAAAGGCAAGTATCATCTTATGTATGAGGCTTTAGACCTTACAAATAATAATGACACATATCTGTGTGGGCTTCCATTTTCCATTTTTTTTGTTTCCTCCAACGTCCCCAAAGGACATACTTGTAAGTATTGTAGATTCATTAGATAATGACAATTGAGAACCTGTTATTATAGAAAGAATCTAACATCGCCATATAAGTGCTTAATTTGTATTTACTCATTAATAAAATCCATTGACCCTTTATCAAACAGACTCGATATATGTATATCATAAGCAAACATAATGTCGATGTTAGCTGTTTACTACAGGCCAAGAATGAAAGAGAAAAATTATTCTTAACTCTGAAACTAATTTATCAAAGAAGGTATTTGGCAAATCTAATTTAATAGCAATTTTAAGCTACTTTTTTTTACCTAAGCCTATAGACCATAACTAGTCTTATTTTTGTAGCAATAGGACAACAAACTAACCAATGTTAATCAACATTTGTACCCTTATTAAGAAATTAGTTCAAAATCACCCAATAAATACAGAGAATCTCACACATAAGATTTATGATTTAATATAGAAATAGAAATATTCATACTTACTGATCTTGAACATCAGAAATTTATGTTTGTTGCCTTACCCCGCCAACAGGTGTTGGTAACGATTAGTATTTTAGTATCGAGCTAACCCCCAAAAATCCACTATTGGGAGAATATATTCAATACATTGGCTATGTTGGATTTATCTGGATGGCGTACATTTGTTTTCCTGTTTTATGAATGGTACTGAAGTAATAGAACACTGGTATGCACACTTGTTCTCTATAGCATCTTAACTCCTTGCTTTATGTTCTGGCCTTTACACACTCAGCTTGTCACTATATAAGTAGAACTTGCCTGTCATGTTCTGTAAAGGTTTATTGAGGCAATAATATTATCTATGCTCTTCAAGAAACTAAGCACAGGCACAATTACCAATTCAATTTGTATTCATGGACGGCCAATGCAGCTTGCATGCGAATGATGCCTTCATGAAAAGAGAGATAGAATTAACAAAACCCAGTCTCCATGCTGTAAGGCTACAAAGCAGTACAAGACTCTACAAAATGAAATTACCTTCTGTGATACATTGCTGCATCACATATAAATGAGTAATTCAAAAAATACAATTTCTTACTTTCTGAATGCAATCTTACAATTTCAACGGAACATCTTACATATAAATATGTTTTTATCGATATATATATAGTGTTAAGCCCATGACTTGATAATGCAGCAAAGATAAGCATGACATAATTAAAGTCTTGCCTTGTTATTCTAAAGTTATTTTATATTGCTATAAGAGAATGATCTGTTTTTATTTGGCATAATTTGATATTTAATGTACTATTTTGGTTGTGTTACGTTAACACTATTTTAATCTTGCTATAGTAGTGAGTGCTCATATAACTTTGTAATGAAAAATCTGTTGCTGATAATATTTTGTTTCCAATTCTGTATGCAACACCGCACATTATGTAACATTCTGTATAATTTGTGTACGTGAACTTCCACTGGCTTATATTTTGAGGATATTTACAATTTAAAAGATTTGAAGAGCAGAATGATTTTATTGAAATATTGGTATCATCTATATCATGGGTATTTCGGATAGAGGTATATTACCCCAGTAGCCCAACAGTGCAGTACTAGCATCAAGTCTGACAGGCTTAAGCATACATTCTGACACCTAAATAGGAAACCACACTTGGTTTCTTTTTTATTATTACGATGCTGGTGTAAACTAAACAAAAAAGGTTTAGTCAAGCCATAATTTTCCCTTTGGAAACCTGTCCAAACCTGTCTAAAAAATAGACATACCCTAATACCATATTACTGCTATTTTTAAGCTATAACTTTATTAAAATGTATATTATATTAAATTTATAGATTTGAAACTAGCAGTAATAATACAATTATTACACCATTTGGAATGGTCATTTGTAGACTTCTCTTTTCTGCTCTACAAACCTGCACCATTGCAGTGGGGTGTTGTCCAGGGGGTTGGGTTAAATAGCTTTACTTACCTGAACCTTTAGCCCTTTCTTTTTTAGACTGCTCCCTGACTGCTTGTCACTAATCCTCTTTGGCCATATAATCAGGCCTAATTATGACTCTGCATTATGATCTGAGAATGGTAAGAAACCACTTACAGACTGGGGTGCAGAGACAAATCAGAGAGATTAGGGTCAAGTAAGTAAAGCTCTTAGACTAAACCCCACATTAATGGACATTTAATAATTATTTCCTGGAGTTTATCTTGAAAAATATTATAATCATTAACTACATTAAAGCATAAAGCTGACATTTTGATAATATTTAAAATTTTCAAGCAAGAAGTCACATGTATAAAAAAAAAAATTTGAGTTGAAGGTATGATACACACATATAAATTACAGGGCCATTCAATGATGTTTATTTATTTGGTACATTAATAAAATGAATACATAAAAAACAGACACACTACATTTATAACAGTAAAGTGTCAACAGACCATGTGCAAAAAGAGCTTTCATTAGTGAAGATATTGGCATATCTAATGATGTATACCCCACATGTCTCAGGGGTTGTAGAAATCTTGATTCATGCTGGCTTCAGTGGGAATGCATACATGCTATATTAGTGCTGATTAAAAGATTGCACACAAGCTATAGATAGGCAAGAAGGCATTTTCATATTGTAAACTAGTTTGCATTGTTCCTTGAGCAGCATTTGTACAGATTAAAACATGAACATAATGGGAGAATTTTGTTTGACACGCATTATTGTACAGTTCTATGGGACATAGTTACACATGCTTTATTATGAAACATCTGCAGATTGACTGTTAAATGATCATTTCTGAAGGGGATTTCTTTATATTTTTCTATTATTATGTTATATAGGTAACTTATCTAATGTATGCTTTGCTTAAAAATGGTGATAGATAGATAGATAGATAGATAGATAGATAGATAGATAGATAGATAGATAGATAGATAGATAGATAGATAGATAGATAGATAGATAGATAGATAGATAGATAGATAGATAGATAGATAGATAGATAGATAGATAGATAGATAGATAGATAGATAGATAGATAGATAGATAGATAGATAGATAGATAGATAGATAGATAGATAGATAGATAGATAGATAGATAGATAGATAGATCATATTTACAAATGCAAAACTAAAAGGCAAACATACCAGTGGTGAGGAGAAATCAAAAATTTGTTTCCTTTGTTTTAAGTTCTGCTTTATCATCTTTTATCATTCTGCCTCCCTAGATTTCTTTCTTCCATTGACATTACAAACACCTATGTTAAGGCATTCTTTAAAGTCTTAGTAATGTTTTCCTCATCAAATCATGAAATACCCTTTTGTTATATCTCTTCTTTAACACATAACATGTTCCTCCTCTGACCCTCATTTTCCCTTTTTTCTCTTTCTCTCCCCACCTTCCATTTGTCTGTTCCTTTTGTTGACCAATCTAACCCTTTGTTTGCTCCTCCTATTCCATTCCTTTCTTACCAAATTTATCCTTGCTTGACCATCCCAACCTATTTGTTCCTGTTCCTCTCTTCGTTTGCAGCTTAGAGATGGCTAAACTGAGCACCCAGACTGCTTCCGTCACGACCCCTGTTGACCTCAACATGAACCTCTCTCAGTCTACCACCCCTTCCTCCACCCCCACCTCTATGGCTATGTTGGCGGCAGCTGCTGCTGCTTCCGCGATTAACGTCAATTCCCCTCCCCCCCTACCAACTTTACCAACCACCCACTATGCTGTTCCTGTCTCCAGTCTGCTTGGCATGAAAACTGTCCCACTCCTGGCATTAAATGCAGCGGCCACTGCGGGGGCCACTGGGAATTTACCTGCTTATACTGCCAAAATTCCATCGACGAGTGGGGTTAAGAAATCAGACCGACAGAAGTTTGCTCCATATTGAAGGCATGAAAGCAAAGCTCTACCAAGATTGTGTGGTAGATGATTCTAAAGGAAACAATATGGCATTCTTATTTTATGTTTCATTTTTATTTTATGTTAAATTGCAAAGTGTTTATTGTTGCTGATTGATTTGTCCTCTTTTCATGGCTATTAACCCGAAATAGTAACTAGTTCCAACAGCCTATGTTTTTTTTTTCCACTTCTTTAATTTATTTATTTATGTTGATGTTATGTATTACTCCTGTTTCAGTTTAGTTCTTGATTTTTTTTTCTTTTTGTTTATCAGTATTTTTAAAGGGTGGGACTGGAGATAAATGGATAAAATAACCTGGCATGTTTGCCTTACAACAGTATTTGAAATTATTGCTTTTTTTTAAACTGCTTTTTAATGCACATAATAAACAAATTATTATATATAAGTAAAAATAGTATACACCTGCCTTTAATTAAAACAAAATATTAATTTACTCCAAAAGGTAGTAGAAAATCCATGTTATTTATTGTAAAGGGTGTCATAAGGCAGAATATGGGCCATTTCTACAACACACATGTGACACAGGCAGTGACCAAACAGGAGAATAAAATAGCTATGATACAAGAGATATCCCATCAAGTAAGCATGCAGCCACAAAATAAGAACAAGCTCTTCTTTGAAAGAAGTGTAAAAAATGAGCAGGTATCCTTGAAAGGAGGATATACATAGACATTATTACTTATCAGAAGAAAGCTTTTACATGGTGCAGAAGAAATATACAATTTACATATTGTAAAAGGTCATTTGTTTCAAATGTTTTTTACTGTTTTCATCAACTCAAACAGTCATGTCAAGCAGGTATTGTTCTGCCTTTCGAAAAATTTTCATGAGTTTATGGTGGAAACATCTCTTGCTGAAATAGATGTGGAACCTTAAATCAGATCTATCACTGAGAGATTTAGTAAACTGCCATTACTGACTTGGTTCTAGAAATACTGCTTGATATATTGCTTCAATTTATTGACCCAATCAATGACCCAAAATAAGTATGCAGTGCCAGTGTTCATTGACACATAACTAGACATGCTAGATGAAGGTGCATGCTTATTTTCAGTTGTGTGTCTTTTTCTACTGAAAAGATCAGATTTATTTCCAAGAAGTCCTTAAAATTTTTGGGGCATTGGGAGCTAATGGCATACATAAGTGATAGGTCCTTTTAAAGGCACACAATGTAGGTGCAACAGTCTTTTATTGCAACAATTCAATTTGTTTTTATAATATATTACAAGTATCCCAATTGTATACAAATGTTTCTTCATTTTAAGATAAGTGTTTATTTTTGACTCAATAGTGGTAGTATCCTCCATCTGATTCATGAACAAACAACAAAGATGTTTAAAACATGAGCTTGCATGGAGTTTTTAATCTAGTGCTTCTCACAAAAGTGTTTTGCTGCATGACCAATTCCCTTATTATTTAGACCCTCTGTTAAAAACATTGAAGTCACATATAACAAAAAGGTGAAAAACACCTTATACCCTAGTAGCCACCTGCAACACCTTAAGCCGGGCCATAGACGTGGCGATTCCCGGCTATGTTTGATTCTAGAAAACCTAGGTATTAATACTAATAGGATATGTCTATACAAGGTAGATGAGTGTTCAATACTTAAGCTTATGACAACATCTTTGGATTTGATTCTAGAAAACCTAGGTATCATTACTAATATGATATGTCTATACAAGGTAGGTGAGTGTTTAATACATAAGCTTATTAGGAATTTTGGAGCTTGGTCCACTTTTAGGTCACCTGAGGGACCAAACATTTTTGAAAGCAGATGTTACAGAATAGTTGATGACCAAGTGATAGTTGGTAACCAAGTACCACTTTTATACTGAAATAACAATGTCACATATTTTTTAAATATAGAGCAATATTATAAAAACCATATGCATAAACACAGCCTAATTTGCTACCTGAAAGTCAGTTGGTGTAAAACGATGTTAAATTTTCAAATATTGTATATGCGCTTAATTTATTAAAACAACACAAAGTAAGCAAAGTTAAACTATGCCAAATAATTATTGGCTTTCAGGTGTCAAAAGTTTTTTATATTCAGTGTTACTCCATGTCGTTCCAAAAAACAGATTTAAAATGGTCTTACCATTTATAGTTACAAAGTAGGGTTACTTGGGCAAATACACAACATGTGACCAATGAAATCCTTCAGGCGTATAAACAAATTTAGGCATGCATAAAATGATCATTCACAAGTATCTATGCATAATTTGTCTTGCACTGTTACATTATGGAGAGTATACATATATAAGGTGTTGGTCTTTTACTTTTCAGTCACATATCTGTTTAAGCTATTAGTTCATTCTTAGATTTTACATAACATACATACATAGTAGTAGATCCATGCACTAAGTTACATTGTGTAGCTTAACATTTAAAAAACTCAAAATAAATGTAATATGTATTAACGCTGATAGAAAATAATATGATGAGGAGATGACATGGGACAGTGGCATACAGTTTACATACTTATATGAAAAGCTTTTTTCATTTAATTGTGTAATTAGCCTGATCATATTTAATATAATACAAGGAAATAATACACAATTGCACTGACAACTGAATACTTGTGTCATCATTAGTTACTTCACTACCTTCTTGGTGAAAGGGCATGAAGGTCACTGTTGTCTGGGCAAATTCTAAGGTGGATGACTGTTCTAGATTATTATTTAATATATATTTATGTAGCAGGCAGTACAGAGAGCTGAGCTTTTATATGTAATATTCACAAAGATAAATAGTATAAAGACTCCAAACCGATGAATATGCTTCTAAATGCCAGTACAACTACAGAGTCTTTTCATCCCCTCCAAAGACTCTAACATTCTCTCATTTAGTTTACTATTACGTTTACTATTTGAGTATAACCTAAAGGGTAAAACCCATTACAATCAGCCAACAATTTATAGCAGGAGTCGGAAAAGTGCTTTTTGCAACAGGATGCTTTTCTGCTATAAAAGCTCTCCGTGTAGGCCTAGACCAGAATTGACCAACACCTAATGTCATGTTTTTTAGGCTGCAGAGTTTTTCAGGCGTCTGGGCACTGGAAAAATGGCGTTTTCAGTCAGCTGTGTAAATGCTGGCACACTGACAGCTATAAACACTATTGATCTTTCTACAGAAAGAATGTAGAAGAATAGGCAGATTCTGGTGGTTAGGAACAGGGATTCCTCTAGTCAAAGAGCGACTTATAACATAGTAGAAAAAGGGAAGGCAGGAGATAACATCATCATAATATATTGTTTACAACTGCCACTGTGAAATGGAGGCAGAGGGCAAACAAATGTATCAGTTTGCTATTGTCAAGCACATATATGCTTTTAAAAATGTATGGTTGTATATCATGCCCTTGTCCTATTCCATCTTTGTGTTTATAATCAATACAATATATTCCCCACTATCACCTTGGTATTACCTTTATCTACATGACCTTTTTTTGCTCTTTGTATATTGCTAAAATACAAATTCTGTGACAGAGGAGGGAAGATGAGGTGAGATTTCAGCCTAACCCAGGATAGAAAAAACCCAGACCCATTGAACCAAGAGACTCATTGGGTACACATAAATAACCTCCACTTTAAATACTGTCCTGTCCTGCGATTATGTCCACGCCGGATCGCCATTGATCGCAGCTGTGGGAAAGATCCCATTCAAATGCATGGGTTCGATCACGTGAGATCGCTGCGCTGCGATTAAAATCACGGACAATTGCCAAAGTGAGGACAAGCCCTGAGGCCATTTTTTCACAATGCATTACCTTAACGCGGGAGTCCTGTTCAGGGGATTTTTCCCATGTTTGTATGCAGGGAGCGCACAACAAAAATCCATATCCTTGCATTTTTTATGTGACCAATGCATTACCTTATGCAATGCGTTAACACACCCATACTTGCATTGGGTTCTGTTGCATTTATGGCACCGTGGTGCTCTGTGTTGACATAAATGTAACACAATAGATCCACAAACTCTCTGTTAAAACAATTCAATTGGCTGGCAATTGATGCATTTACGGTGCCTTAAAAAAGACCCTGCTACAAATGCTTGGATTTTTACACTGTGGAACATGGCTCTAGTCTAATATGCAAATGCTTAATAATTGTAAGTAATCTTTACATTTTTATTAATCCAATTGGCCATCTCTAACTATAAACCCTTGCCAGGTAAAGAAGTAATAATAGTTATGCAATAATACAAGGTCTACCCAGAGTGAGTTTTTGGAGTTGACAGAACATGCAACTCAAATTGCCTATATATTAGTCTAAACTTTACATTTATAAAAAAAATTATGACAAGAGCATTGAATGCAATTGCATTTTTAAATAACAAATAACATTACAATTGCAGGAGCATTGTTAATTTATATCCATATTTTAAAGGATGATCTTCCTTACTCTGTTGGAACTAGTTCTAATCATGTTATGTGTTTATTTCCATTTACCATCTGTGTTTATTTGATCTGTGTTGCTTATTGCTGAACTAATAATGCAATATTGTTTGCCTCACAATCCGTAAGGCCTGACACCACACTCCTGCCATGAGAATTCACTTTTGCACTCCTCAGAAATCATAGCTTTAAAGGCAAATCTTTATACTGTTCTATCAGTCTCAGCTAAGATCACACTGTCATATAAATGCAATATAAATATATATATTTTTTGAAATTCAGTGTCTAATTTATGTTTATTAGCCAAGGGGTTGATGTGTCACTACCCCTTATAATATAGAAAGTCAGTATTACTGTACAGGGCCAGCTAACACTTTGTATTATGTGTAATTTCTGTATAATGTAGACGTGTTTCCACTAGTGCACTATATATGACATTGTAACCATTATTAAATGTCACTATTTTTACCAGTTGTGCTTCACTGAGGTGTTTTTGTTTTGTACATATATATATATATATATATACAAACCTAAGAGAAAACGACCCTTGAATTTAATATCACAACGACTCAAATGATTAACAGCTTGAAGTAACTGCTGTGCAATGTTCTGAAATATTGTATTTCTGTTTTATTAACTCTGAAGTAAACAAAATTGTAAGAACAAAATTGTTGTCTGCATTGATATGCTCTTCTATGCTGCTTGTAAATGAGTGTTATTTTTTAATGGTGAGAAGATTTTTTTTCTTGCTTTTTTTCTCTCTCCCATTTTGTTTTCACATTTTAGGCTTTCCTCAGAAGTTACTGGCCTGGGGGCTCTGTAATTTATTAGCCTCAAGACAGGACTTATCCTCATGAGACAATGATTTCTATGGACTTTATACGCCTAAGGGATTCTGACAGTTATAACATTTCGTATACATACAGACAGGTTGGGGGTGGCAGTTCCTTTTTTAATTCCCAGAACTCTCTTTAATTTCTAAACTTTGTGTTGTATTTTTTCCTCTACTGTACCAGAATAGGCCAACACTGTTGTTATTAAGATTATATTTCTACAGCAGGAATTTTGGTTGATTTTTATTTCCTTTGTGTTCATGCTTTGACTAGATAAATGTAAGGCATGAGCACTTCATATTACAAATATCACTGTATTTAACTGTAGATTTGATGGTAAGTTAAATTATTTTGGTTTTATATATCTTTAAATAAATTTTCTTGAAAAAAAGGATATTTTTTTCTTTTTTCATAAAAAAAAACTATTACGGTAAATATCATTTGTGTTTATACAGCTAGTGTTACTGAGATTGTCACATGCAAAATAAATTGTGTTTTTTTATGTTTATGTTGACATGGTAAATCTGTTAATTGTGTTAATAAAATTATACTCAGGAATACAGCTATAGATGCCTTTATACATGTGTACCTACTGACAATGGCAATATGTTTTCTTCACAGGAGATTTTGTCACACTAAGATCACATCACCCACTTAGTATAAGAAAATATAGCATGTCCATACCAACCCCAGAGAGTCTTTGGGACTGGGGGTCATTGTCACTAAGATGTATCAGTTGGTATAACTGTATTGTTTTATCACAAAATGTTCAGTTTGCAAACATAGATGTAGAATTACTATTGTTCAGCATTAAAAGAGGATAGCAATACCTGAAGAATATCAGTACTTGGTTCTCTCCTTTCTTTTAGTTCGTAACCCCCCTGGCGTTCCTGACGCGCTGACCTGTTAGAACTGCACTGGACGAGCTGAGTTCATCCAGTGGGGATCGAAGCCCCAGGAGCGTGAAGTCACTGATCCGTGTGGCTCCGATCTAATGAAGAGGCTGCTGCTGTTGAAAGGATACCAATCCCCCCCCCCCCCATACGATGACGTCACATTGGGGCACGGGCGGGAGTTTTAAATAAAAATCATATTGAATAGTGTTTTCTGCATTGAAAACACTATTCAATTCAATATGATTCTTAATGTAAAATACTGACCTGAAAAAATGATCCGGTGTTCCCATGTCCTCTACAGCTGTCTTCTTTCTGCTTCTCTCTCCCAATGTGACAGATTTCTGTTCTGGGGGCGGGAACACCAAGTGTACAGAACTGAATGTAATACATTGGCTTCAATGTAATCTATTATATATATATATATATATATATATGTCAATATACTAGTTCTGATTACTTTATTACAGGGCTTCTCTTAATTTAAAATCTTATTTCTCTCAAAACATTATTCCCTCTTTGATTGAGGTACATGATTGCATTGCTTTGATTCAAAGACCAAAAGCTAATGGCCTTTTGAGAATAACCCATGTGATGTTTTCTGAATTACAAAAAAATTTAATGACTAGTCTACGCCCGGGAAAAATAAAATACCTCAGTGAATTGAAGTAAAATCATTTTTGGTTGTAAAAATGAGAAACAATAACATGGTAATGAAAACACCTCATGCATTATGCTTTAGTGAAGTGACCATTAGGTCTGTCTAGGAATGCTGACTGAATAGAGTTGTTAAAAGCAACAACTGACATAAAGAGCTTGTTATTCAGTTTTTCACGCACTTGCGGCATCACCTCAGGTGAACTGCGACGGTCAAAGCTAAAATATGGTTCTCTGTATATAATCTGATGAAATATGAGAATGATGTTGGAAATAATAGGCAGTCTGATTTAAATTGTCTACTATGTCTGCTAGCTTCAGTTATTAGAAAGACCTATCTTAGTAACATTTAGCAATTAATCGGGTAACCTTAAGGATTTCCTTTTCATGTTATGTGGAAGAACAGGAGGGCACAGACAGAGAATATATACAGAACTATATACATTGTTTTCTCTGCTCCCCTTTGGAAAGATAGCCCTGAACTACCATATATCAGAAAGGAGACGGCCTTTGTTAAGCAACCCTTGTCAAATACCACATCACGTCATGCAGTTCTATATTACTAAATCATGTAAATGTTTTATTTCTAGAAATGAAATGCATTAATATATATAGCAAAATTTTATATACACAGTTGACTTGAATAAACCATGCCATTCTACAAGACCACTACTTTTATTGTGTAGGTTTACAACTTTGTGACCTAAATAATAAACTTTTCTATGGGTCCCTTAACAACACCTTGAACCCCTCAAAAATCAAGAAAAACACATAGAGGAAATAGAATATTTTTAAGGCTCACCAGCTGTGCCCATTCATACAATGAATTGGTGTAAAGAAGAATATTTGATAAGGTATTTAGTGGCAGTGTTAGGGCTTTTGTGTATCAACAGTAGGCACACTTACTATATACATGGAGAGAGAATCCCATTTATATATGAAAGTGCACAGATATTAAGATAGGGAGACAGTGTCTTAAAGGTGCAAAGTAGATATTTTCTTACATTGCCATCAGAGATTACATCATTTGGCCAACTCTGTTCTACAGCATGACTGCCTGAGGGTTGTATTGTTGTGTTTAGATGGTTCTCAGACCATTACTTTTATTGCCCACACAACATATGACAATTGGAGTCTGCGAATTTGCCCACATTTCTAATTGTGCAACCATGGTGAGATTTAAGGCGGCCATTTTCTCATGTGTACTGGTATTTTTTATGATTTAAAAAACAAAATCTTTTTATATCAAGCTTTTATAAAAGTTGTATATATAACGGATTTGAATTATACATGTCAAATTATGGTAAAACTGATTTACTAAAGGGATTAAGGGAAACAATAGTGTATCTACGATTTGTTGATAAATCTTAATGTACTCAGCTTTGCATACATATTGTAAACACGTATGGTCAGTCATTATATATATATATTTCCTGGATGGTGTTTGCACACCATTGATTTTCCTTATTGTCATACATGTTCTGGGTCAGTAACCTGGCATTGTCATGCAGTGGAAGACCCTCTGTATTCCCCCGAGGACATTTGTTCTTAAAGAAAAGTATGCTAATACTCCAATAAGGATTAACAAGACAAAAATGCACTTTTACTAGCTGGGTCAAACTACCAGTAAGGATTGTGTCCTTAGGTACATAGGTGGCATAGGTACCACAGTATGTAGGAGTCTCGTCTCAATCAGAAACTATACACTTGGAAGTTCTGCTTTAAGGCTGCCTACTTGTATTCATGGTTTACAGAACGATAGCCAGAAAAATACCCAGTAATCTGTTGTATACCTTTTCATATATTTGTATCTTTTGTTTGTCAGCTGTTAATACTATCCTGGAGTTAGCTTTACATTAAAGCCAATATATTTTCAAAGGAAAAAAAACTTGTATGATTTGTGTATTCCCCATGTCACATGCAGCATATCAATTATATCAATACCGCCTCATGATAAAGCCTAAACCTTTTGTTCTTTATGGAAGTTCCTGTACATTACCAAAAGCATTAACCTGTGATATCCCATATTCATCAATAAAACTGTAAGAAAACTTTTCTCTTCTTTTTGCAGTTTCTTTTGGTGAATATGAATAAATCCGTATGGATTCAGCTTTACACCGGGCCTTCATCTCCTTGAAAACGTCAGGAAATTTTGTGTCCATCGAGGTTTACTGCTTGACTAAGGAGTTGGATAGAGCCACCATACTCTGCTATGTGCTTTTTTTCATTGGAAGTATTTATAAATCGGCAATAGTTTGTAGAATGTCAATGTGTTGGTGAAAGATCATTCTTTTGAGAATGAATATAAACTTGCTTAAAAGATTATGACTTATATGGAGAGAAAAAAAAAAAAAAAGAGACTTATCCTGTACAATTGCTAAAAGCAGTAAAATTTATTTGCACTCTTCTTAATATACATTGGTTAGAGCTCAGGTGGCTGGGGTGATTAAATATTTTGGAAAAAGAACCCTTTTTTTCTTGCCACAATTGTACAGCACCATAAACAATGTAAAAAGTTCTGTGCCATTCAATCCCCTCGGATAATACCGAACCATGTCTACTGTCAGTATCTGCATTTCCATCAATGTGTCCCACTGTGATTGACAAAACTCAAAAGAAACCATCCAAAACCTTTTTTGGGGGAATCCACTACTACTTATGGTATTTTGTCCTATCACACTATTACCTTTTAGCAAGAAGATCTCTTCTTTAATGCATAACGTGCTGTTTTAAGTACAGAGTTTATACAGATTTTATCCATTACCTGTGACTTCAGTAAACAATAAGACACGGACAAGCTGTTAAATACAGTAATGTAGGTAGTTGACTGAGATTTGGAAAATGTATTGGGCCTACACTCAAAAGCCCTACCTGGCTCTATCTTAAGGATAACAGACTAGATTTAAATGTAACATAAGAAGAGGCCACTAATGTTTAATACACTGACAGAAGTGACATAAGCGGTGGCACATGCAGGCCATGTTTACACCATAGACTCAGGACCTATATCTAGCGAAGGATGGATGCATGTCAGGCTGTTCCAATCTATAGTTTCGAATAAGGGTCACCAAAGAGTTATCTTGTTATTTTTGCAGTGCTGTGCACCTGTACATGTGATCCGCAGCCGTGCAGCGCGTGCCGCTGCGATGTTATTTGCTGTTATATTACAAGAAATGGTGGCCAGAATCGAAAGCCTGGTAGCTCAGCCTTTTTCTATGCCTGGTGCCCATTTTAATAGCCATTCTTTGCAAATAAATGTCTTAAGCAATGTGTCATCTTAGACAGAAACAATAAAAATCACATTATTAATGACTGTAAAAAAAATAAAAAATTGTTCATATTGTGAACTGTGTACACGATATCTATCATCTGTGAACCTAATATGCTGTCCAACAAAAAAAAAGGAAAAGGTACATGCCCCACTTACTTCCTGGCTGCAGAATGGCTTCATGCTATGACTGGTAGGAGTTCTTATCTGATCTGGTTATATGATCTAGGTGACTTCTTTATGTGAAGAAAATTCCAACAAAATCTAAGATTCAACACAGCAGTTTATTCAAGTACAAATTGGTGGATTGGAATATGAGCCAGTTTACTCTATGGCATTGCAATCAAAGGACTTCTGCATCAAGCCCCCTCTGAAGAACAACTAAGCTTTAATGTACCTGAATAAAGATAACTTTGAAGACAATCAAGTCTGGAGCAGTCCAGTATTTTATGCTCTGACACATTCACAATATTTACAAAATAAATGTAAATTATTTCCTTGAGCTGCGTGTTCTTTTTTTCTTATCACATGGATGAGGCTAACTGATTTGTAGCAGCTACTTCCAAAAAAACCCCATTAATTTAAAGAAAAGTAGATGGTTTGCTACACCTCCATAAACTATTTAGATATTCAACATTTTTCTTAACTCTGCTCTAAGGTTTACTAACTAAGTTTGCCGATTATGTAAAACTGTCATTCTCTTTTTATACAAGGAAAATAAAGCAAAGATGTGTTTAGATGGCAGAAGTGCTGCTTTTCTGGATAAATACTTCTTCCAGACCACATAAAAACAGGTCCATGAAGTTGCATCAAGAAGGGTTTATTATGAATCAAATGACACACATTATCAATTAATACATGCTGCCCTAACGTATCAGAAGGGCATATGAGCAAACATCAGTGTGAAATATTATAAAGGACACGTGGTGGCTACTTATATAAGCCACACAATTTAGATAGACTTACCTGCTCGGCGGAGGATCTATCTGCTACGTCGAGACCTCCTGCTAAGCGAATAAGCTTAGCGGAGAGGGTCCCAACGTATGTGGAAACAAACCCTAAGGCTGCTTAAATCACCATTTATCCAGAGCTGTCCCCTGCAGTGCTTCCATTCCAATCAATAGATGCCCATAATCAACCCACCAAGGTTATCATGCAGCATAAGCTCAAAATATTTATGATCAGAGCACCTGTGGGAGCCTGCAGGCTACAAAAACATATTCTCAAGCTGAACAAGCCCATGTCTAGTGAGTTGTGCAGATACATTGTGAAGAGTTTTCTATTGTGTTAAGGCACCCCATTCCAATCAATAGCTGCCCATAATCAACCCACTGAGGTCACATCATGCATCTATTGTGTTAAGGCATCCCATTCCAATGACAATTCAATGAAACCACCATTATTGGCAATACAGCAATTGTGAGTTGTGTTGGAGCACATGTTGGGATTGTGCTGTCATAGTAAGTTGGAATGCTGAGAACATTGAAATGAACATGATTAGAGCAATAACCCTGAGTTTAAAGTGTGCATCAAGTATTACAATTATGGGTATTGAAAAAGAAAACTAAAGAGAAAAACTTTATATATTTCCACAATATTTTCACAAATCTTATAAACATCCAAACAGGAAATATCATTTGTTACAACACAAATACATGAAAAGCTTCAAAATGTATAACTGTACAAAATGTTACAAAATATTCGTGGCAAAACAGTACAAAATAGGACAATTGAAGTGACCGTAAGGTTACCTGGGACCCTATAAAAGAATTTCCTCTTACCAGAAAAATCTTTCTCTGACACTTTCAGCTCTGTTCCCTACAGTGTACTGGGGTTCCTCCCACCTGTCTCTAGTAAAGTAAAGATGTAGGGGTCAGCAGGAGGAATCACCTCACCCAAGGGGGTACCTGCCTACCAGAGATGCAAACACTCTCTTCTCTTACATGGTAAGTCTTTATCACAAAGTTATGATCGCCTAAAGAATATAAGCAAAAATATTAGACAAAAGAAATGGGTACCACAGAGGGTTTACAGAAAAATATCGATTGACAAAAGCACTCATTTCCCATTTCATACTTCTATGTTTATTAGTCCTGATTTAGTCTTCTGAACAAAAAAAGATGATAATGTTCTTTAGGCATCTTGGATTCTTGCATAAAATATCTTATCCTAGTATAAGGGAAACCGGTACATCTGTAAGTGGAAGAGCCTTTGGTCAGAAGCTATAGAAAAGCCTCCTTTTCTCTCCAGTTCTGACCAATCATGACAGATAACATCTCTTCATCATCACTTTCATCATCATCTCTCTCTTTGCCAGTTTTTGAGTTCATATCTTCATTTACTGACTTATTTAGAACATCTTTTTTATCACGTAGATTTTCAATTCTCCGGTAGCATTCACTGCAAGACAAACAAATGGTAAATACATTTAATCTTACATACAATTAAATAGGTGAGGTCTAAGTTTTGAAAACAAAATAACAAAACACCTGCAGTTTGATATGTAGGAGTTGATATGTAGGGTCACAAGTGCGGCCCTCAGCATCACTAAAGGGCCACATATAACATTTTCAATCAATACTGACTCGTTTAAGTATTTTAAAATAACAGCAGGCGTAGCTATAAGACAATATTTTTTATTTTTAAATAACAAAACTCAAAGGTTATGTGGCTCATAAATATCATCAAAGCAAAGACCTGTCAGCGGACATGTTTCAATGCATTAACAGTAAGGTTTCAGGGGCCATAAGTGGAGGACCGAGGGAGGCCGCTGAAAAACACCCAAAGGGCCACAGGTTGGGCACCTGGGCTCTAAGGAAAGAGACAAATATACAGATGACATCACTGTATAAGGAAGCTGTTTAATCTGCCAAAAGATCTGTATGTCACTGTCAGTCCAGTGGTTTACTCACAGGACACAGAACAGACAGGTAACACATTGTAGAAAAGAATACCCCCAGACTGACCATGCTGACTTGATTATGAAAAAACATCAGCAGAGGGTTGAGCACTTTTCTTCTCCTTCTATTAGCTTGGTACTTGTCAGCACATCTAACTGGCTCTTAATTTGGGATTACTTCCTATCACTACTTTGCTGTAGCGGAAATAAAAGGGTTACAGTGTCACAGGTAGCAGTTTTCTATTAAATATATACATTGAAAACCTATAGAAGTTATCAGAGGGGTTCAATTTACACAAGGATGTCTTTCTTTACCCCAGGCAGATGCGTGAAAGAAAAGGACGGTAAATACCCACAGCTAAGATGAATCTGTTAGGCCAAGGCTCCAATATGTTTTGTGGAAACATGGCAAAATTGTAGTGGCCGCCTCTTCTGTACGCATTCCATTCATTTGTATGGATAAAACAGACATCTTCTTTTTAGGAACCACCAAAATCATGAAAATATTTGTATTGATCATGAAATAACTTCCCCAGGAACTTCCTGTTATTTAGCACATGGTTCTTTAAGAAACCATATACCGTATTTTTCGGCCCATAAGATGCTCTGTTGTAAAGGACACACCCTATACTTCGGAGTGTCTGATGGCCGAAATATATTTAGGCTTTTTTCCTACCCTGCTGGCTGGAGCTCCATGCTCTGACTGGCAAAGCTAGAGTTCAAGAGGTGGAGAAATGGACAGCTTCCCTGCCTCCAGCCCTAACACCAGAGCTGGAGCTCACAGACAGGAGACGCAGAAACTCAGAACTGCGCATTTTGGGGGTAGAAGTCGCCACAGTTGGAGCCCGTGGGGGGGTCCCGCGAGCGATTCAGCTGGCGTAGGGCTGGCCGGATCGCTCGCGGGAAGCCCCCCCCCCCACGTGCTCCAACTGCGGCACACACCAGGGGGAGATCGATTACCCTGTTGCCCGCACGTCAGGAGGGGATGCAGCAGGGGGCGGCCACCGGTGCTTAACAGGACCCGATGACAGTGAGTTGAGTCTCTGGTAGCCTAGGCCACCAGAGCTCACAAGGCAGACACACACGCCCCTTGACCTGACGGACACCTGACTGGGCTACCCCCACACCGGCAGTGGGTTTGCCTCCACCACGTGGGCTCACTCAGCTGTTATCCCTTCCCTGATTAGAAAGGGACACATATATAGGGGGAGCAGTGAGAGGGAGGGTTGTTGCCTTTGGGAGCCCGGTCTGGACGTTTGAGGGGTAAGCTTCCTTCCTCCTCCTCCCCACCCGAAACCCCTTTCTGGGCAGCTGGAGGTGGATCAACAATCTCCCCGTCTCTGTGTTTTCCTCCCCCAGGGTATCCACTCAGGACTTGATCCCCTGCACTGTTCTATCGGTTCCAGGAGACACCAGCACACCTAGGTGAAGGAATGCTTTTCGGGAGGACGGGGGCAGGGACTAGGCCGGGGAACTCTAACCCTATCCCACACTCCCACCTTGTCCCTAGGGGAAGCACCTTAGTTTCCAGCGGAACATCGGGGCTCATCCACGCATTGGACAGCCCCAGGTGAGGCGATTTATTGTCACTTCCACCCCCTGTTTACTACACGGAGGGAAAGTTGGCATGCCCTATAGGGTGCCCAGAAGCGCGGTCGACTGGCTGCCCCGAGTCCGACCCTAACCATGTAAGTCTAATTTAAGTTTTGTGTATACTGCAGAGATACCCTCCCTGAGGAAGCCCAAGTGGGCGAAACATGTAGGAGGTCTCTAGTATCTGTTGCAATTGAACAACTGGCACACCTTTTTATGCTACCCATGTGGAATCACTGTATATCTTCATATACACCAGTGGATCCCAAACGTTTCCTGCGTACCTTATTGAGCCCCCCCCATGGAGGGTTCTGGTGCCCAGACACCTCACTAGGCTGCGAGAAGGCACACTGGGGAGAGCACGAGAGTGTAGACTTGAGAATGAGCATGCCTCTCCCAGGCACTTCCCTGTCATCATCACAACATATTATCCACGAGCCCCGCTCCTCTCCCAGATATGCCACGCATCATCACACAGTACCTCCAAGAGCCACCCCCCCCCCTCTCCAAGCACGCCCCGTCATCATTATCACACAGTATCTCCACAGCCCCGTCTTACTTTCGCATGCCTGTCATCACATCACACAGATCTCCACAAGCCCCACCCCCTCCGGCCTGCCCCATCATCCTCATCACATAGTACCTCAATGAGCCCCAACCCCTCTCCAGCATGCCATGTCAATCATCACACAGTTCTCCACGAAGCCCCACCCTCACCCAGCATTGCCCCATAATCACATAGTAACCTCCACGAGCCCACCCCCTCTCCCAGGCCTTGCCCTGTCATCATCATCGCATTAGTACCTCAACGAGCCCCACCCCTATCCAGGCATGGCATCATCATCACATAGTATCTCCACGAGCCCCACCCCTCTCCCAGGCATGCCCTGTCATCATCATCACAAAATACTTCCACAAGCCCCGCTGCATCATGTTTTTAAAACACCTAAATCATCTGAATTCAAGACTGACAAATCTTAAGGTAGCCATACACAATACAATCCCCGCCCGATTCTCTAGAGGGCGATTGCTGCGTGATGATGTCATCACATTGCAACCGGTGGCTCAGAGGATCTGTGGGAACCATTTATGTGCTGGACATTACTTTGAATGGGGACAAAGTGATGGGATAGGCCAGGAATTTACCATCACCATGTGATCTGACTTGTGGTGTGGTTATCCTGGTTGATGTGTCCTAGTGGGCACATCCGATTTGCGGCCGAGCGATCAGCGTTCACGCACACAGTGGTCGACCGGATGGGGATCGGACCGTGTATGGCTACCTTTAGTAATGAGAATTAGGGACAGTATTTGACCACATTTAAAACAAGCTAAAACAAGTTATAAAAATTGAGAAACTATTGTATAATCCTAAAAGGTAAAACAAACTCTTCTTACATCTGTTCGTCAATTTCCTCAATCTGTCGATCCAGTCGACCTTCCTCATCTTCTTCTGCCACAATTGCTTCAGAAACCTTAAAAATGAAGTGGAAATGTTGTTCACATAGGCAAAATTTTACACCCCTCACATAACAGAAAAACAAAATAACATGCATATAAAAATTCTGAGAAGCTACCTGAGTCGACCCTCCCCCTTAGGTGATCATTTGCTACAACTACACTGTGTGGATCTTGGCATTTAAAAATCTAGTGCCAGGCTGCTTGTGCACCAATGCATGTGGAAGGCCTGAGCTGGAGCTAGAAGAAGTAACCAAGTACTAGAGATCTGAAATATGGTAGTGCCCCTTCATCCATCATATTTTCTGAAATATTCCATATAGAATGAGCATGCACATTGGATGCTAATGCTCTGCCATTCTGCAAACCTGTCCCAGGTAAGTCACAAGTATTCAAGGATGTGACCAGGTGACTTTCCCTTCAGGAGCTGGGTAATGGCTGCTCCCAAACCATAATGGCCCAAAAATCATTAAAATGCTTTTCCACTCCAACCACCTGGACTTCCTTAGTTGCCAATGAGGTCATTGGATCCACAGTTCACATTATTTTCTATATACTAAACAGGAATAAAAGAGGTAAATAAAAAACACTTACAGTATTCACTTGACGTATTTCTTTCTGAAACTCCTCCCACTCCTTATCCAGGTGATCTTTAGGAGCATCTACCTTTCTCACCTTCAGGAGAAAAATAATAAACACAAGGTCAGTAGAATGTTGCTCTAATTATAAAGGTAAGCTTTACATTTTCCTCTAAAGCAGCAGCATAAACATCATATATTGGTCCCTAAGTGGTCAATTTTGCATGAATTGGCAAGCCAGAAAGTGACCATGCACCTGCCCCACATTAATCACTCAATATAAATAGCTTGACTGTGTATGATAATTTACCCTTTCTAATTACAGCAAAATTATACGTCTTGCACAAAACATGGAAATATTTATGGACAAGCTATTTACAAGTAAAAGTGGACTGACTACCTCGTAGCGCAGCCGATACTGTGGAGATCTGCAACTGAAAATAAAAAAAACTTTCTGACAGCAGGAGGGACGTCATGCCAAGGCATACATACAGCCGCAATGGCATTTGGGACATCTGTCCCATGAGGCTGTAGGAGATCGCGCCTGCCCAGTCCTGCAGGATCTGAGAGATTAGGTGACTTCCAGTGATAAAAGCGCCTCTCTACCGTCCGGAGACACCTCATCACTGCAGCCGACTTCTCCCTCTCCCTCAACAAAGCTCTCCAACAGAGGAGACAGAAAGGCTCATCTCTGTAGAAGGGGGAATGGAGGGGGGCCTGATGGCTGCAGTGATGAAAGGCGGAAGTGGCTTCTTTTCGCCAGGACTTATAATGCTTGCATCAGGAATGAAAACGTGAGGAAGGCAAATGTTTTTTTGGGTGTAGCAGTTTTCCAGGATGTAAACTGCTGACAGGTGAGTATTGTGTCTATTTCATGTATATGTTTCTTCTTTTTAATTTTATGTTTAAAACCACTATATTCCTATGCATCTTTTTTTTACTGTATCACTACACAAAGAGTAGCAAAATGTTTTCATAGTTTAACCTTCTGGGCGTTGCGCACGTGGCACGTTTTTTTTAATAACGCAGCACTGTAAAAATGTGTGTGTTAAAAAAAAATATGGCCGTCGCTTGGCCGCAAATTGGGTGCGCCCACATGGACAGATCAGCCAGGATCCCAATTCCTGGCCGATCGCAGTGTCCCCATCCAAGGTAATATCCGGCACACAAAGGGTGCCCGCCGATCCTCTGAGCGACAGGCTGCAGCATGATGACGTCACTGCAATCGGTCACTATGTAATCTGTGGGGGGGGGGGGGGGGGGGGGGGGGGGGGGGGGGCCTGTGTATGCCTTCATGCCTTCCTTAAGTTCCAGCTGGTAGTTGGTGGCAAGATGGGCAAATAGGGTGGCCCTCAGAGCCCCACAAGAAAATCTCAAACACCACCAGTTTAACTGCCCTGGTATACACCGGTACAAATAAGTTAAGAGTAGTAAACCAAAGCTCTTTATATACTCTTACAGCTAATCTACACTAGGTAATGTCTAGACCAGGGAATCATCAAATCATGGAATCTGTTAGTACAGCATGGAATGCTTTTAGAATGTTGCAAAATTACTATAGATTTGGCATATCAAGGACAAGATGTTCATTTACATAATGAAGTTAAGCTGTATTCTGTAATTTATATAGTATAGTATTAACCTACCTGACCTTACGGTGTTTTCTTGAATTTTTTTCCGGTGTGTATTTTCCCCCCTCCACCCCCCTCATCGATGTGCACTGCCTCCATTAACAATGAGGTCTATGGTACCGTGGCAAAGGTCTATGGTGCCCACGTTAATGGAGGCATCGTCACTGTAGATGACATGGGGAGCAGCACTGGAAAGAGTCAGAAGGGACCGGCTCGCACAAACATACTAGGTTTGGGCATAACGTCAAGGAGATTAAGACCTTAGAGGGTTGCATTGGAATGAATACATGTTTACGTTAATGCTATACCTAGCAGTAAAATCAAGGCCATTTTATAGAAAAAATAGCACATTACAAAGCATTGAATCTTAGAGTTACAATTAAACTTTAAGAAATCCACTGAACCATAAGCCAAATCTTTAACATTTTACAGCTATTTGAACAAGGTATAATGACCACATACTTGTAACCAAAGTATTCTTCACATTTATGTATCTATTTTCTAAATGACATTTGGCTTAGAATATACTCTACTGCAGCCTCTTCCATCAGAAAAGTTATGGCTCGTGATAGGCTCCATATGTTGTGTATGTGAGGAATACTGCCAGGGGAGCCACTAACGATTAAAATGAAATGGACCATTTTTGTTCTAAATGTGTTAACGATCTCATCATGGCTTTTGAAGTAAAGCTGCATGGAGAAGACAGAACACTTGCCTTTGCATCAACTTCTGGGTCATCAAAGAATCCCTCAGGTAAGGCTTCTGCTGTATTCTCTTTCCTGTGTTGAAGAAAAAAAAAAAAGATGAATTCTGTCCATGTAGAAGTAGCATTGTGGAAATGTAATTGCAAAGGTATTATGCAGGTAAAAGTAAAAGCATTGAAACACAACTTGTCTTTAAATTAAAGAGATTAAAAACAAAATAAATACATACACACATTCATACAAAAACACATAACTCATAACACAGTTAACACAGTTTACAAACAAGTACAGTAAGGTCCATTAAAAATTTGGACAGAAAAAACTCAGTTTTTTATTCTGTACCACAATTAAATTTTAAAGAAACAAAGTTAAATTGCAGACTTTCAGTTAGAATTCAGTGGGTTGAACAAAAACATTGAAAGAAATGCGAAGAAATAATGCCTTTTTGTTTTTAAACAATTACTTAATTTCAGCACAAAGGTATTAGGACAATTGACTTAAAGTCTTTTTCATAGGAAGGTGTGGGCAATTGTTTAACCTTCTGAGCGCTGAGTTTCATGCATCATTAACTAGAGCGATGCTACGGTGACCAGGCGCTCCGCAGGGGACTGATTGCTTTTGTCCTTTCCATCACTTTAAGGCAATTAACATGACATTGTCTAATCAACAGGTAAAATAGTTAAGTTAGTCTTTGTGTGTTCTACAGACCCATTGTCCACACGACTGCTCAGGCTGAAGTGACCTAATATTGCAATAATAAAAATAGATATGGACAGCCACCATTACGCATTAGGGTGATAGCTCAGCGCGATCCGCTACATCACCTTTAATCAAAAAAAAAAAATGCCCGAAGTTGATTTGAGAGCAATGAAGGTGAAACCAGCCATCCTTAAGCTGCAAGATCAGAAAAACCCATCCAAAGTCAGTGTCAAAATTCTGTACTAATTCTGATAAGGAAAAAAAAAGCACAGATTAACTCGGCAATGCAAAAAAGTGGTGGATGATTACAAAATCATTTCAGCCAACTAAGTAAACACCATACAGAGAAGACTTAATGAAAGGTAATTTAAAGGGTGCATAGTAAGGTGCAAGCCACCCATTACCCCCCACCCCCAAGAAGAGAAAAGCAGGATTGGACCGGATAAAAGGAATGTATAAACGCCAGCACAGTTCTGGGAAAACATTCTTTGTACAGATGAAACCAAGACGAACTTCTCAAGGTCCATAGCACATCTGTAACACATGCCAGAGGCAGTCTGATGGCTTGGACATTCAAGACTACCAGTAGCACTGGTAGCGACACAGGACAGAAAAAACTAAATAAGGGGACACAGGACAGAAGCAACCAAATTTATTCTGAGGTGTTCGGAGATATGCAAAAGACAACCGTCTGCTCACATCCAGCTAAATGTAGTCATTTAGTTGAGAGGCCAAAGCAACCCAGGAGTTTATAAAAGCAACAAAGTGGAATATTCTGGAATGGCCAAGTCAGTCACCCGATCTGAATCCAGTTGAGCTGCATTTCACTTGCTGAAGACTAGATGTTGGACAAAAATGCCCGCAAACAAAAAGTAACTGAAAGCAGCAGCATTAAAAGGAGGAAAGCCAGCATCTGGTGATGTCCATGAGTTTAGGAATTCAGACCGTTCCTGACATCAAAGGGGTTTTAACCAAGTATCAGAAATGAACATTTTATTTTCAGTTTTTTTAATTTGTCTAATTACAGTACTTTTGAGCCCCTGAATTTAAGAATGAAAAAAGGGTTTGGTTTTTTCTCTGGTCTATGCAATCTTTATATTCAACACACTGAATTAAATCTAAAAGTCTCCAACTGCATCTGGGTTGGTTCAAAGAAAAGTCATTGTACAGAACCAAAATAGGAATCCAAACCTATTATTATCCTATATTTTGGGATACTGTCAATTGACTACATGTCTCTAAAAAACCTTACTGTAAGACTAGATTTATCTTAAGATGATGTAACATTTAATAAGTAGCTATAATTGTCCCGCTGTTTAGTTAATTATTTTCCACAATATCCATAAGTAGCTACAGCTGTCCCGCTGTTTAATAATATCATATTCCACAATACTCACCATCTTTATTCCCCTTGTTCTTCCCCCCCCCCTCCCTCCCCCCGGGATTTCAAATAACAGATAACTGTAAACGTTCTGAGGAAGCCCACGATATAGGGGCGAAACATGTTGACCATTTTACAGTTTATACTTGGGAATCCAGGTTTCTGAGTGATGTCCTACATCTCGCACTCTACTATCGAAAACCGGAACTATTCTGGATCACCCATATCTTGAGGTTTTGATTTTATATGTATATGTTCACATGTTATTGTTTCAAAATATTGCAAAATCGAATTTATCTTTGTAATAACTATTTATGCTAATCAATAGGGTAGATCTGCCAATGTAAAGTCCCCACTGAGGGTAACCCCTTTCCCCTTCCCTCTTTGTCCAATATCAATGATAAATCTAATGAGTTTTTTTAAACATGCCAGAAAAATAGTTTGCTACAATAGCAGTGGTGTAAGGGAATCCACCACAACATTTGATGGCATTTTATTAAACAGCAACAATTTTGCAAAACATACATGACTTTGCAGGGGAGATCCTGTTAACACAGGGATCCACAAGGTCACAGGAAGATTAATGGCATAGGACATTGTGGGTGAAAGATAAGTTTGTGGAGTAGTTTCTTTACTTTAAAGTTTATAAACAAGTCTAATGATGAGTAACAGAAAGTGCTGTCCTTGTTTTCTCTGTGTAAAATTGTACAGTAAAAGTGAACAAACATATGGAGACACAGTAGGGGTTCTTGGATGTAGATCAGTGCCGTGCTGAGAACTCATATGCGTTTTTTCACAGCCTCTTTGCTTCTCAGACTTTGTAAGAAGCGATGTATATGGCAGTCAGGCATTATAGAAAGTCACAAACACTACAAAGTTCCTGGAATTCCCTTACAGTGACAGACTCCAAAAATCACTGAACACTTTCATTTTCACATTTGCCCCAAAAACCGTTACATGCCTGAAAGAAAAGAATCACTTCACCAAAAGATAATTTACGTTTTAGGTCTAGCCAAGCAATTCACAACCAGAAGAGGAACCGGTCATGTGACCTGGAAAGGGTTATGCACAAGAGATACCCTCAAAATTTGACATATGTAAAACTGAGTCGACACTACAGCGCCCCTGACACTGCGGGGGTGGGGGGAGCTTTGGGGGTGTTATGGGCACAGGATTGTGTGCCTGCCCATAGTGCCGTCCACTGTTTGGGTGCTGTTTAGGATGCAGTATTGCCTTGCCGGCAATACCGCAACCTATGCCTGTGTATTGGCAAGCCACGCCCATGGGGCGCGGTTTGCACACGTCAACACCGCGCCCATTGTTTACCAGCCCCCGAATCCCCAGATGGGCATTGTGAAACCGTAGTGAGTAATTTAAGAAAATCCCTCATAGCATCCCCTCACTTCCTGGTCGGGCCGCGGCCGCTGAGATCTCTAAGCATAGTTTGTTAGGTAGTTCGGTCATCTCGGCTCTCCATTTAAAGTATAATGAGAAAAAATGTCCATAGAAAACCATTGAATGCTTCCAGTGGCTACCCGTGATATTGCACCCTGAGTTAACCCTCAAAAGCCTGGCGAATAAATATGGAATTGCTCATACGATTCCACGGAACGGCAGGCAAGTATATTATTTTAGGATCCTGGAGTCCTAAGCCACCATCATACCAGCTCAGAGGCAAGTCAAACAATAACATTACAAATGTAATTTTTACATATTGAGATTACATCCGCTTTAACCTTCCTAGCGGTTGAGACGAGTCCAGCTTGTCCAGTGCCGACTTGCTAAAAGTGCACTGG
>CM070036.1:81250728-81268848 GCA_036250615.1 Ptychadena robeensis | reverse complement strand
ATGGTCAGACGTCCCGGCCCTCCTCCTGGGTTGGGCATGCCCCCCCCTCTTCTTTTTGTGCTGTGGTGCCCCCCCCATTTCTACACCCCCCCCCTCCCCCCTTTCCTTTGGGGTTGGGGTGGGGAGGCTGGGGGGTCTCACCCTGCACTGAGGTGGGGGTTATCTGCGTGCTGTGGGAGCCTCTTGTACCTTGCCGGGCGCCGTTGGTGGCCGGGGGCGGAGCCGCCAGACGACGGCAGGCGTTAGAGATGCCGTAAGGGGCTCTCTGCGCCTGCGCTCCCCATCTGGGGACCGCTTCCCTGGTTGCTGGGGTGACCGGGGGGAGGCGGATCTCTACATCACGCATTCGTTCCCGGTGCCCGACTATGACGCCAGTGCGCCTGGCGTGCGCCGGCCGCCGCAGCCGTGGGGGATCATTTAAGGCCAAGCCTTTGAGTGAGGGACATGTGCGGATGTTCAAGACGGGGAATCTCACCTTAATACCTTCACTTCGATTACCTTGGTAGGTCCTTTTGTACTTCTAATCCACTTTTTATGGAACTCTGATATTCATTTACAATTTTAATCTCACTGCTATTCCCCCTGGCACAGGTGATCTGCAACTTATGCCATATACAGTTGAGACCATCTCAAATTACTCTGGAATCAATTGACTTTTTAACTTATCTAAATGCCTTTTTACTAATTGTCTATTGAAGCACCTTAGTATTCATATATATTTATTACATCATGTATTTATTCAACGTTTTTAAAATCCATCCATTAACTATTTTTATAATCTGACCTACCCCTGATTCTGACCCCATCGATTATTTAAACCTATACCATATATACAAATTTCTTTACTTCTTCCAATTAGGATTAGCACTTGCTTGAACCACTCATTATCAATTGCCTCTATTATCCTCAGGTTACTACTAAAACCTTAACCGGTAGTTATATATATACCCTCCTCATCACATTATCATCCCCTCACATTTTTCACTCTATCACCCTATTTTGTATATGTTTGATATTTACTTTTGGTATGATTCTCACTTTTTAAATCTTTTTTACTGCACCCCTCCCTTGCATTAACGGCTTCACCAACTTAACCACCACTTTGGTTATCACATCCTAATTACTTTTACATTCACGTTTCCCTTGGGAAAGAGCATTCCGCTTCCCATAGGTCCTTATTTCTACACGTCACTTGATAACCTCACTCTCATCCTTTGGGTATGACTGGGTTGCTACACCCTTTTCCTCCCCTCTCTCACATTTTTATCACTCGGTTATCCTCCTATTTCCTTTTACCAATTATTTAAATTAACTTCAACTATTGATTATCTATGCTCTGATTCTCTGTCCCCTTGAACCGGTCCTGTCTTTTCGCAGTGTTCCCCCGCTCTTCTCCGACCTCCACATTTTTTTTGGACCATTATTTATGTAATACTCGACTTCTACTTACTACCTAATTGTTTATGGTGAGTAGACCACCCACTTTCTATACTTATTGGAAATATACTTTCCATATTTCTGATATTCTTTATCTAATTATCTCAGGAAGCCATACCTCCTGAGGAAGAATTTCTATTTGAAACGCGCGTCAAGGCTTGGCTAATTCAGTAATCTACACACACTGTTGAAAGTATTACTCCCCAAGTATTCCTTCTGGGGACACATTGACAGCATTACCTACTACTTCTTGTTCAAACTGATCAATAAATGGAGTAAGACAAGACGCTTTTGTAAACCTATGTCTACCAGAATAATTATTGCGGTTTACTCATGACCGCATATAGAATGTCTATTATCGTGTGTTTATTAACCTTCTAAGATTTATCTATTGTGTTCAGGCACTATATATTATTCTATTGTTTGAACCCACCTTTTCAGGGGGGTACTGCTAGATATACGACCATTAAGGTGGCCTCAAAGTCCCTACATCCTGGCCTTGCTTCTAGTAAAAAAAAAACCCTGGGCGGAGGAGATCCTTCAGATTTCCCTCCATCCAACCCTCTATAAATATATATTTTGGGATGTTGTCCACCTACTACCTTTGACTTGATGGTATCAATCCATAGAGGAGTTCAAAATTGTGAATTTTTTTTGCTCTTTATGGTTTTCCTTTCATTCGGACATGTTTTTTTCTTATGAGTTTTCTTTCATTTTGGATTTGATTGGATTGATTTTTCTGTATCCAGTATCAAGTTCAAAATAAAGGAAAACGCATAACAAGTAAATACTTTGTAAGGGCTTGCGCCCACTGTGTCCCCGCAGCGGGGAAAAAGACGCAGAGAGGACACTCTGAATGGATGGCCACTCTGAAAGAGTGTCCACTCTGCGCTATTTGAGTGGCGCGTCTGCGCTGATATGAAGCTGTGGAATGCCGAGTTTTCATTGCAGCACCGCACATTGCCGCCAGAGACACCTCAGATCACCAGAGATCAATGGAGGTGTCCCAAGATACGGAAAAACAGCACCCGTACTGCATGTATGAAGGCAGTACGTGCACAGTTTTTCTGCATTTTGTCTCAGCTAAATCAATAGGGTGCACTCCCGCCGATGCGGCAGGAGCGAGCCCTATGCCACAGCATCTGTTTAAAAAAATGAATTCTAGTTTGAGCAGATTTGTGTTTTCTATTAAATTTTATCATTAAATGTGATTTTTGAAAAAGTTACAGGCCTACAACATTTTTGTTTCAATAAAAAACAGTGTAACGCTTTTGGTACAGAAATCTGGACCTCAGCGAAACGCTCAGGAGGTTAAAATAAAACAAAATGCAACACTTACCTCTCCATAGGTGGTTTCTCTTGAATGTCAGCCTTCAAAATTGATCCAGAATGGGAAGCCACAGGTGTCTTACTATCAAAGAAATCTACAGGGAGAAAGTGGAGAGTAAAAGCTGAACTCTAAGGAGATAAACACACATATTAATGCAGCTATGTACTCAATGGTAAGTGTTTAAAAAAAATGGATTTGATGAGATTATAGATGAACAAGAAGCCAATAATTTTATGATCCAGGACAACATAAGCTCAGGGGATATATAACTTAATCTATTTGGCCAGGCATCTGGTAGCAGAAAGAATGTACTGCAAGAGAAATCTCTGGATTGGAGGTGAATATTGCAGCATACGGATATAACGATCAAGTGTTTTGCATCAAGTTCTTCTAATCATGACGCAGGCGTCCCCATGGTCGGTATGCAGAGGCCAATGCAGGACACAACTCCCATAACACAGTACTTTATTAAGTATGTGGTAAGGAAGAAGCTCAGTGTGTGTGTAGGGGCCTAGCGGAGTTGCGTCCTATGTGTGTGTGTGGGCGACAGTAAGATAATGTAGGAAGTATTGTTGGTGGTGGGGTTGGTCAGCTGCCTGTGAATTGTGCCTGCTTCATCACTTCACCCTTCACCAGTTTACAGCCAAGAAGCTTCTATTGCAGCCGAGTCTGGAATACATGGTGCTGATGGAGCATGGAGAGTACCCTAGGCCACACAACGCGCTGAGCTGACAAAAAAAACACAGCTGTGCGTTATTGCACAGTAGCGCAAAGTGCAGCACAGGAAAATGTAATGTATGCACTTTTTAAGGGTTTTACTTATGGTCCATCTTGTATGAGCCAATTGTTTATCACTTTATATGCAGAGATGTTAAATATAGACAACATGCAGGGCCAAATCAAGAGAATCATTTTGCATAGTAATAGTGTGTACGCCGTAATAATAATTGTGTACGCCGAGGAGGAGCCTGTTACAGAGAAAGCGTCCTCCTCCATGTTTGAAACGAAGCTGACGCAACTCTACAGACACTCAGTGGCGGAAATTGGTATTGCAGCTCTACTGTAAAAGTAAAATTTTTTAAATTGCCAAAATTCTTTCAGTTTTATTGTTAAACGACAATACAAGATTACAGACAATACAATTTATGTCAGTTGGATAACCACAGGGAAACATTAAAACCATGAAAGGTTGCAGTTAGGGGTGTCAAATTGGAAATATAAATTACAAAAAAAAGATTGGACTTTTAAGGTTGTTGGAGATCTGCGTGTTGAAAGTGAGAGTATGACATATGTAAGGCCATGTGTCCACTGCTTTTTCCCTGCGCTGGGCGAAAAAATATGCGTGCCTGAACATTTGTCGGAGGATTTCCCTTGACTTGTAGGCAGTTTGCCCATGACTTAGGACCCTATTAATTTAGCATGCCAAAGACGCGGAAAAACATTGCCCGAACAGCATCAGGCGCTGCTTTTTCACATCTTGAAGATGCGTCCACCACCCAGTGCTGCAATGAAGATGCGGAATTGCACAGCTTCATATCACACACTGTGGGAACGCTGCTTAGATAACGCAGAGTGGACACTGTCCCATTCATTAGAATAGAAAGTGTCCTTACTGCGTCTTTTTCCTCGCTGCAGATGTGCATCCAACATAGTTGACACAAGCCCAAACAGTAAAATATGACAAGAGAAAAGCACTGTTGGAATGTTGACAGTTAAAATATAAGTATGAAAGGTTGACATTTGGACTGCAGGTAGTCTCAGGGGTTAGTTACTAACCTAGAAAATGTCAGGGTCACACTACTGAGGTATGAGATCTGGGGGTACAATTGTGTACTGTGAGAGCTACATTCAACCTAAAGCCAGCTGGTGACCTGTGGATGGAGACAGCTAATCAGAGGCTCAACACCATCTCCTGGCACTTACCTAAATAACTCACTAAAAAAGTTATGTGCCGCATGTATAATAGCCAATGGTTAGATTACCAACCACCTTAACCTCCTGAGCGTTTCGCCGAGGTCCAGATTTCTGTACCAAAAGCGTTACGCTGTTTACCATTGAAAAAAAAATGTTGTAGGCCTGTAACTGACCAAAAACACGGGTCTAGTAGACATCCTGAATATATAAAGTTTTAAACGCTTAAATATTTAAAAAAAATCACATTTAATGATCAAATAAAATATAAAAACACAAAAATCTGCTCAAACTAGAATTCATTTTTTAAATCAACCAAGACTGACAGGCGGTCTGATACACCGCGCAGGGAACAAAGTTGCACGCTGGCCCATGGCTTAGGGCTCGCTCCTGCCGGATTGGGAAGAGTGCTCCCTATTGATTTAGATGAGCCAAAATGCAGAAAAACTGCGTCCATACTGCATTCATGATGCAGGTAGTATGGGCGATGTTTTTCCGAGTCTGGGGGACACCTCATTTGATCTCGGTTGATTAGGTTGCTCTGGTGGCAAGTGCGGTGCTCTGCAATGAAGACTCGGCATCCCGCAGCTTCATATCATCACCGCGGATGCAACCACTCAAATAGTGCAAGTGGATCATGTTCCATATTTTGAATGGGAAGTGTTCCTTCTGCATCTTTTTTTTTTTTTTTTTTTCCTCTTGACTAATTTCCACCGTGGGGAAAAAGACGCAGTGTTGACCAAACCTTTACAAAGTATTTACTTCTTATGGTTTATTCCTTTATTTTGAACTTGATTGCATACAGAAAAATCAATCCAATCAAATCCAACATGAAAGAAAACTCATCATAAGCAAATTATATGTTTTTTTTTTTTTAAATGTTTTTTTCATTTTAATTGAATTGGAGCGAAAAAATCACTCCAATCAATGTTCAGAATGAAAGATAATTAAATATAAGGAGCAAAAAAAAAAAAAAAAAAAAATAAAATAATTAACCATTTGAACTTCACCGCCATTCACCCTCTCCGATGACGTAATGGCAGCACCCCCGCCGGCACATACATCATCGGCCCATCTGGAAGACAGAAGTGGGGACACGGAGAGAAGAGAAGGACAGTCTCTGGGCTGCACTGCAAGCATCTGGGTGCAGGTAACAGCAGCCCGAGTAACTCGGGCTTTTAAGCAACTTTCTTCAGCCCGAGTTAACTCGGGCTAAACCCCCAGAAGGTTAAATCCTGTTTAAGTCTACTAAAAATATGAGTCAATTTAAAAGGCAAATTACTCAGATTTTGGGGAAGGTATCTTGGAAATTCAGGAAAAGTGAAAAAAAACATCTGGCTACCCTTTATATGGCTAATTTGTTGGCAATTTGTGAAGAAGAAAACTGGACCACTAAGCCCAAACTATATGCCTTTAAATACTCTTTGTAAACATGGTTTTCTATTATAAGTAATCGGTTTATGACAAATAGCTATACATAAAACACATCAAATATAAAGGCTAGAAGTTTATTTCAGTGCTATAGATAGGAAATACCTGGCGGAAGGCCATCATCTGCTGATGGCGGAGGTAATGGTATTTCTGTGGCTTTCTGTATAGAAGTGGGTACCGCTGTTGATGTTGTTTCCGGTTTCTCTTCTTCATCATCATCATCATAATCCCCTGCCAACAGTGGAAGTCTTGTAGCATTAATTGTTGTCTGCTTAGTAGATGGTTGTTCAGTCTTCTCAAAAAATCCTGCTGGAAGCCTATAATGAATAGACAAAAACATTTTGGCAAACTTTACTTTTACTGAGGACAAAACTAGCTATGAGTACGCAGACTCCAGCAAAGTTCAAGGACAGAGCCTTGGTATGCCTTTCAGTGGGTCTACACTAGGCAGTCCCAAAAACTGTGGGCGGCGTTATGGACATGTTGGACTGTTAAGGGCGCAGTATTCGCCATGTTGGCAATCCCATGCACTTTACTTTTCATGAGAAAACCACGCCCAAGATCCACGTTTTGCTACGATACGACATATAACGTGCCCACTGGGTGCATTGCTTCTACCCGCTGATGCGGGTCATTACGCCCCAGTTTAGACACCTTATTTCCCATAGGGAAATAAATCAGCATTACGCAGTTTTCTCCATGGCGCAATCTAGACCCAACCTCAGGCCAAGGTTCCACTGTGTATTTTAAAAAACGCATGCAAAAAAGCATGTGCTTTCAGGTGCACTTTGGACACGTGTTTGGATGCGTTTTGGACATGCATTTTAGTTTTTTCCCCCAGAAAATTATATGCAGTTTTTTTTACCAACCCATGCATCTAAAAAATGTGCCCAATATGCTAGGGGAGTTCCGGACCGATTTATTAGATGCGACTATATAATTTCTATGGGAGCGCCAACACTCTTGAGGTTCAATGCGCATGTAAAGATGGCAGATTTCTGGTCAATATGACCAGTTAGCACACCAAATTCTCTGCCGACCCAACCACTGATCGGATGCGGTAACGCGCACGGCATCCGATCGGCTGTCGAATCGGGTAGGAATCGCCCATCTATGCCCAGCTTTAGTGGTTACCCAGAGATGGCAATCAACCATTTGTATGAACTATTTTACCAGATATGTTTGAGCAAAGTTGGTAGGGTAGGGCCACATAGACGTCAATTATTTTGGAATTCCATGAACTTGTAAAACCCTGGGGTTTGAACAACAGAATGTGAGTTGTTCAAATAAAACTACAAAAGAAAAAAAAAAGATTTGCAATGCTTTGAATAACATCAAGATTTGGCAACAAATTGGTTAACTCTTACGTGGAAGGTTGTGCAGGAGCTGAAGGCTCTTCCTCCAAATCTAGGGAAAGCCACAAAAGTAATACGGTTATTGTGTGCTTCTCATCTGTAGTGTAGAAACCGTAAATAAAACAATACCCTGTATTTGTTTTAAAAAATTTTTTTTATAGATTATTATATAATACAGGTGAACAAAAAGGCACATACTAAAGCACAGCAATGTACACTTACCAGCCACTTTATTAGGCACACTTGTCCAACTGCTCGTTAATGCAAATTACTGATCAGTCAATCACATGGTGGCAACTCAATGCATTTAGGCATGTTAACATGGGCAAGATGAACCACTGCAGTTCAAACCAAGCTTCAGGATGGGAAAGAAAGGTGATTTAAGTGACTTTGAACATGGCATGGTTGTTGGTGCCAGATGGGCTGGTCTGAGTATTTCAGAAACTGCTGATCATCTAGGATAGTCATGCACAACCATCTCTAGGGTTTAGAGAGTATGGACCAAAAAAGGGAAACATCCAGTTAGCGGCAGTTCTGTGGTCGCAAATGCCTTGTTGATGCCAGAGGAGAATGGCCAGAGTGGTTCAAGCTGATAGAAATGCAACAGTAACTCAACATGTGGAAGCTTAAGCCAGATGGACTAAAGGCCCCCATACACCTTACGATCTTTCCATTCAATTTCTGAACAATCAAATTTTGTTCTACCAAAACCATGTAATATGAGGACCTTTCTAATCCTTCCAAATACTATGTATTCTATCAGGGAGGCCACTATACTACACAGTTGTTGGTAGATCTAATGGAGATTGTATGGATCGATCTTAAGGTGTATGGGGGGCTTAAATCAGCAGAAGACCACACCGGGTGCCACTCCTGTCAGCTAAGAACAGAAAACTGAGGCTACAATTTGCACAAGCTCAAAGAAATTGGACAATAGAGGATTGGAAAATGTTGCCTGTCTGATGAGTCTTAATTTCTGCTGCAGCATTTGGGTGGTAGGGTCAGAATTTGGCATCAACATAGAGTGTTGTACCGTGTTAGCCATCGATAAATATAGAGAGTTTGGAGGTTAAGTGATACCGTTTATTGGCTAATTGAAGTCATTAGAGAAGCAAGCTTTCAGGATATCCCAGATCCCTTCTTCAGGCTAATACAATTTTGGTTTAGAAGCTCACATTTATACACAAAATAACAAGGAGATAAATATTGTAAAAAAACAAAACAAATGTTTTCTCAAGGCACACTTGACTGATTGAGGTGAGTGAAGGATTAGTTAGTGGAGATAGTGATCAAAGTTAGGAAGAGTTATTGGTGGTAATAAAGATGAAAGGTAGAGGCATAATATTCACCTCCCTAAACAATTAAAATGTCAATTGACTAAAGAAGCCATCAAATACTACTAATACAGCTGTTTTAAAAGAAACCTAGATGCCAATGTGCATTGTTAATTATCAGTTGAAAGATAAGGAGTCCAGACATACTAGTTGTGAAGTGTTCTTTCAGTTTTGGGAATAAGAGGAAGGGTTTAGAAATTCAGAGACCACTGATCGAAACACCCACCTGGGACTTTATAAAAACAGGGATATGACCCAGAAACAACAAAGTCACAAATCAGGAAAGCAGTGAACAACCCCAGAACCAAACTTCTACAATGTAAACAGACATCGGGTCCCGCTAGTGGTCACATTCAATCCACGTCTAGAAGTCTTAAGGAGAATTATAAAGGAGCTACAGCCACTTTTTAACAAAGACAGAAGCCACTTCTACTTGCACACAGACAACCACCCAATCTAGGACAACTAATCGTAAAAACAGCCCAAAGCACAATAGAACATCTCCCTGTATGCAGAGCAGGTGTGAGACCTGTACTCATATACACAGCACTGACAGTGTACCAGTACCAGGATCACAGCTGGAATACAGAGTACAGGGAACATTTTCCTGTAGATTCTCAAATGTAGTGTACTTAATATTGTGCAAAAAATGCCCTACAGGACTATGTTGGGGGGACGGGCCAAACCCTGCGCCAGCGAATGAACCTGCACAGATTCACCATCAAGAACAGGAAAACAGATGTCCCCGTAGGAGCCCATTTCCACAGCATAAAAGACCTCAGAATTATGGTACTGAGGGGAAATTTAAAATCACCGAAGGAGAGGCTGGAATGGGAATGCAAATTCATACAGAAATTCAAAACTCTGGAGTGTGGCCTGAAAAGGGACAACAACTTTGTGTCATTATGACTTCAACTGAATTTCTAACCACTGGCAATAAAACCCTTTCTCCTATTCCCAAAACTGAAAGAACACTTTACAACTAGTATGTCTGGACTCTTCATCTTTCAACTTTGATAATTAACAATGCACATTGGCATCTAGCTTTCTTTAAAAACAGCTGTATTAGTAGTATTTCATGGCTTCTTTAGTCAATTGACATTTGAATTGTTTAGGGAGGTGAATATTATGCCTCTACCTCTTATCTTGATTACCACCAATAACTCTTCCTAAAGCTGGGAATAGACGGTACAATTTACCGTCTATTCCTTGTCCGATTCTCTGCACTAGGAGCGGCTTGATGACGTCATCACGCCCGCCCGCTAGTTCCGAGAATCGGACGGCACTCTTTATGTGCCTCTCATTACTTCGGCTGGGGGCAGCCCTCCCCAGCCAACTTAATGGGATCGGGTTAAAATTTACCATCCTGTCGGATAACTGTGCAATCCGACAGGACGGCTGATTTTAGCCCAATCCTCGTTGGTTGCTACATCCAATTCCTGCAAGACCCGATCCTTAAGGGATGCAGGAGCATGCATGGCATCGGATCGTGGATCGGATCGTGCAGGAATTGGACCCTGTATGCCCAGCTTAACTCTGATCACTATCTCCTTTTTGTTTTTTTACAATATTTATGTCCTTGTTATTTTGTGTATAAATGTGAGCTCCTTAAAAGGAGAATTGTATTACCATGAAGAAGGGATCTGCAATATCTCGAAGGCTTGCTTCTCTAATGACGTCAGTTAGCCAATAAACGGTATCATTTAAACTCCAAACTTGCATCAAGAACATAAAAGCATGGATCCATCCTGCCTTGTATCAATGGTTCAGGCTGGTGGTGGTGTCATGGTAACATTTTCTTGGCACACTTTGGGCCCCTTAGTAGTAAATGATCATCGTTGCACCATGTCCATTCCCTTAATGACCACAGTGTACCCATCTTCTGATGGCTACTTCCAGCAGGATAATGCACCATGTCATAAAACTCCAATCATCTCAGACTGGTTTCTTGAACATGACAATGAGTTTACTGTACTCAAATGTCACCAGATCTCAATCCAATAGAGCATCTTTGGGATGTGGTGGAACGGGAGATTCGAATCATGGATGTGCAGCCGACAAATCTGCAGCAACTGCGTGATGCTATGATGTCACTATGGACCAATGTCTCTGAGGAATATTTCCAGGACCTTGTTGAATCTAAGCCACAAAAGATGAAGGCAGTTCTGAAGGCAAAAGGGGGTCCAACCCGGTACTAGCAAGGTGTGCCTAATAAACTGGCTGGTGAGTGCACTTTACAAATGTTTCGTATTTTTCTAATGGTTTTGGGAGCCATTACAGTCCTATTTTCTAGATACAAGGAATAAATACAAAAAAAAAAAGTATATAGCCGGCCACTAATTGTGCAAGTTCTCCCACTTAAAAAGATGAGAGAGGCCTGTAATTTTCATCAGGTATACTTAAACTATAAGAGACAGAATGGTGGGAAAGAATCCATGAAATCACATTGTAGGATTTCTAATGAATTGATCTGCAATTTCCTCAGTAAAATAAGTATTTGGTCACTTAAAAAACAAGCAAGATTTTTGGCTCAGACCTGTAACTTCTTCTTTACAAGGCTCCCCTCTTCTTCACTTGTTACTTGTATTAACCTCCCTAGCGCACTGCCCGTATAAAAAGGCGCACTGCCTGTTAAAAACGGCACGGTACAGGCAAGCGAGGCAGTGTATAAAGTACACTGCCTGTCATTTCTTTCCTCCCTCCGCCCCTCTCCACACAGCCGGTATCATTATTGACGCCGGCTGTGTGGGCGGGAAAGCCGGCGCTCCTCCATTAACATGGAGGTCTATGGCGCCGCGCCCTCCCCAGCCCACGTCACCGTGACGCGATCGGGGCGATGGCGAAACCCTGGAAATGCTGCCGCGATGAAGACAATCGCTGCAGCTTTCCAGGGAGGTGTACCCGATGCCGGCTCCCCCTGCGGTTGGGGCGACCCTAAACGCCGAACGAACAGGGTTCGTCTTAAACGCTAGAGAGGTTAATGATGACTGTTTGAACTTGCTATCAGTATAGAAGACACCTGTCCACAACTTCAAACAGTCACACTCCAGACTCCACTATGGTCAAGACCAAAGAGCTTTTGAAGAACACCAGAAACAAAATTGTAGACCTGCAGCAGGCTGGGAAGACTGAATCTGCAATAGGCAAGCAGCTTGGTGTAAAGAAATCAACTGTGGGAGCATTAATTAGAAAATGGAATACATACAAGACCACTGATGATCTCCCTTGATCTGGGGCTCCATCCAAGATCTCACCCTGTGGGGTCAATATGATCCCAAGAACGGTGAGCAAAACTTCTACAACCTACATCTAATGAATGACCTAAAGAGATCTGGGACCAAAGTAACAAAGGCTACCATCAGTAACACACTACGCCGCTAGGGACTCAAATCCTGCAGTGCCAGACATGTCCCCCTGCTTAAAGCGGACCTACCACCTCACTGGGCACTTCACACTATCAGCAGCAGAACTGCGGATAATTAGGCAATCAAAATATTCCTTCCAGCAGGAGAGGCAATTTTCTGGCTCTTCCCACCCAATGTGTAACTTACCCACCGCAGCAGCTTGTAAAACAATCATGGCAGGGACAGCTGGGAGGAAGTCCATAGTCTTGTGTGATTTGAAAGGCAGCTTTACATCTGCAGAATCTAACGTGGTGTAATTGAAGCTCCATCTAGTGGCCATTTTAAGTAGTCCTGAAGTGCGGGCAAAACTGCTTTTCTCTGCCCTTAATAAATATGATTTCCCCAGGAATGAGGAAGTGAGAAAGGTAAGTACGGTGTTTTTTTATTCTGTAGCAGTTTTCACAGATGTATACTGCTGACAGGTGAGTATTATGTCAATGTAATGAATGCGTTTTTTTGGGGGTTTGTTATTTTTTTGTTTTTTTTTTGCATAGAACCGCTTTAAGCCAGTACATGCCCGGGCCCGTCTGATGTTTGCTAAAAAGCATTTGGATAATCGAAAAGAGGATTGGGAGAATATCATATGGTCAGATGAAACTAAAGTAGAAAACTCAATTTGTCATGTTTGGAGGAGAAAGAATGCAGAGTTGAATCCAAAGAACACCGTACCTGCTGTAATGCATGGTGGTGGAAACATGCTTTGGGGCTATTTTTCTGCAAAGGGAGCAGGACAACTGATCCATGTAAAGATAAGAATGAATGGAGCCATGTATTGTGAAAAGCTCCTTCCATCAGTAAGGGCATTGAAGATTAAATGTGTCCGAGTCTTTCAGCATGACAATAATCCCAAACACACTGCCATGGCACTGAAAGAGTGGCTACGTAAGAAGCATTTCAAGCTCCTGGAGTGACCGAGCCAGTTTCCAGATCTCAACACCATAGAAAATCTTTGGAGTTGAACGTCCATGTTACCCAGCGACAGCCCCAAAACATCTCGGAGGAGATCTGCATGGAGGAATGGGCCAAAATAGCAGCAACAGTATGTGAAAACCTTGTGAAGACTTACAGAAATTATTTGACCTCTGTCATTGCCAACAAAGCATTGAGATGAACTTTTGTAGTTATTTTCCACCATAATTTGCTAATAAATTCTTTAAAGATCAGACAATGATTTTCTGGATTCTTTCCCCATTCTGTTTTTTCATAGTTGAAGTATACCTAGGATGAAAAATTACAGGTCTCTCATCTTTTTAAGTGGGAGAACATGCACAATTGGTGGCTGACTAAATACTGCTCTCTCAGTTAATCAGTTGCTTTTTATTAAAATAAACATAAAAAACTCATACACTAATACAGGATATGCTACTTTTACAGAGATACAACCTATATTAAAGCTTGCATATGCCATCCCACTAAACTGTAGAAAGAGTCAGCTATCCAACACCAGTCTTTAAGGGCAACAGACAGGCCAGATTTTGGTATTAACAGTAATTTTCTGGACGTAATATTATACCATGATATAATATGATGGCTTCCAGTCTGCCAAGAAGGTGTACAGTAAATGAGCCTTTATTGCTTGTAAATCTTACCCCTTACTTTCTTTGGATCTTGACTCTCTATACTTGGCCCTTTTCTTTTAGTTGCTTGTGAGGTTGGTGCAATCACAGAAGAATTACTGGTAGTTACTTTTGGGTTTTTCAGTTCTGCAACTTTCTGTAGTAAAGTGATATTGAAAAATATAAAAGAATTATAATCCATAAAAAAAATATACACAAAAAAATCAATAATGTAGCTCTGTATTAATCAACACATCATTAAATGTAATTTAGAAAAATATATATGGTATACCTCTTATGATCCTCTGTATAGTACAACTTATCAGGGGCAGCCAAGGTGGAACTCGTTGCTTTATCTGAACTATTTCTAAATTGAGGGCTATGTTACTGTAAGGCCAGAATGTATGTAAGGCCAGAAGCAGTATTTGGCAGTTGTTCTTTTTAGAAGGTTTGTATTTGACAATCTTTTTTTGACCATGAGAATCCTTTTGCTAATACTGAATTACTGTTTGAGTAACTACTACTCCTAACTAGTCTTTGACCATTTCAAGAATACTAGCTGTAATATGATTAGGCAAGGGGTTTTACATTTGTATTTCCATTTATTATTTTTTGTTAACAAACTGGAGATAGATCTAGTTACTGGATGCTATATATGAGGTTTCCAAATCTTTTCACAGCATACACACTTTCTTTGATGATATACGTCTCACCTCTTTATGTTGTTTTCCAAGGATGTGTGCTTGCCACAGTAATTCACTTTTAATCGGTACATTACATACAACACAGGACAAATGACCAAGGCTGTTATATGTTTAAAACAAAATGTTAAGGAAGTGATATACTTGCATTAAATGATGTGTTTAGTATATACAAGCTAAAGTTCAACACAAGAATGATGATGGCATTTAAACCAGGTTTATCAGTAGAATGTTTTAATTTCTAGATGTTATTCTAAGGTAAACATATCCAAGCATTTTAAAACAACACAAACTAAACTATTAGTAGACAGTAAAGGTGCTAATATGCCCAATTTGTTGCCAATCTTCTGTTAACCCACCAGCTCCGCCTTTCCAAAGCTACTCAGCACAAAATTGAACTGTGGGAATTTCATGGGATGAGATTCCATGGCCAAGGGTTGGCGGATAGGGTTGACCATAAAGTCTGCATATACTATTAACAATTGGTGACAATTTCAGGGACTTTTAAGAAAATCTTAAAATAGAATAAAAAATACAATACCTGAACTTAAATGTACATTTGGCCAAAGAGGATAATCGGGCATCCCAAAAATGGCTTATTGTCACATTCCAGGGAGGACGGGCACACCTTACTGAGCACCCACAAAAATGCCAAGATGGAGAAGACACGTGTTCAAAACCCACGCCCCTCCACTATAATGAAGGTCTATGGCAAGGTGCCAAAAGAGATCGGCGTGTCTGCCGCAATCGAGAATCGACACGGATATCTATTTTCACATTGTCATTATGGGGTGTTGCGTGTAGAATTGTGAGTAAAGAAAAAGTGTTGCACTGTGTACAATGTAGTACATTGAAATGTAAACACACTGTAAAATAATCTGTTTGGATTTCCCACCAGCCAACACATCCAGAGCACTGCAGCTTTTTTCAGCATCATTAATGAAACATTGATAATGCTGGGGGCATAGATACTGCATGCACACCGCTGAAGCGCCAGAGATTTGTGTGGACCTGGAAAGTCATGGGTGTCAAACTCAAACACACAATAGCCCATAAATAAAAACCTGGACAAAGTCACGGGCAAACATATTTCAAATTTATGTTTAGAATTGAATTTTCTTTCTCATTAGTTATAACAATTAACCTTTTTATATGGAGCAGTGAATATGGGACAAGCAAAGCATAGTGCTAACGGAAAAGCTGGGCATAAACGTTTACATTTTCTGGCAATTTCTCGGCATTATGACATCACGCACGGCCGGTCATTCTGATAATCAGCTGCGCACCATTTGTGTGGCGGAATTTACTTTGGATGCGGACAATGGTGCCCATCCAAAGTAATGAGATCGGCCAAAGAAATACGGAAATGTCTGTTCTTTGGCCAATCGATTTATGGCCTGATTTATGGTCAGCGTGTTAGTTTTGCAGATGATTTAGCGGCAGATGGATCACCGCAAGCATGCACGGGGGTCAATCTGCCACAAATCTAAGCGTCTATGCCCAGCTTTAGCTGGCGATATAAGAGGGAACAGCAGACCATAATTATAGGCAGCATAGGACACATAGTCAGGGCTGTGGAGTCAGAGTTGAGGAGTCGGAGACATTTTTGGGGACCTGGAGTCGGCAAAAATTGAACCGACTTCGACTCGTAATTAAAATGGGAATAAAAAAATAAAAATAGTAAATAAAAAAGGTCAAATGTCCCGAACTAACAAACAGTCATAATGAACGACTTCTCTGCTATAAGAATAAATGTATGCCATGCATAACATTACAGCGCCCACTGTGACCCTAGCCTAAAGAGTGGGGGCTGACAGATCAGCTCAGATGAGCTCTGGAATGCAGCGTGATGACGTCATCATGCTGCTCTCCAGAGCTGACAGCATCGGCCGGCACCCTATGTGTTCGCTTCAATGAAGACTACCAGCATCGGCCAGAGAATATCGGACATCGGCCAGAGAATATCGGACATGTCCGTTGTCTCGCTGGCCGGGCATCAGCGATCTGTCACCCCACAGCCTGGCCAGCCAGACAACGGACATGTCCGATATTCTCTGGCCGATGCTGTTCGTTTCAATGTGGGCACCTCCGATCGGTGGCCGATCTTGCCGCCGACTGACAGCCGCGAGCACGCACGCCCATCGGTCAGCGGCAAAATCGTCCGCCGCTCGGTGCGTGTATGACAGCCTTACTCTCGCTGATAATGAAGTAAATGTTTGTTGCCGGACTAGAGACGCTTGTGTAAGTGAAGGGAATGGATCACCATTAGTTCAAGACTGAAGCTGGAAAACATTTGAAAAACACTGTCATTCAGCTGAGGCGACAAATACTAAATAAAAAAAGATTGTTAGCTTCAACTTTAATCATGACTCTGGGATTCAAGGCAAATCATGAATCATGTTTGAAGTGACCCTTCCCCCTGCCTCTTCTTGGAGCCTTCCACTGCCCTATCTTCAGTCGAAGATCAGAACACTAAACCTTGGCACACACAGGTAGATCTGTAAAAAGATTTGAGCACAATCAATAAAATTGTGCGCTCACGGTGCTTGATTGTACCCTTATCTGTTTACAAACCTACCTGTGTGTGCCTTCCTTCGAGCAGGATCAATAGAGCCGTCTCGAAGGAACTCGATTGAACGGGGTTCCAACATGTTGGAAAAACACCGTTCAATCTCCAATACTTCGCATGGAGACATGAGTCTTCATGGAAAGTATTGGACCAGCTGCGGCTACTGCCTTTTGCTCAGCCGTCGGCTGTCAGTGTGCAGGGGCGGAGCCAGAACTCCTCACTCGGAAGCTGTGTGAGTGAGGCAGCTGTATGGGACAGGCTGCTTCTCCCCAGCTTGTGGCGTGTTGTAAATCACACACTGCAAGCTGGGGAGAATGGGTCCCCATTGAACAGAAATTGATGTGCCCATGTGGTGCACTTTGATTTCTGTTCAATTGATCCCCGATCAATCACAGCGTGGTGCCTAGCTTAAGGAAAAAGCAGCAGCATCTTCTGCCTAACTCTCTTTCTCTTCTTTAATTGGCCATTACAGTCCAGTGTTGGTTTCCTAGTAGTGCCAGTAGTTCTGTGGTTAGTGTATGTTGCCTTCCTTTCCTTCAATGGATGGATACAATAGCATATTAACTGCGCTTAGCGTAGGGGGTCCCGACAGATGTGGAGACATAGCCTGATGCCAACATATTACAAAGCTCTGAAAGAAAAATGGCAAGGACATAACAGGTGGAGAAACACAGGAGGAGAAAAGGACCCAGGCCCATTATAACCAAGGGATGTGCAATCACATATCAATTTAAAAAAAAACAAGGAAAAGTGTTGAGCATAACTGAAAAGAGAAGGGTAGAATCTGGAAAGAAAGCAGTGTAAAATATAAAACATTAATTTGTGTGTGTGTGTATACTGTATATTAACTGGAAGTGAGGGAGAACTTGTTATGAGCCCCATGTCTAACCAGTAGAGATAGTCAATGAAACAGGGAGATTTTGACATTACAATACACATTATATGTAGACTAAAACTCAGCCAATCAAATACATCAACAGCTATCATTGATTGGCTGTATCAGTCTGCATGAAAACTGTGAATGTTAATGTACAGACTATCTTTATCAGCCAGAAGGTCACTAGATAACACACACGCGCACATATATATATA
>CM070036.1:81209118-81241013 GCA_036250615.1 Ptychadena robeensis | reverse complement strand
GCGCTTCCGGCACCCCGGAAGTATGGCGCTTCCGGCACCCCGGAAGTATGGCGCTTCCGGGGTGGGGGCTGGGGGCGCCCGCGCCATTATCAGGGCAGCAGGGAGCAGCGATGGGACATTGATCCCTTGGGAGGCACACTTCGGAACCTAGGCTTTGCTGGACCTGCACACGGTCAGTACTAACCTTAATTCTATCAAAGCCCACCCTGAGTTGGGCATTGCAATGCATGTTGATTACAAGCGAGTATACTCATCCATCCCTGTCATACAGATAGGGTTTTTGGACAAGTATCACGCCGGACTCAGGGGATAACATTACCCCTCGGTGCGTAGCAGATCAACTGTGGCGTTACAGGTTTGCACAAACGAATTACCGATCGTCACGGAGGATAGGTTATACCATTGGGTTAAAGGGAGATATAAACCACCCATGTTGATAACCTTGGTGTTGGGATTCGATACAAGTCCGGAGGGATTCATTTCTTAGGTCCCCTCCTTTTCTCTTTATCCTTATCTTCTTCTCTGCTCTCTTAGTTTTTGGACCACGTATTAATTTATATGTAGATATATAACTACATTATCTACTGATGTTGGTGTTTTTTACTGGTTGGTTTAATCTATAAAATGTGTGTGGTGTCATTGGTGGACGTAATCCCTGGGTTCAGGACATAATATGTCCCCAGGGCTTTAGCTTGGTGTACACTCATGAACTTTCTTTAATGGGGTTATATTTTATAACCGACACACGGCCATCTAAATATCTTTATGATTGCTATCCTTGGTTGTGTTCACCTGTTCTATAACTCTTTGTTTGGATTCACTACTCAATTAATTTTTTCACTTACGTGCTTCATTTATATGTGGTTCTTTATTATATGATTTATATGTGCGGCTTCTTTTGGGTATAAATGTCACCACTTTCCAGTATTCACTGGCCTCTGTTCTTTCCATTCAATTATCTATTAATTAATTAATTTATTTATTTATTCATTCATATACCTATCTGTTTATGCATTAAATTATTCATCCATGTCATCATCCATGAACTCATTCATCTATACACTATTTATGTACCATCACTCACTCTTTTATTAATTCTCATAATAACATCACTCACGAGCAATTGACCATCTATTCATGCACGTATGCACTATCCAATGAACATAAACGTTGATATCTATACAAGACATCATCCAACAAACATGAATATTTACAGTCACACACATATTCACAATCTCATTCATTCCCCTTGCTTATCATTCATACATACACGTATATACATATACATACACGCATAGATATACATTTCCGTACTCAAACTCACACGCTACACATCACCCACCATACATCACATACCACTTAATCAACATGAACCATACACTGACATTGTGATCACACACACTAGACACATTCAAAAAGCACGTTCTCAGCACTGTTCCTCACACACTACATTATCCTACACAGTCCACCTCCATACAAACACTCACTTACACTCTGTAGCATAGTATTCCTTGTAAATCCCTTTTCTTTTCTTTGTCCCACGACACACCATATCATCGCACATAACTCATCAATACACACTCATACCTGTAGCATAATATTCCTTATAACTCGCCTCCTTTTCTCCCCTTTCTTTTCCCCCTCCATTCACAAACTTCTCCTTCTCCCCCTATCCACTCTTTACCTCTCCTTCCCATTTGACTCACAACAGGTTTTACCTGTGTATCTCTCTGGTTCGTATTTCCCATCGCAGTCCCAACTAACCTCGCAACCTCTTATGTTTCCATAATAGGAACCTTATACACTAGTGTGACAAATGTGCCTACCGTGCACTGGCTCCCTGCTCCCCATGGGAGAGTGTCCCTTGCATTCCCGCTGCTCTGCGTGGTGTACCCTCGCTTTGGGTCGGACCTAATTCTGTAAATCCAATTACCTGAGGTATTACATTACCTCCCCTTTTTGATATATATATATATATATATATATATAATTTGGTTGACCCTCATTACTGACACTATCTCCTCATATTATTTCAATCTAGCGCAATAGTCCTATTCTTTGATACTCCTGAAGAAGTGGCTCATCCCACGAAACGCGTCGAGCGAAACAATAGGATTTCCACTATATATGCTTCTCGAGGTTAATTTTGCTCTGTGAATGTATTGTTCCCCATTGAATAAATCTGGGGAGATTGAATCCCCTTGTATAATTTTTTCTTAATATTGCTTTATTCATTGTGATTCTTTTTCACTACACTGTTATAGCCAGATATAGTCCCGCTCATAGTTGTCTATGACTCTTGTTCTACGAGAAGATGGACAATGGGTGCATTGTGCTATATGTTAAAATTAATCACAGTAATAAATGAAAGTGTGTGTGTGTGTGTGTGTGTGTATTTTTCGCACTATAAGACGCTGGTGTCAAGAGCCAGAGACACAGAAGTTCACATGTAAAGTGAATATACAGCAGAGTAGGCATGTTTCAGCAAAGTAGGCAGGCCTGGTGCCAGGAGGCAGAGCTTAGTGCCAGCAGAGTGTGCAAGGCGGAAACTTTATGTGTCTATACACTAGCAGTACCCATTTTCTAAACCCTCTGCCCAACTTCTGGAGAGACACATTTTACAATCTGGCACTAACAACTTACCCATGAGCACCTATTTACATATGGGAGGAGTGATTAGTCTGTGTCACATATTTTGCTTTCTTGATGCAATGCAGAATGTTCATGTAAATACACAACTCAACTATCTAAATAGAGTTGCCTCCAAGTGTGGTGCTGTGTGTGTGTGTGCGCGTGTATACAATGAGGAACATAAGTATCTGAACACCTTGCGATTTGGCAAGTTCTCTCACAAGAAATCATGGAGAGGTCTGAAATTAACTTTGTGGGTGCATTCCCACTGTGAGAGACAGCATTTAAATTTTATGATTTTTAAAGAATTTGTATTGCACTGCTGCACATAAGTATTTGAACACTTGGAAATCAGCAAGCATTCTGGCTCCCAAAGACCTGTTACTCTGCCTTTAAAAAGTCCACTTGTACTCCACTAATTAATCTAAATTGGCAGCACCTGTCTGAGCTCTTTATAGACACCTGTCCACCCCACAGTCAGTTGGCCTCAAGACTAAAAAGCTGATAAAATACACCAGAGACAAAAATTGTTGACCTACAAAGGCTGAAAAGGGCTTCGGTGTAAATGCCAAACAGCTTAGTGAAAATAGATCAACTAGAAAATGGAAAAGGTTAAAAGACGTCTGTCAGTCTCTCTCCGACTGGGGCTCCATGCAAGATCTCACGTCGTGTGGCATCACTGATAATAAAGGTGAGGAAGGGAGAAATTCATGTTGTCAGCAGAGATTAAAGTTAAACATTTTGGTCTAAACTTCACTTGCCTTGTTTGGAGGAAAAAGAAGGATGAGTTGCATCCAAAAAACACCATCCCTTCTGTGAAGCATGGGGTGGTATCATGCTTTGGGGTGCTTTTCTGTGAAGGGGACAGGACGACTGCGCTGTATTAAGAAGAGCATGAATGAGGCCATGTATTTTGAGCAACAACCTCCTTCCCTCAGTCAGAGAATTGAACATGGGTCGTTGCTGGGTCTTCCAACATGACAATGACCCGAAGCACACAGGCAGGATATCCAAGGAGTGGCTCGGTTAGAAGCATATCAAGGTTTTGGAGAGGCCTAGCCAGTCTCCAGACCTAATTCCAATAGAAAATCGTTAAGAGTGATCTGAAATTCCATGTTGCTCAGGGACAGCCCAGAACCTAAACCTAACTGATCTTGAAGAGATCTGTGTGGAGGAGTGGGCCAACCTGGTCAAGGACCACAGGAAATGTTTGACCTCTGTAACTGCAAACAAAGGCTTCTGGACCAAATATTAAAACTGATTTTCTCAGGTGTCCAAATACTTATGTGCAGCAGTGCAATGCAAATACATTCTTTACAAAATCATACAATGTGATTTCCTGATTTTTCTTTTTTCAAAATGCTGTCTCTCACAGTGGGAATGCACCTACAATGTGAATGTCAGACCCTCCATGATTTCTAAGTGGGAGAACTTGCAAATACTTCCTGTATACCTCACTGTATATATATAGTTTTATATGATAGCATGCATGATATTATAAATAAAAAGATGTACTTTTGTCCCACATTTTATTTCTAAATTCAAATATAACATGAAAAGGAGATCTAAAGAAATATGATATATTAATATTCACACTAGAGTATCCATAATTTAATACAAATCTATCTAAGCCTGTTTATCTATAAGATGTAGATGCTAGTCAGAATACATGCTGCTTTTTACCTGCACTTTCTTTACTAATGCCTTCCTCTTCATTCTACAGTCGTTAAAATTCTCTGGCATCACCTGGTATCAGAAAATGAAGGTTATTATTCTTATCAGTTAAGTAATAAATACTGTTTTTTAAGCACATCCAATCATAATTTGATCAATTGATCAGTAAATGATGGTAAAAAATGCACATTACATTTTAAAACCCATATATAATATCATCACATCAGGAACAGCCTGATAGAATGTATCTGCTAGAATGATTAATCAGCCCTTACCAGTATACAGAGCTTTTATCAATAGCTTGCAAATATTACAGTAGTCTGCACATACCGTGTTTCCCCGATCATAAGACATGGTTTTATATTTTTTAGACGCAAAAAATATGAGACAGGTCTTATTATCGGGGGATGCCCTAATCTTAAGGGGAAGTGGACAATGAATGGCACATACTCACTTTTTTGTGGGTTCTACTGGCCGTTTCTCCGTTTCAGAACTAGGCAGCAGCTTCTCCTTCCTGGCATGGAGGTGCAGGCATGTGCGCAAGCCTTTGCTGTGACTTCCTGCTCCGCCGTGCATTGCAGCTAGCCCTGACTGAGGCACACATGAATGGGAGATTTGGGCACGCATCGTGGGTGTCTTACGGTATTTGCAGTGATGGGAGCCCTTTTGCAGTCGTGGGTGTCCTTTCGAGGTTAGTGTCTGCTTTGCGGATGTGTCTTATTTGCAATTTTTTTCAAAAGGGGGAGTGTCCCCCCCCCCAGTGTCATGTCATTATATTTGTGACACCGGGGGGGAGGAGGGATCCGCAGGAAGTGGAATTTTCAAATCACCCTAAATACAGCTTCCTCCTTAGAAAGCGGTAATCAGTTTGATTTCAAAGCATCTTTTGAATTTGTCCCTCTCTTTTCCGGTGTGAGGAACTGGTGACATTACACAGGGGCGCAAAATTTATCGGTATGGATCTCCGGACCTCAGCAGTGAGCTAGGGAGGTAATCACCATCAATATTGGCGGTGTCTTTATTTACAAAACATATTAGTGATGTGTTAACTCACCAAAGAATCAATCTGTTCCAGAACCTTCATAAACTGTTCAACTGTTGTCTTTATTCTTTTATCAAGTTTACCAAGTGCTTCTTCTTGTAAATTCTTACTAAGAAACCCCTGTATGATATAGTATATAAAAATGCATTGTTTTTAGAACCTGAACAAATAAAATCTGTATCACCTGGAAATATAAAGGTTTCTACATGTACAGTAACACCATAATAAGGGAGATACCAAGGCTGTAACCTTTAAAGAATCTGGGAGATTGGTATATGGTATGTAGAAAAAGAAAAATCAATAACACAATGGGTCCGTAACCTGACAGAGGGACCCGACCAGCATGGCCAACATCTTTCGGACCAACGGCTTTCGGACTATATATATTTCACACTTTTTCCCCTCCAAAATTGTGTGCATCTTATATTCCGAATGCAGGACCACCCACCCGTTCAGCCGTGGGTGGTTGTGCTTTCAGCTTACACATAGATGTGCAATGGATCGTCCCTCTGTAGATATCTGTATGAGAGCAGCTGCTTCAGTATGCTCCTATACAGCTCTGCAGAATGGGACCAGGAGGAGGGGGAAGACACAAACAGCTTTCCCCGCTTCTTAACTCTAGCTTTGCTACCAGTTACCAGGTATTTTTTAAAGGGATGAGATGCTCGGCTGTATAGGGTGTGTCCTATACAGCAGAGCATCTTATAACCCGAAAAATACATATAATAGGCTCACCAGCAATATTTCAGTCAAAATGCTGAGACCTTGCTGAGGAGACACTGGCTCCTCTTCACACATTCACATGGGAATGAACAATGGGAAGCTGGAGCATCACCAAGGGGACAACAGTTTAGATAGCCAAGGTATTTATTTCTTTATTATATTATTATTATTATTATTAAATATATATTATATTTTTGTTTTGCTTATTACTCCATTCTTATTCAAACTGCACTACCTAACAAATTGTATATACTCGAGTATAAGCCGACCCCAGTATAAACCAAACTACCTTCTCTAACTACAAAGACAGGGGAAACATATTTACTTGAGTATAAGCCTAGGGTGGGAAATGCAGCAGCTACTTGCTACTGCCTCCCAAGTTTGTTTACCAGCGGAGACCATACAGAAGAAAGTTATCTGACCACACCGAGGCTGTTAAAGCCTGCAGAGAGACCAGCGAACACCCGCAGAGGTTAGTGGGAGCCTGACTCAAGAATAAGGCGAGGGAGGCTTTTTCAGCACATTTTATGTGCTAAAACCTCAGTTTATACTTGAGTGTATACGGTATAAGCTCAAATGACAATACTTGTTTTCATTTGGGTGTTTCTGAATAACATCTACACATTAAACAGTAAATAAAAACATGAGCCTCATAGGGTTAAAAAAATTTATATAACAAATAAATACCTTCTGAATTCCAGAGAGCTCTTTGTTAACGTCTTCCAATTTACTTGCTAATTGTTCGACTGATTTTTCCAATTCTTTTAGTTTCTTTAATTCGGACTCCTCTTCTGGGCAGTTCTGGTACGTGGAAAAGAATCATGAGCATAGCCGTAGCACCATTTAAAACCAGAGGGGATAGTTAAAGCAGTAAGTGTGTAAGTTGGAAAGTAAAGCTAGGCATACATGGGTAGATATCCGTGCGATCAGCCAGCAATCGATCACATCGACCATCACCGCAGTGCGAATCGATGTGCACCATTTTACACACCGATCCCCATTTGATGGGGACCCTGGTCCAGTGTACACTCGGTCTTGCGAGATATTTACCTAAGGAACTTGCAACACCAGCTGAGAGTCGGACACAGGATGACTGCAAAGGAGAGGGGCTCCCCCCACACTCTACCTGTATAGTGTACAAAGCCTGGCTCAGCTCCGTCCCCTTTCCTTTGTCCCAACTCTCAGCTGACAGTTAGAGCTGAGAGCCAGTTTCGAGCCAGACTGCGTGGAAGCATCCCTCCTTAGCAACCGTCTGTGTCCCACTCTCAGCTGCCTGTCAGACCTACCAGGATTTACAGATATATCGATTGATCCCACTCAAAGACAGGCGTGCATGGCTTGATTTTGTAATAGATTTGAACGCAATCAAGCACCATAAAGGTGCACACCGCTTTATTGTGCTCCAATCTATTCACAAACCGATCCGTGTTTGCCTACCTTTAGTAATATTATATAAAGCTCCACATATACAGGACATGAGTAAACACCTACTGAAAACTGTGGCCTAGTATTTACAGAAAAGCCATATAAAAATAATAACTTTAAATACTACCTTCTTTCCAATCAGCATTATTTTACAACCATTTTGAACGCCCATGGATGATAAAGTCTGTTCCATTTCCTTAAGGGATTTTCCTAAAAAAAAAATAACATTACACATTACAGAAGCTTAAACCTGTGTACATCCATAATAACATCAGGTTTAAAGCATTATTAAACCCCTAACATTTTCTAATCAATAACATTTCCTTTTAATAAAAAAGGAACAAACCACCTTTTAACCCTTTATTACTTTTATTCTATTCCCCATCCTTTTCTTTCTGTGGCAGTTTTGCCTCAGAAAACATTGATGTCGGGTATGATGCACACTGAGGTGGCTACATTTTGGGACTCCATCAAGTCCCAATAGCTGTTAGCCATTGCAGCACAGGGAGTGTTTGGTGCACACATTAAGGCAGCTTTTTAAAAAAAAAAACTAAAACAATATATATACATAATAAGTATATGACTTTATATTTTTACACAAGGGTTTCATAATCCTTTAAGGATTACTAAAAGCAGAAGCTTACTGCTCTAGATTGTAAAAGGATAACACTGAACACAGACCATTGAAAAGCAAGGTGACACCAAGAAGTTTAGATAAAAAAAATTAACACAATAATGCCTCCTAGACATAAATAAGCAATAAACACTTGTGGCTGGGTACCTTATCCAGCTGTTAATAACATTTCAGCACTTGGATCTGCAATCAGACTGCATCCAGCAAGTGTAAATATGATTAAATCTCAAGCAATCCCTCTAGGTCTGCCACCATTTATCATTGACTGCAGTCTACATTAACACCTAATGTTTAAACCCTAATGTTACCTTTGTAAATAAGTCTCTGTGATGTGAGCGGTACACCAGTGACCTTCTCCACAATCATAGCCAAGTCTTGAACAGTTGGATCATCATTGTCTTCCTGATTCCCCACCTGCAGTTTGTGCTTCTCACTTCCTGTAATACAGACATCTCAATATATTGTTACTTGTGCATTATAATTTATTTATAAAACGTTGTACAAAAGGTACACAAAGCTTCAGCAGGATCTGAGATGGAAAGAAAATAAAAAAATGACATTATGACTAAAGATGCTAAATAAGATGATGAATTTAGAACGGTAGCTTTAGTTTATTGGCTCAACTTCATTCTGCATATAATGTGCATGGCAAATGAGTTGGCAAGTTATGAAGTATGGCTAATGAGAAAAATAGTGCAACCATAAAGATGATGCCCCCACCTCTGAAGAGAGATGACTTAAAGCAAAGGCCACTCTACCATGCTCATCAATATAGCTGTCAGGGTTAGTTGTCTATCAATCCAGCAGGACAGATCTCTGAGCCCACTACCTGCCCAACACCTATGGTGAGGACACAGGGGTGCCACCTGTACAACCCAACCCTCTCCGTAGAACAGAACAAGTGCTGTTTTTTCAGCATAACTTTGTTCTCTAGTCACTGAAAACAATTGCAAATGAACAGTCCTATTGATTTAAACTGAAAGTCTGTACCAACTTTATTTTAAAACAGCAAGGGTGGCTATATGCAACATGCTGGCAGGGGACAAGCTTTTCTACTTTTGCTAAATGGTGAATTGAGGTTCAGTACTTTAAAAATCTGTTTACTTTCTTTTAAACTCATGGCTTGAGAGAAAGAGCCAGGTGTAACACGAGGGATCTGGGCCCAAAAAAAATTATTGCAGCCCTTTTACAGGAAAAAAAGAATGTTGAAAAGGCCTGAAAATGCTTTTTGCTTGGCTTTCTCTGTACTCCATCCATTTGCATTTTTACACCTCTATTCCCCTTTTGCTCTCTGCACTTCCAGGATCCAAGGCCATTAGAACAGCATGTAAACTAGAAAATCAGCCATGCTTTGTACTTGGCATTCAGATATGTCGGTTAGTGTTTATCATGCACAGAGTAACATCATATATTTTACCACATATAGGGCATGTTAGCTTCCCTACATTAACACTTACGTTAAAGCAGTATTAAACCTGTAAAAATTACATGTTTCAACCTACAGGCCATACATGCAATCAATTGCAAAATCAGCTTTTCACCCCTTTTATTTCATGTTCCTTACTCTGTCTAAAGCCCCCCATACACCTTACAATTTTACCATACAATTTCTGTACAATCTACGTTTGTTCTACCAAAACCATGTAATATGAGGAACCTTCCAATCAATAAGTATTCTATCAGGGAGGACTTGGCACTACCTATCTATACAAGGGTTCTTTCCCAGGACTGCATGTACCAAGACCACTTGTGTGAGTAGATGTACATATGTACCAGTGATGTGCGCACAGTGGTGGGCTTAAGGTTGCTTTGTAAATACGAATGATCCAGCAAGTGTAAAGAAACACATAAAAGCAATACACGTGTAAGTGTATGAAAATTATTTTATATTTTAACTTCATGGTTGAATAACACTTTGGGGGAAAAACACAGGTACAGCCACACACCTGATGTACAGAATAATTCTACAGATCAAACTACTGATCCGCTGTACAGCACATAGCAGCATGATCAATGGATGCTGTATTTCTTCCACCATGTTACCAGCAGTTATGACTTCACATGTTTAGTATGGATCAGAGAAAACGTATGCATGTATTCACCCACTTTAATGTGCATGGAAAATAAACATTGGACAACACTGCCATAACAGTCTTGTAAACAATCCAATACACAAGTGTAATGGTGCATTGTGTACTGATTATACAGGGAACACTTCCCAGGTAGTGTGCCCTCCCCCCAGGCCGCCCAGAGATCTTGTTACCATGTGTTAGGGTGATTGTCAGTCCTCTATTGGAGCCCATGTCGTCTCAGCGTATTCTCAATGTACGAAGAACTGTTGGTGGGAATAAAGCTCACACTGGCTGTCACCCTCACTTCCTGTGCCGGCCGATGTCACTTCCGGATGATGCCTCTTGTCTTCTGAGTCCGCGGCCGCCATGTTTGTTGAGGGCGATCTTGCCCTCTCTTGATACAAAGTCTTTTCTCAATGGCAATTTAGTATACATCCGCAGAAAAAAAAAAAAAAAGTTTATGTCAGTTGTATAATAAGAATTGAAGAATAGGGGGTGTTTTAAAAGCAAATTAACATTTATGAAATCTGTAACATGTCTCTTAGATTTGTTATAGATCTCTAGTACACATGTTTAACACTTTAATTAGTATGAACGTTTATTTATAAAGTGCCAAGGGGTGCACATAGGTGGTACTTGTTGTTGTTGTTATTGTTACAAAGCTCATATGAGTACTAACAAATTGGAGACGCTCTGTGTCTGGGCGGCCGTAGTAATCAGGTGCACCTGAGGAGTCTGGCTGTCAGCCATAGAGGGGAGAAATCGGCAGCACAATCGGCATCCCTCCAACATTAAATAGCTGTACAAACAACTTCACTTTATCATGTATGCACCACTGTAAACGTTACATTTTTTAGATCTGCAAACTTCTTCAGTTTTTATTTTAAAATATATACAATTTATGTCCCTTGGATAACCTCAGGGAAACATTAATAACTATAAAATGTTGCATTTAGGGGTGTAAAATTGGGAATATAAATTACTAATCCAAAATAAAAGAGTGGTCTTCTATGTGTGTTGTAAATCTGGGGGGTTGAATTTCACAGTAGGCATATGTATGGGTAAAATCTAACAAGATAAAAGCACTGTTGGAATATTGACAGTTGGAATATAAATATGAAAGGTTTGACATTTGGACTGCAGGTAGTCTCTGCTAACCCAGAAAAGCTCTGGTTGCACTACTATGGTATGAGATCTGGGGGTTCAAACTGTGTTGTACTGTGAGAGTTACATTTGACCCAAAGCCAGCTGGTGACCTGTGGATGGAGACAGCTAATCGGAGGATCAATCAGGAACAGGGAGGTCCATCTGCAGCAGAATCTACCATGCAGGAGGCTGATGCAGAGGACAGTGATGGAGACAGTGAGGAAGATGGCACTACATATGGGCCGAGTACCAAACGCTATCTCCTGGTACTTGCTGAACATTTAATAGTGATTGAAATGTGACACAAGCTAATATACAGATACAGACTATGACACAGGAGCAGGGCAGTTTCTAGCTTTTTGGGGGCCCTATGCGTGATCTTGTTTGGGGCCCCTTTTCTGTACGCTATGATGCTAAGGAGTTTAAACCCTTTGATGATCTGTGCCTTACTTTGTAAAGCCCCCCACTATACACCTCATATTACATGGACCTCTCCGTATTACATGACCATATTCATTCATCACCATATTCATTACCATATATACTCTCCATATTACATGACCTCTCATGTTCTGCATTTGAAAATAAGGAAAGTTTCCCAGTAAGTGTCACAGGGTGTAAAAATGGTCCATGCTGGTGTAAAATGGCATAATGACATAAATTACCATTTGAAGTCTTTATCAGAATCCTTTAAGGCTGGGTGACAAAGGGGAGAATACCTAAAGCCCCCCATACACCTTACAATCATACCATACAATTTCTGTACAATCTACTTCTGTTCTACCAAAACCATGTAATATGAGGACCTTTGTAAACCTTCCAACCACAATGTATTCTATCAGGGAGGACCCAGCACTACATAGTTGTTGGTAGATCTAAAGGAAATTGTATGGAGTGATCTAAATGTGTATGGGAGGCTTAAGAAACAGGGACAGAGTGTTATCACCCTATGGACCATTTTATTGTATTGTTTCTTCATGATTATAGCAACACAAATATTCATATGGACTGTCCTTCAACTAGGATAGCTTGTAATTACATGCAGTTATAACTCAAGGTTAATGGCCATGGGTTCAGTTGTTGTCCATGGGGGATTATTGCAGTTACAGGCTTCCTGTAAGTCCTTGGCTGCTGATGGACTACAGATTCCAGTATGCACAGTTTTCTGCTTGTGTCACATGCCATTCTGCTGACACAAAAGTCCCAACTTGCTGAGAACCTGCCACTGCAAGCATCCCCTTCTGCAAGTTGGTGAAGAACTACACTTCTCAGCATGCCCTGTTGCAATTTCTACCTGAACTAGTAGCATCTACAGTTTATGGGAGATATCTGGGATTATTAAAATATAGAAGGGGGAGGGAAAGAGCACAAAAGAAAATTGGTATCCTGGTATTCTATGAATTTGCGCTACCCAGTTGGGATGTCCTCCCACTTTTGCATGGAATGACCAGCAGGGGGAGGTCTGATGAGATGAGCAACCCCGTCAAGATGTGCTCCCCCTGTAAGCACACAATGACACAATGTCCACACATTTAAAGCCTCAAATTTGAGCCTCATCCGTTACCGAACCCTATGGGCTAGAGACCCCAAATTTGACATGGTTATAGCCGACAGCCATCCCTACAATCTTATCAAATTGGGCATCTCTAGCCCCCTTGGTTCTAGAGAATTGGGCATGGAGGAAAGACCTTGACTTAAATGTGGGCCAAGATTGGGGGGGAACTGCCCCACAGGAACCCCTTGGAGTAACAGCTCAAAGGCAGGAAAGCCGCGAGGTGCACAAGGTCTGGGCCTAGTCCCCATTAAAGCCCAATGCATTCTTATAGGAAAATGGGCCACTTTTGCCCCAATCCAAAAATCCCAAAAATACCAAGCTTTGTATGTTTGTAGGAAGGGTCTTCAACTCTACACCTGGAAAGTTTGGATTCTTCTGACTCAAAGAGTCTGTCTACACACGCTAAAGTTAAATCTTTTTGATCAACGGGTCCTTCAGTTCCTGAAGTGCCAGGACCCGGTTCCAAGGTGGTTTTGAAGGGACCAGTTCGGTAAGCGCAAAGTTGCTCATTCATTCATCTTTATGGAAAAAAATTACTTATTTTGGGGTCGCGTTCTTAAATAAGGGGGCTAGAGACCCCCAATTTGGTAGGATTGTAGGTATGGTCTTTGGCTACAACCATGCAAAACTTGGGGTCTCTAGCCTGGGTTTGTTAACCGATATCTCTAAATCTGTGGTCATTCTGTGCTACAGGGGGAAGCACATCTCGATGGATGTAGTCGAAGGGGCCCTATGCACATGCATAGTCTGCATAGCGCAAAACCTGCCCTGCACAGGAGGAGGAGAGGACCCTGCCCAATTGGGCTTACAATCTAAGCAGCTGGGGATAAATTATGCAATAGGTAGGGTACAAAGCAGTTGTGCTGTGTGGTGCGGTGCGTTATACTTTTTTATATCACATTTTAAACATGCTGGCATTTGTGATGCCATTACACCTATTTGATTATTTCTCTGCCTTTTTAATTACACTGATCTGAGTCAATGAACTGTTGTAGTGTAGGCAGCAAAGCACAGAAGGCAGAAAGATAATAAGAAGCAGTCATCTGACCCTATTGAAAGTGGGTTATTTATATGTTAAATCAAGCACCCCAAGTATAGACTCATTATAGCAGGGGGGAGGGGTTAAAATGCTTTATTCCAATGACAAAATGAACAGTCATACCCCAGCTAAAATAATTGTGTTTTGAAGAGATTTAACTGGGCAGCTTAGTTTCTGGAGTTCTGATCATTTCTGAAATTGATTTACACAGAAACCAAGGTTTTTTTTAAATCAGACTTAGCTACCCTGTTTCCCCTATGATAAGCTATCCCTATCAAATAAGCCACCCCCCCCCCCCCCCCCCCCCATTTTAGCCCCAAACGTTAAAATAAGCCACCCCCACAACTAAGACACCCTTGATACCTGTCTCTGCCCGAATATCCCATTCGGGTGGTACAATTGGTAACTGTGTGCCTCCGTGTGACTCCGTCAGGGCTGGCTGCAGTGCAGAAAGGACAAGCGAGCTGCTGATTCCTGCCGTAACGGAGTCTGTTACCTGGCCATACTGGTAGAAAAAGTGAGTCAGTGAAGGGTAAGGGGACAATGAATGGCACAGAGTGATCAGAAGGTGACAATAAATGACACAGAGTGATCAGAAAGGGACAATGATTGGCACAGAGTGATCAGAAGGGGACAATGTTTGGCACAGAGAAAGGGACAATGAATGGCACAGAGTGATCAGAAGGGGACAATGTTTGGCACAGAGAAAGGGACAATGGTGGGCACAGAGTAATCAAAGGGGACAATGAATGGCACAGAGTGATCAGAAAAAGACACCACCCTGAAAATAAGACCGAGGGCATATTTTGGCATTTCAAAAAAATATAACAAAGTGCCTTATCATCGGGGAAACAGGGTAGTAGTAATGAGTGAAAGTCAACTGCAGTTAATAAATAACGTTGAGCATATTCGGTAGCTACTCCAAACATCTCCTTTTGCACTTTTAAGCTAAAGTGTGGCTGGAGGTAGCTTCTTGTCCTAAAGCGGACACCACAAGAAACCTTGGCATTGCTTACTTGTTCCAGATGAGCTGGCTGTGTACTTACGTGAGGTCCATCAGGCTCCTTCTTCCTGGATGCATGCGGATGACGCTGGGGAGTTGGGGCTGCAGTTCACCTTACCTGCCCAGTGTCCCCATCCAAAGTAATGGCCGGCACACATAGGGTGCACAGCCGATTCTCTGCACGACCAGAAAACGAGACGTCTATGGCCGGCATAAGATATACAAACAACAGCCTGAGGTATGGAGATTGGGTATTCACCTTTTGTAAAGGTAGCCATACACAGACAGGACAGGCAGGACAGACAGGATTGTTCATCTGACCAACCGCCGTGCCGAAAATCGGATGTGCCCACCTGGCGAGATTGACCAGTAATCTCCTGCATTGCACAGTGATCCGACATGTTGGTAGATTCATGTCTGATTCCATTAGGGACGGCAGTCCCCATCCAAAAGTACTGTCTGGCACACAAAGGGTGCAGGACGATCCTCTGAGGGGTCCCTCATCTATCCAGGGAAAATCCCTATGTGTATGGCTACCTATAGACTCGTATGGTGTCTACAGTCTGCTGGTGGAGAGGTACATGCCTTGTGTAATGAATCTGGAAGGTTGGCTTCTGCATTGGGGTCAAATGGCTAGACATGGTCTTTGCACATTTTAAAGTCTTGCTCATCTCCTGAAGAAGCACCAGTTAGCGTCAAGAATATAGACACAATATGACCCACCACAACTTAATTTTATGATAGACAAAGCAATCCTCCTAAACAGCCAAACCATACTGTGTATGACCACTTGTAGTGAGATTTATCACTGCTAAATGTTCCATTGTCAATTGTGAGTGGTATTATTGCAAATTGGAAGCTTTTACAAACAATAGAAACACAGACATACAGTGGTTGGCACAGAGTGGGGTCACTGAATGGTGAGGCCCATAGGGAGTATGTTATCAGAACTGGAGGAGGGGTACTGGTATGGGGATGCTATCTGGCACAAAGTATTGGATTATGTAACAAGATTACGATGATCCAACCATATTTACACCTTTCATTATATTGTTGTACAATATCTACTTTTATATTCCAGTTATTGGAGTTAGATGTCTGGGTTACAACTGAATAAAGCTGGGAATAGACGGTACGATTTACCGTCTATTTCTTAACTATTCTCTGTACTAGGAGCGGCGTGATGACATCATCATGCCCGCCCGCCCGCAAGTGCCGAGAATCGGACAGCACTCTTTATGTGCAGCTCATTACTTCGGGTGGGGGCAGCCGTCCCCAGCCGAACTAATGGGATCGGGCTAAAATTTACCATCCTGTCGGATAACTGTGCGATCCGACAGGACGGCTGATTTTAGCCCAATCCTCGTTGGTTGCTGCATCTAATTCCTGCACGACCCAATCCTTAAGGGATGCGGGAGCGCACACGGCATCAGATCGTGCAGAAATTGGAACGTGTATGCCCAGCTTAACACACATCATGGATGGTGTAATATAAACCTTGACTTTCTTGGTAAGAAGCAGAGATCTGCAGTTTCATTGGTTGTCATTAAATGCTGGTCTCACAAAGAAACATAATAACTGCATTATCAAGAAATCCAGTCTCATCTAGAAGTTGCCCAGAACAAATTCTTAATGTAGCCATTCACAGGTCGACTTTTGCACAATCAGTCTTCAATTTGACTTATTTAAATATCGATTGTCTAACATTGATAGATTGTACCTCCACACAGTGTGATCGATTTTAAACCAATCATTTCCTTTGCATTTACATGTACGTCTGTTAAGCAGCATCGCTAATGCTCTCCAGGCGCCCCCCTGTGGCTGGAAGCATTTATTACAGTGCATGCTCCATAGTACAATCAACTAAAATTTACCGACATGTTCGATCACTGCTTGATCAATTTTTGTTCCATTCCACTTTTGGTCAATCGTTCCAGGTAGGCGAGAATCGATTCCTGACTTAAAAAGATACATTTTAGGTTGATCGAACAGAAATATAGAACTGTGTATGGCTACCTCTCAGAAAATGACATTAGACTAAAGAGGCACAACAATTAGTGGAGCTTTAGCATTCAAATTCGTATTTTAAACCATCCAAACAGTTTTATCTATCTCATGAAATGTCTCCCGTGTAGACTTTCACTTTAACCTCCCTAGCGGTCTGCCCATACCGCACCATTTTTAATGACGCCGGCTGTGTGGGCGGGAAAGCCGGCACTGCTCCATTAACATGGGGGTCTATGGCAAAACCCCTGAAATACTGCAGCGATTAAAACAATCGCTTTCAGAGGGTGCTGCAGCGATTAAGACAATGCAGCTTTCCGAGGGTGTAAAAGGTTCACCCGATGCCTGCGCGGCTGGGGCAAACCCGAACAGGATTTCCAAGATGTATGCTGTGGTGTCTACTTTGTGGAAATATGAATCATTGAGATGTGGATCTCAAAAAACTATGGGACATTAAGGAATGGTCCAAAATTTACATTTCCTCCAAGAGATCCCAGATTAAAAGGAAAATGTGTTGCATAATGGTTAGGACACACACCTTTAGATTTTGCTGTCAGATTTCCTTTAGACCTCATTTTGTTTCACCAAAACCATGTAATATGAGGGACTATCAAATCTACCTGTGATATCAGAGGACCTAATACTACATAATTGTTGGTAGATCTAAAGGATATCTGACAGAGAGATCTAAAAGGTGTATGGACAGCTTTACTAATATTATCAATGATTATGTTTTTAAATTAACAAAACAAAAAAAAAAAAGATACAGTATCTCTCTCACAGCCTAACATTATCACTGCAAGTGATCTGTAGAATTTAAAGCGGACCTACCACCAGCAATGTATGTTTTCATGAATAGCACTACAAGTGTTACGTACCTGTAATGAGCAATTTAAGAATATAATCCGGCAGCTCTCCTCACTTCCTGGTTCATTGTAGGCAGAGCAAGGCAGAATGTCACAGAAAGCTTAGATTTCTCAGTGATCTGCTTTGAAAATTCCCATAGAAGATCACTGAAAAATTGCTCATTACAGGAACGTTTGAGTTTTTTTTTACAGCATTCCTCCCTATTATTGGCACTTCTAGTGCCATTCATAAAAATATAGATTTCTGGTGGTAGGTCCACTTTAACACTGTTATATATACCTGATTTTCTGGACTATTAGATATATACAGTGGAGCATCTAAAAATTACTTCTGGTTTTCCCTGCTCTTTTCTCTGGCTCTGCTGTTTGTTAGTGGGGCTCCAATTGCTCGTCAACATAAACAAAGCAGTACAGAAGGAAGATCCACCTCTTCCCTGGCCACGTTTATTAGTCGTGCTTGCACACTATAAGAAGCAAGCTCCTCATGTCCCATAATGTGAAAAATATAGTGTGTATGTATAATATATATATACACACACACACACACCAAGAATGTTATATTTGCTCTTTGAATATTCTGGGCACATCTCATCAACATATTGGAGATAAACATATTGACAAATCAAACACAGATACCTTTTTTCAATTTTTTTTATTAATTTAAATATTTTAGTAAGACACAAGCAGTTTTGTATAACCCATATGATCAGAATTGTAGAAAAAAAAAAAAAAAAAAAAGAAGATCAAATGAAAAAATATACAACATATGTTTTTAAAATGATGAAAGTATGCAATACACATCTGAGGTGTAGACTTTTCTTCTCTTCTTTGTGCACCAGTTATAGAACTGCCACAGTGCCATAGGATGTGCATTTATTAAGGGTTGGGGGTGTCGTTATTTCATTTGTGGTTGTTTCCAGGAGGCCCCAGCATTAGCAAGGTCATCATAAGCCTCTTTATACAAGAAGTGGCTCCCATTCTATGTACAGTGTAGATGGGTGCCACCTAGGCAATTAACGTCACTATGTTGCTATGGCATCTGCATCATCTGTACCAGAAGGTTCACACTTTTGAAAAAAAATTAAGCATCCATTTTTAATCCAAGAAAAGGGATGGCATGTATGCTGATTGATCAATCCATTGTGAAAATTGTAGTGCTCATGGGTTGCAGAAAAGATCTCTTTCTGGTAAATAGGTACATTAAATATTTCTTCCAATCCAACAAGGTGCAGCAATCTGAGCCAGGTTAACATACGAAACCAAAGTATTTGATTTTGTTCTGTTACACAAAATAACATTGTTAGATAAATGTAAAGGGGAAAAAAATAAAATATGGAGATGTCAACTTCAGAAGTTTGAACCAATGTTTGTATTTATGTAGCAGGAATCTGTGGTAGTCCAAACTCATCCACCAACACACCATCCTGGAGAAAAACAGAAACCATTAGCACAAGACTCTTTCCCCTTACTGTCTCTGCACATCAAAACCAAAATTTCAGTCAAAAATCTTTAATTTTAGCCAATAGGGGAAAGAAGATGAAACCACTTACATTATATTTCTATTAACAGGATCTCTTATTAAATTTGTTTTTACACAAGCTTCACCACTGGTCTTTGGAACATGTTGTGTGGGCTGTCAAATTCTGCCCCACCATCACCAGCCAAACTGACAAATCTGGCTTTGGCAGATGTCAGAACATAACCTAGACTGCAATGTGCCAACTGTAAATTTTAAAAGTGGAGTATTAACTGTATGTTGTTGACTTTCAGGTGCTAGGCCAATTAGTTTTATTGAACAGAACATATTTCTGACAATTTTATGCAATTGAAACTTTCCATACACGTATGGATTCCTGTGCATGCGGCCAGAGAGCGATCACCACACTGCTACTGGTCCTCAGCCGAATGTACAGAAATCGCCAGGGTACACATTGATTCCTGTACGATACTTTGGATGGGGACCCTGGTTGATCACGCCAGGTGGGCGCCTCCGTTTTGCGGACAATCGACCCCCGGGCAAGTGGCATGAATGGCAGAAGATCGTCTGCAAAATTGCCTGGGGATGGACACATGTATGGGGAGGCCTTACTTTCTAGTATAACTGCCCACAATGCAAATTGCATAGGGATATTCAGTAAATTTTTTGCAGCAGAACCTATTGGCCGATAAGGAGCCCCCACAACTGATCTTTTGGATGAATTAGCAAAAATCTGAAAGGAAGACATAACAAAGAGTGGGCATAGGATAGTGTATCCTTAAAGTAACGGCCTCATCCCTATATACACATAAACAAAGAACTAAAGATTAAGAAAAAACGTAATTATATGGAGGGGGCTAACCTCCTGGGACTTTAGGCCATAAAATGACAAGTGAGATAGGCATCGTTGCATAAAAATAAAGAGCGACGCACAGAACACATCCAGTGCAGGAACAGGGGGATGGGGCGGCTTGGCACCATACGGGCCATCAGGGGCTCCCTTCTAGCACTGGCATCTCCACTGGTCCTTGGTAAGCTGACCTGCCATGCCTAATTGGTGTTTATACACATACTTACATATAAGTATGCCATATAATATTTGGACATAGTGTGTTAGTACATATCCATGGCAATGGAGAAACGCTACTTACTCTATCAGAAAGGTGATCAATGTTAACAGTTAGTATCATGCTACTTATTTATATGATCATGCTGCTAAAGTATTATTCAGTTTTGTTATTTATTCAGGTTTGTTCCAATGCAGATTACTGTACTCGGGTCATCACTGACTCTCTCACTGGCATCTAACCTGGGACCCTCTCCCCCCTGATGAGGCCCAAAGAGGAGCTTGGATACTTAAGAGGATCTTATTACCTCTTAACCTCCTGAGCGTTTGCCACGTGGCACGGTTTTTTCAAAACCGTGCCACGGGCAATCGCGGCGGAGCACAATATGCTCCGCTGTGATTTCCTGCTCAGCTGGAGGACCTACACATAAGCCCGGCGCCACTGGAGACGCCGGACTTATGCTGAAGAAAGGCGACACCCCTCCAGTTTGACGGAGGTCTATGGCGCCGCCTACCCCCGCCCCCTTTGCGTCACCGGTGACGCGATCGGGGGTGGACCCAGAAGCATCGGCATACATGCCGATGCTCCCGACCGCCGTAAGAAGACGGCGAGACCTCGAGCGTGCCTCTCGTTAACTGGGGCTGAGTTTCATGATGCATGAAACTCAGCCCGAGTTAACTCGGGGAGAACGCTCAGAAGGTTAAGCAGGGTACAGACGGCTCAATATTCGAGCCGTCCAATGTTCCCTGCAGCAGCATGATGGTGTCATCATGCTGCTGTCAGATATCTCCCCAGCTCTGCTCTCTCCCCAGCTCAGCCAGTTTTGTATAATAAACCTTTATTTTTACACAATGAGACTTATATCTCGTCACTTTATGGCCTATCTAAGATCCCAAGAGGATGATTACGTTTTATCTTAATCTTTAGTTCTTTGAATTAGCAAAAATGGAACCTAGTGAAATTACCCCATTTAAAGCCAAATTGATGCCTGGCTAAAGCGCTTGTATGCAGCACAAGGAACTTACCTTGTTTTTTGAATCACTGGGAACGCCCTCTGGTATTGCTGGGGCGGATGCTGCTTCATCCAAGTATGATGTGTCTTCATCAGCCAGCAATTCATCTCCCAGTGCATCAAGTTCTGTTGACAGATACAAAATGAAGCAAAACAAGGATAATCCAAAACAGCATATTCCCTAAATAAAAACCTATTGTGATTTGATCTTGTGTTTTAAATATAATGACAAGATAATAAAGGAAGCATATAAAAGTCTTGTCAGAATCGAAAATTACATACAGGTAATGTACTATTCTTATCCTCCCTCGCAGTCTGCACATACTGTGCTGCTTTTAACGCCACGGTACGGGCAATCGCGGCAGTGTACAAAGCCATTTCCTCCCTTCCCCCGCCTCTCTCCAAACAGCTGGTGTGTGGGCGCTAAATCGGCGCTCCTCCATTAACATGGAGGTCTATGGAAGATAATTGCTGCAGCTTTCCATGGGTGTATCAGCTACACCACATACCCGGTTCCCCTGCGGTTGGGGCGAACCCAAACGCCAAACGAACTGGGTTCGTCTCAACTGCTAGGGAGGCTAAAGCAGTATGAACCCATATGTAAAAAAAACTTTCCAAATTTACAAGCACAACAAATTTTAAAATCACTTTAGGGTTTAGTTTTAGACACAATAGAGGTGAGAATATAATGTTGTATGTAATGTTCATCCACATAATTTAATAGATCCTGCAGTATACTTAGGTATAAGCTGAGTTTTTCAGCACCAGCCCCCCTCAGCTTATACTAAAGTCAGAGTCCAGGGCCAGAGTCAGGGTCCCATTTACCTCTCCAGGTGTTCGTTGGTCTCCCTGCAGGCGCAGGCAGCCTCTGTGAATGGTCCAATGTGTATTCCGTATTCTATACACAGCATTCCCAAGCTCAGGCTGGTGAAATGTAAACAAACTTGGGATGCAGTGCCATCTTGTGGACATTTTGTTCATTTTAACTGGAGATGGTGGAATTTCAATTAGAAAACTCCAATGACTTTACATTTCCCATGGCTTATAACCGGGTCAATATGTTTTCCCAGTTTTTGTAGATAAAATTAGGTACCTCTGTTTATACTCGAGTGGCTTTTAAGAGGAGAAGCATCCTCTGGCTACAATGATCACATGTATTATTTACTGAGCAACATATTTGTTGTGCACCAGGGATCAAAATGTTTTTATATTTATTAATGACATTTTAACAAAAGTTCCCTATTCTGGGCACTACCAAAATATGTGTTTCCTTGTGGCAATGATAAGCTATAATACAACAATGAACCCAACATGGTACCTGCTTCAAGGTCATCTTCATCAATTTCTGGTGTTCCATAACTACGGCTTAGGGCTTCTTGGATTTCACCTGCATTCTCCATCATATCTTCCAGCTGATCTTGTAAGTCCTGTTAACAACATATACAGATTTTAATTGTTTTCTTTATGACCTCAAGGTTAAAAATTGTTAAAGTTAAATAGAGGATATATGTAAGGGGTTTATTCACATGATGTTTCCAGTGACCGGAAGTCTGAAAAGCTCAGCCCTTTTTTCATTTTCCGATTAATTTTTAGAGTTTCGTCTGTAAATAAGAATAACCTGCGGGACCCAAGCATCCTCACACTGCTTACAACTGCAGGGATCCTGCAGACTGTTAGACTAAAAATTAATGTATTCTTAAACTTGAAAGAGAACAGCAACCAGGTTTACCTCAATCTGATCGATTTTGACTTCCTTGTATGCTTTTTTCATTTCCTTGGCACCAATTTTCATTGCTTCTACCTAGAACAAAAAAAAAACCCAAACAAATTAGAGGCATAGGCATAATGGTCATACTGGCACATGTTGCAAGTATGCAGAAGTAAAGCAAGTACTGAATACACAATAGGCAACATCACCAAAAACATGTAATTCCCAGAAAAAAAAATACATATAGCACTACTCATTTAGAGTTACAAAGAATGCAGGGACCAGCTGTGAGAGTTTGACATAATCATCAAGGCCTCATAAGTAGTGGTTAAGAGATGGGGAACCCCCCCCCCCCAAAAAAAAACAGGAAAATAAATAAAAGACTGCATCTACCCAAAATTTTTCCTTAGAATTTAGGTATTAAGAAACATGCAACTTCACCTTCAATGAGCGAAACATGCAAGTCCATAGCCTTTTATAAACTAAGAACATAATAAGCATACCGTCGTTTTGGTATCTTTTAGTGTCTGGATGGTATAATTGGCTTGTTCCATGTTGAAGGATTGCTGGTTTAAGTTATCTCTCTGTTGTTCATACCTGTAATGACATGATATGATACATGTTCAGTCAACTTGGAAAAAAGACCCACAGAGGAAACAGGATAATTCTTTCATTTTTAAATAAAGCACATAAAAGAGGAGTTGTAATACAAGCTTATAGAGAAAGATATATTTTTTATATTAAAATTAAAAGACCAGTATAACCCATACTTTAAAACTCTACTATACACAAAGATCTTAATATTGAGATCATGGTTTGGCCTGTCCTATTTTGAAATGGCACCAGTGTCATAGGCCAAGCCTTAGGTTGTTAAGCAGACATTCAAATAATTGTCTTTTTTGTGACTTACATTCTTTTCTGTTTCAGCACCCTCAATGCTTTTTGCTTGACCATATTCTAGAAGCAAAAAATATATATTTTTGTGATCATTATGAATTTTCTTCATGCATCAAATGTAACTCAAAATGTTACGCAAATATTTTATACTGCCATACACTAGAACATGAAGTAATGATTTAATACAAACAACTGTCACTGCCATGGTCAACAAAATTAAAAAAAAACTGCTTCATACTTACCTCACTGCTGACCAGTTTTGAAGAAAATATGATCTGTATTGTAGATCCTGTTGCCAAACCAAGTAAATTTCTCAGGCTAGTTTATTACTGAACAGGTCCCCCATTGGACTTTGTTGTCCCCTCCTGTTGACTATATTTTCTTGCAAGACACATTACTTTAGTTAAAGCAGACCTACCACCAGGAATCATGAATGGCACTAGAAGTGCCAATAATAGTGAGGAATGCAGTGGAAAAAAAAACCCCAAAAAACTTACCTGTAATGAGCAATTTAGGAACATAATCCAGCAACTCTTCTCACTTCCTGGTTCATTGTAGGCAGAAATTGACAGCACGTCACAGGAAGCAGTGATCTGCTTTGAAAATTCCCATAGAAGATCACTGAACGCCCCCAGTGGCCACCCAGGATATTGCACCCCAAGTGTTTCATGTGTTGGCTTCACGAACCAGGAAGTGAGGGGAGCTGTGTGGTAATCTTGTTAAATTGCTCATTACAGGAAAGTTTTTGAGTTTTTTTACTGCATTTCTCCCTATTATTGGCACTTCTAGTGCCATTCATAAAAACATAGATTTCTGGTGGTAGGTCCACTTTAAGTTCAAGATAATTCTATTAAATATGCCAGAGCCTACTAAAGCTATCATTATGTTAGTGCTTTTATAATTAGATGGCATAGTAAAATGTTAGAACCTTTGTCAAGCTTTTAATACATTCCATGACTTCTTTAGTTAGGTTCATGTAATTTAATCATTGATACCAAGACTGAAAGTAAGGGGAAAATTCACATGGTGAAAACTTGTTTGATGGCTTAGGGGCATTTCTCTCATTTTGAAAACAATTTCAAAAACTGTGTCTACAGAACAAAAGTGAAACTAAATCTCCCTAGAGCAGTGTTTATCAACCTTTTTTGGGCAAAGGCACACTTGGGCAAAGGTCCCCGCCGGTAGTACGTCATCAGCAGGTGCCCCGCTGGAACGCAGATGCGTACCAGCAGAGCAAAAACACCGCCCCTGGTCTGTGGGGACACGTGTTGCTAGGCAACCGCATCCTCACAGAGCCGGTCCGTGTTATACATGGACCGGCTCTGTGAGCATGCGGTTGCTTAGCTCTCCTATCTCGCTGCCTCTTATAGTATAAGACTTATACTATAAGAGGCAGCTAGATAGGAGGGCCGAGGGTGGGGTCAAAAACCCACGGCACACCAGGCAACAATTTAAACCATTTTAAACATGATCAGAAATGAGAAATGAATCAGGTTTTCCAGGAGTGCAACAACACATTATATTGTACGTCAGTCTAACTGCCATACAGGTTAATCCAGTTATTCGTGTTTTTGGTTATCTTCACTTTACAATACAATACTGCTTAGCTGAATCTCCGATCAATAAAAAGGAATAGTAAAAACTGACAGTTGACTACTACAGACTAGTAGATCAGATAACATCTATGGCAAAAATATTAGTGAATATTTTATACAAAGTTATTGGAGGTTATGATTTATGGATTTGTTCAGTGTTTGGGTTCGTCCGAAAGGCTAGGTGACCAGGGATCTGGTGAACCCGATACACCCATGGAAAGCTGCAACGATTCTCTTAATTGTTGCATTTCCGGGGATTCGCGTCTTAAAGTAGAGTAAAGGCCCCCATACACATAGCGAGCTGGGGGCCGACAGACAAACGGTGGAGTGCAGCGTGACGTCATCGCGCTTCACTCCATTGCTCAGACTATCGGGTGCCCTTTGTGTGCCGGCCGTCAGCTTGGACGGGGACGCCGGTCCCCATTCCAACCAATGGCATTGGCCAGAGATTTACAGACATGTCAGTTCTCTGTCCCATCAAGCTTTGAGGCGACAGGGATCTGTCGCCCCATGTGGGCACGTGCAATCCACGGCCGATTTTGTTGCCGACCGACGGCTGTGTGCGTGCATGAACACGCAGCTCGCCTTAAGTGTAGTGTAAGAAGAGAAGGGAACAGGGAACATAGCAGGATATTGGGGCACATGCTGAAGGGGGAAAAAGTAAGAGCACAAATACTGATTAAAGCAGATCTCAGTGATATGATAACAAGCAGTGTTTACATAAAAGGTATGATGTCAAATCTAGAATACTGTCCCAACCCCGATTACAATCTCAAGATCAAATCCTATGTGATGTAATATGAGGACTTTAGGATTTTAACCTTCCAAATCGCTATGTATTCTATTATGGGTGCCACTATACTTAATAGTTGTTGGTAGAGCTAATGGAAATTGTATGGAATGATCTAAAAGTGTATGGAGGGCTTTAAACTTCCTCAATTTGTAGACTTTATAAAATAAATATCTACTGACTTGTCTGTGTTTGAGTTTGACATCCCTTATGTAGACAAATTGGTGCTAGGTGCCTTCACCCTTCATGTCCATGCAACTTATTGCTAAAAACAAAAAAGGGTAATACACCTACCTTAGAAGGACCTTCCCTCATCTTCTTCATCTGGTCTTTGTACTTAACCAGTTCTGCATCAAGTCGTGCTATTTTTTTGTCAATGGACTCTGCCCTGCTATCCACCTTTGGTAAGAATGAGAAGCAGAAATTTAGTAGAAATTCTGAATTATCCTTGACAATCTTTTTGTTACACGGTCTAGTTAGCACCATAATAAATAATCCGGACCTCAGTTATTAATACAGTGGACCCTTCCATTAACATTGGCTTGACTTAAGGCTAACTTGAGTTACAACCAAAATTATGGCTACAGCAAAAATATGTTTCACCTTGTGCAGTTTGTTTTGGGATGTCAGAGAAGAATGTTTTGGCTGCATGCTCAACCCAGATACATAGGTTTGAGGGCTTAATTTCAGATAGTGAATCACAATGACCCAGAAATAAGTATGGTGATCATGTGAATGATCTCACTAATATGTACTGTATTTCACAATGGACAATTTATACAATCTTACAAAAAAAAAAGGCAACCGATTCTCCCAAGGAGAGAAAGGACACCAGAGAGCAAGATTCTTAATGTGATCCTGATAGAAGATCAGCTAGTAGTGTAGGATATCTTAAGACAAGATGATCATGGCCTCCACTTTTATTTGGCCCATTTAAATATATATATAGTATACATTATTTCAAACATTAAACTCCACTAAAAGAAAACATTTAACAAGCAAATTCCCCTCTTATTTGGGACCCAGTAAGAGGGGAATTTGCTTGTTGTTAAATATTTGAACATACCAAGATGGAACTCCTGGAGAAATTTATAGAGTTGGATCCAGATATTAGGAATACTTAAAAGAAAACATTTCTAAAAGGTGTTGGCTGTAAATAAGGTAAATGTAACCAAGTCTGGTGCAGATCTCTCAGCATGGTTACTTTTTCTAGGTTCTCTGCTCTTGGAGAACATGACTTTATGGTATAGATATATACATGTTACATTTTTTTCCAAAAAGCAGACAGATTTCTGGACTGAATTTGACATCACATCAATCCCACTCATATGTTCTCATGGTGAAGCCACCTTGGCCTAATAATTACAGCATTTTATGGAATGTATATGTCAGCGAGGAATGTCAGTGTCATAATACACTTCTAAGAGGCCATCAATAAGACAAGGTGGAGCAATGACTAATGAGAGAAGGATTAGGTCACCTGAGCAGGACTCATAGTCACAAGACCCACCAGGAAGCAGTCACTGATCCCTGAGTGTCTACATCAAACAGGCCTGACAACCGCACCAACACAAACAGGAAGTGTCCAGCAGCCAGACATCATTACCTCGTGATATTACAGGACTTGTCCACCCATGGGGGGGAGGTCACCATGAGGTAGCAAAGTGACAACTGAAAGAAAATACCCCCCATACAGTCCACAATAGTGACAGATGACAGCCATTGTGTACGAGGTGTCAGCTCTCCTATTGTGTCTGAACTGCCCCCCTCACTTACATTGCCGATACAGTCAGTCAGGTTAGGCGGAGGAACTTTGCCCTTTGACTTTCCAAAGATCCTATTCATTGTGCCCGGAGAAGCGGAGACGAGGCTGATAGGACCCAACAATCACCACCGACCTAGGAAATAGCAACGAAACTGAGCCCGGAACGCCGGCCCCCAGACGTCAGCACTCCACCCACCAGCAGACAACCCTCATTCGCATATTGGCCTTCTAGTGGAGACTAATGTAATGAACACTAGAGTACAACTGTGATGTACAAATTCCGGGGTAGTATTGGCGCCATCTTGTCGTAGCCAAACAAGGTCTTTTAGGACAAAAAATAATTGTGCATTGTGGCTAAGGCTAGGCACACACGGTGCATTCCCGTGCAATCGACCCCCGATTAATCACAGCGTGGTGATGTCACCATACTGTGATTGATCAGGGATCAATTGAACGGAAATCAATGTGCACCACATGGGCACATTGATTCCTGTTCAATGGGGACCCGTTCAAACCGCAGCTCACACGGTGCGTCCGTGGCCACTACCGGTTTTTTATTACAATCCGCGGCTCAAATGCATGCCCGCGCCGGCCGGCAATGATTTTAATGGAGGCGGATTGGCTGCGGTTTTGCCACGGTTTTGCCACAGTCAATACACTGTCAATGGATTAAAAAAAAGAAATAAAATCACGCTGCAAACCCGTGGGGAAACCGAGAGTACACAGCAGGGATACCAGAAAGAAAAATACATGCTTTCCACATTCTGTCCTCCCATGTGGAGTCTTACCCTGTGTGATGTTCATGTCAAGAAGAGGTAGATAAAAGTGAGAGTAGAGGCCCTCATACACATTCCCTCAAAAATCGCCTGGCAATCGCCTGCTGAACCCAGTTTGTTGTTGTCAAGTGGACAAAATAAGCCCTATATCATTATTAACAAAAGTAAATAAGCCATACCAATGCTTTCAGTGGGATCAAAAATTTACCAACAGAACAAACCCAAATTGTTAGCATTATCAGGATAAAACGTGTCAAAGAAAAAAATTAGGCCTAAATTGGTCACAGAAAAACATAAAGGGTTAAAAGCTTTCAATCGAATAAGTGTGTGTCATTACATTTTATCTGACACTGTAAAACACTGTAAATGAAACTATACAAACTTCTTTTTTGTGCTGTGTTAATCTATAAATAACAATGTATCTGCATGCATTTGACAATAAAAAAATTTTCATGATAGGTATATATGTAATATGACATTGCTACAACTATAAATCATGTGAGGCCTTGATCTCTCATATAACTAGCATATGCATACTGTTTATAAAGCCCCCCATACACCTTACAATCTTTCCATACAATTTCTGTACAATCTACTTTGTTTCTACCAAAACCATGTAACATAAGGACCTTTCTAAACCTTCCAATCGCTGTGTATTATATCAGAGAGTCCACTATACTACATAGTTGTTGGTAGATTTAAAGGGAATTGTATGGGGGGCTTTACTAATAGACACTTTATAGATTTGGCTAGTATACATCTATCAACCTGCAGGGCCAGTCTAGAGATTGGAATAAATTTTTTCCCATGTAGAAACCCTTTGTATTACAGAGGCCTGCGTTCTCCAGGATTATCAAAGTTCCCTCGATCCCCATTCAAAGTATTGAGCAAAAATTTATTCCCCAAGGTGGTGTGCACTCATCGTTGTACAATCAAACAACAAATAACAATGTATCTGCATGCATTTGACAATAAAAAAAAGTTTTTTAAACATTTTATAGAATTTAAAGCTTTATCAATTTGTCTGTTTTGCAAATGAAGTTGTTTGTAGACATTAAAAGGTGTGTCATGAGGAAGAGGCTCCATTTACATCTTAGATTGAACACACCTGACCCCTCCATCTTGGCAGCTGTTTTGTGTTAGTGCTCCCTCCATTTTCTTTAGTGCTTTTTTTTTTTTTTTTTTACCTTTGCTGTGGCACTATAAAACAGTCTAGCATGAGAGATGTTGTCCTGCAAAGAAATCCACAGATTAGGCTACAATTTTCTGGTATTCTATGATACCCAGTGGTGACGTTTTACCGGAGAATACAGTTTGGTATGTAGGTATGCTGTTTGTTTTTTTATAACCGTGATTATGTGACGCGCTCTACTTTCCACCAACTTATCACCTATTGTATACTTAGAGACTTGTGCTACCACACATACAATCTCCTTTTATATGCACAATGAAGCTGAGGTTTGTTTTATTTTAGGGGGGTTGTCCTGGTTCAGATACCCCATCCTATATGGGGTTTATTTTATGTGGAGGTTGATCTGGTCCTTATGTTTGATATCAAGCAGATGTGTGGAAAAGATATACATTTTAGCTTTGTAGGTCTGTGGTCTAAAGATTTGTCTTTAATGATAGATCTATATATATGTAATATGACATTGCTACAACTATAAATCATGTGAGGCCTTGATCTCTCATAGAACCAGCATGTGCATACTGTTTATAAAGCCAAACCCCCCCCCCCCCCCCCCCCCCCCCCATACACCTTACAATCTTACCATACAATCTCTGTGCAATCCACTTTTATTTTCTACCAAAACCATGTAACATGAGGACGTTTCTAAACCTTCCAATCACTATGTATTAGATCAGGGAGTCCACTATACTACATAGGTGTTGGTATGGGCGGCTTTACTAATCGACACTTTATAGATTTGGCTAGTATACATCTATCAACATGCAGGGGCAGTCTAGATATTTGGGAATTTTTTTTCCATGTAGAAACCCTCTGATCATCCTGGAGAACCCAGCCCTTTGTAATACAAAGTTCCCTCAATCACCATCCAAAGTATTGAACAGAAATGGATTTCCCCAAGGTGGTGTGCACTCATCGTTGTACGATTGATCGTCAAATAACAATGTATCTGCATGCATTTAACAATAAAAAGTTTTTTTTAAACGTTTTATAGAATTTAAAGCTTTATCAATTTGTCTGTTTTGCAAATGAAGTTGTTTGTAGACATTAAAAGGTGTGTCATGAGGAAGAGGCTCCATTTACATCTTTGATTGAACACACCTGAGCCCTCCATCTTGGCAGCTGTGGTGTTCTAGTACTCCCTTAATTTTCTTCAGTGCTGCATTTTAAAGGTGTATGGGGGGCCTTACAAATAGACCCTTTATAGATTTGGCTAGTATACATTTATCAACCTACAGGGGCAGTCTAGAGATTTGGATAAATTTTTTACCATGTAGAAACCCTTTGATAATCCTGGAGAACGCAGGCCTCTGTAATACAAATTTCCCTCGATCCCCATCCAAAGTATTGAGCAGTAATCGGTTCCCCAAGGTGGTGTGCACTCTCACGATCAACCGTCAAATAACAATGTATCTGCATGAATTTGACAATAAAAAAAGTTTTTTAAACGTTTTATAGAATTTAAAGCTTTATCAATTTGTCTGTTTTGCAAATGAAGTTGTTTGTAGACATTAAAGAGGTGTGTCATGAGGAAGAGGCTCCATTTACATCTTCGATTGAACACACCTGAGCCCTCCATCTTGGCAGCTGTGGTGTTCTAGTGCTCCCTTAATTCTCTTCAGTGCTGCATTTTAAAGGTGTATGGGGGGGCGTTACTAATAGACCCTTTATAGATTTGGCTAGTATACATTTATCAACCTACAGGGGCGGTCTAGAGATTTGGATAAATTTTTTACCATGTAGAAACCCTCTGATAATCCTGGAGAACGCAGGCCTCTGGATGGGGATCGAGGTAAATTTGTATT
>CM070036.1:81186771-81207683 GCA_036250615.1 Ptychadena robeensis | reverse complement strand
GTGGCCACCAAGGGCGAGTGACGGTAATGTGGCCACCAAGGGCGAGTGACGGTAACGTGGGAGAGTGCGATGATGTTGCCAATAGGGGCGTCAATTTCAGTAGTTGGCCTTGGAGCGATCACAAGTTTATCATATTGACGCATTTACCTTCTTGGACTCTGAGCACATTAACCAGTATGGGACAAGGGCGGGTGACGGTAATGTTGCCACCAAGGGTGAGTGATGGTAATGTTGGCAAGGCGGTTATGTTGCCGACATGCGTGTGGCGGTCGGTCGCCACACGCAGCCGACCGACCAGAACATTTTAGGTGAAAATCGGGTGACCAGAACGGATGAGAAATTGGTCGGGAGAATAATCGGAACGTGTATGGGGGGCTTAAGATAGTTAGTGATATGTTATTATCTGTGTGTATTTGCTTTGTTGAGAATTAATTGACTAAGTAGTTCTGTTGTGAAGTTTGAAAAGGTATTTGATAAATATAAAACTGCATTTGTATCTTTTGAGTTGGGATAAGTAACATGTGTGTGTATTACATTGCAGAGTTGTTAGAATGTAAGGGATTAAGTGAGCTTGAGCTGAAATATGCACTGTGTGTTACAGGAGTTTGGTGGGTAAACCGTTTGATTGCTGTTTGTATGTAGTTGCTCTCTGTTCAGGAGTATGCCCTCAGGTTTATAAGGTGGTATGTAAGATTGTGCACTTATTAAGTGTGGCATCCTTGGTCCTGAGGTGGCATTGAGCAGAGTGGCCTCAGTGTAGGTGTGTACTGAATTGAGTGACTGAACACACATCTTCATCTAGGTGAGAGGTGGCAGTAGAGCAGGAGGCTCTGCTGTAGGTTTGTGTGGGAGAAGATGAGTAAGACGATTGGCCAATTGCAATGTGTATGATGGAAAATGAAATCTGTCGTGGGAGGACGCCCAGGGGAGGGGCAGTCCTGCGTGGCCCCTGGAGAGTTTATAAGAATTGGGTAACTGTGCCGTTGAAAGATATATGTAAGAAGACTGCCTGCTCAAGGTAGACAAGGTAAAGTCTGATGGGAAGAAAGTACTATAACTTATAAAGTATGGATGTTCAGCTAAAGTGTGGTTGAAAGGAATTTGCTAGAGACTGATAGATTATTGAATGTTTTTATGTGAATAAGTAAAAGTATGCAAATAAGCATAAAGTATGAATATTTAAAATATTAAAAGTTAAATGTCATGCTACTTCAGGAGAACTAAGGAGAATGTTTTAATTCACCTTCTATGAAAGGTATGAGGCTAAACCATGTCCACATGGTCAAAGGTAATGTTTCAACAAAGTAGCTACAATTTTCTCCCACATTCATGAACAGAACAGCACGTAAAGGAAGGGAAAGCCAAAACATTATTTGCTTACTTCTCTGTCATATGAAAACAGGTAAAAACAATCTGGATGTAATATAAGTTTTAAGGGATCCAGCGCTGTTGGGTAAAGCAACAGACCTCGTCCTGCATCATGAGGTAACACTACTGGTCTCCCACTGTGTAATAGAAATTGTTAACCTTACAGCAGACATATGTTTAGGTTGTACACAAAGTATGAAGTAGCACTGTTGACTCCTTCCAATCTCACTTTGTGGCACGGTTAAGCACATTACACCTTTACACTGTTGCCTTACTGAAATAACAGTCATGATCATCATTATTTTCAGTTTCAGTTTTAAGTTAATGCAACTTGAAAATTAGGGGTTAAAGAATGTCACTAATGTTCCACTAGACAATGCTGATTTAATCATGTACATTGATGGGTCACGATAGTACACTAAGGATGGTATGTGTCTGGGTTTGCAGTTGTCACTACATATGAGGTCTTGGTTCAACGTAGCCTGCACCCAAGTGCTTCAGCACAGGAGGCTGAGCTATGTGCTCTGATTACAGGCTGCAATCTGGTTGAGGGGAAGAGAGTTAGGCTGAGTTTACGCTGGCGATTCCCGAGCTGCTAGCAGCTTGGAAACCGTCAGTGTGCTCCCGCAGCAGCGGGATAAACGACTCCCTGTAGTCGTCTGCACAACAGTGCAGGTGTGTACAGGGTGTCTAATTAGGGACCCCATAGAGGTACTATGGCACAGAAGCTGGAAAACCGACCGGCGGAGGCCTAATGTGGCCATGCTAAACGGTCTTAATGTCTGGCAGATAATCATGGGTGATGCCAAATGTATATTGGATATCTGTCCAATTTGGAGGGCCAGGATCTTTATGACGTCAGCAGGTAAGCCAGGAATGCTGTGGTCAATGAGCTGTATTCAGCACTCGAATTCCCTACTGAGGTGGGCATTGTGACTTAGTGTGGGCTTTTACCTTTACAAACTCTTGTAGCCGTTTTGGTTTCCACAGAGACAAAAGGACCAGTCAACATTCAGACCTTGATCAAGAGGCAACAGCAGGCTTCCCCTCAGGAGAAACATAAGTGGTCTGCCGCGAGTGTGCAAGAGAGCTCCAAAGATGATGTTTGGCGCAATGGGATTGATACACTGTTTGCCTAGGTCTCTCTTCCCCATGATGGCACATTTGGTATATGGACATGCCCACACAGGTAAAATGCAATGGCTGCCACAGTACAGGGAAATTGGATTGCACCAGGGTTTACTGCTTTTGCAGAAAAGTTTGTTGCTGCTTGTCTACCTGACCAGGATTGTGACGAGAGCAGGTTAAACAAGAGTCATCAGAAACATTCTCTTAAATCAGATTATCCTTTTCAGAGGCTGCAGATAGACCACATTCAGATGGTCAAGGTAATGAACTATGAGTATGTACTTTGTCAGTGACTCACAAACAACAGTAAATGAGTCTTTAGGAACTATCAATTAAACGGTTAAGCTCAAAAGATTTGGATGTTCCTGAGATGAGACAAATAACACCTCGCAAGTAATTTGATCGGTATAGAAGTTATTGTTGTGCATACATTAAAACAGGACAAGCTATCATGCAAAAATATACATTTATTAAAAACACACAGAGAAATAAAACACTTAAAAATCAATGAAACAGGATAAAATACAGTAATAACATGTGTGAAACAAATATGTTGGACGAGACAGGTCTACACAACAGAATTAATACAGCTAAAACTTCTTCCAGACTATGCCAAGACCTAGATAGGAGATAAATCCCTCCAAAACACAAAGTGATGGGATACCGATAAGAGAAAAATGCCCGCAGAGACTGGATTCTTAACTCATATATGACAGAATCAATTGACAAGGTGCACTTTCATCAAATAATTCTCCACCATGAGTTAACTAGCTCTAAGGTTCTGCAAAGAAGCAGATGTTACTAGGTATCACCACAAAGTTTGTTTTGGAGATTAAGATAAAATTTCCTTACCAAGACTTGGGTTGTTTCTGGAGAAGTATGCCGCTAACTTGGTAAACCGATCTCCTTTCCTCTTACTTTTCCTTTGTTCCCTTTTTCTCTCTTGCCTCCTGCATGACTTTAAGTAACATTCCTTATCTAAAAACACATCCCTTCCCCACACCGAGATTTCCAATCAGCTTCAATCATGAAGGCGTGTTTAGATAAGGGATGGGCAGGCTTTCAAATATGTCATCATTAACCCTTAATGGCAACTTAGGTTATATCCAGTGTTATGTGGCATTTTCGTCACTGGATGGCAGTGTTGTTCAATTTATGAATATCTAAAATAATAACAAAATGATTTCTGATCTATTTGGTCGTAAATCTGCCAAGTGTCTCCCGATTTATGACCTAAGGCTAGACCCTACGATGAGCGCACCAGATAAGTTACTCAAAGATGACTTCATACCCCACAGTACAACAATGGATACCCTTTAGAATCCAAAATTTATGTGACCGTATAGATAAGACGTATATGGTTGTCCATGCAGATGTGCAGACATAGAGGAGCCTATTCAGATTACTTCTGCTTTCATTCAGGGATGAACTTTATACAGACTTCTTGAAATAGGAATACAAAATGGAGTGTATATTGTACCATTGTAACATAGCTAATTGCTACACACCACAAGATACATAAAATATTAGTATATTTACTTGGGTTTTCATGGGGGTATAACATCTTTATATATATAACCATGACAACTTGTGTGTATCGACATGTTCTCAGGTTGGCCAGAGGCTTGGCATATCACTAAGGCCACAGCAAAGAACACTGCAAAAAGGTGACACTGCATGAGGCCAATGGATTTTTAGGGTTTACCCCGGGTAGCAATCCCCGGTAATGAAAGTACACTACGAACTGTATGCATCACACACCAAAATATTTCCCAAGGTAAAAAAAGCTTGGAGGCTGCCCGTACTCAGAATGATGCCCCAAGCAAAGATCACAGTTTGTATAAACATAAATAAGATGGTAGGCTGGAAACAGCTGTACCTGGGCCAAGTTTTAAATGGTTGTAATGATGCTGATTTTACCTTTAAAAAAAAAATAGTACCCAAATGATGCATACAAAGTTTAACTGATGTATGGTCTACAGGTATAGGTTTAGTTTCATTACTCCATAACATCATTTTTAATCATATGAATTAGCCTACAGAGGAGGGTGTTGATTGTCATGTCACACCATGTTTTATTAAGGACAGGATCAAGGATCCTATATGCTGGAATCTTTGACATTTAGAACTGGCTGCAGCTCACAAGGTGGTCAGTAAGGGCCCCCATACACCTTGAGATCTAAAGGAAATCTGACAGAGAAATCTAATTTTGTTAACCCAAAACCATGTAATATGAGGGACTTTCTTAACATTTAAGTCTACCTGTGTTAATTTGCAGAGGACCCTTTACTACATAGTTGTTGGTAGATCTTAAGGATATCTGATGGAGAGATCTAAAGATGTATAGCCAGCTTAAGGCAATGTTTAAACAAGGCTTCATAAGCTTGGCAGCGCCTTATTATTTTGTCTGTGACGGGTGGGCATACTCTTGGTTACCTTTAACCGCCCTAGCGGGCAGAACGGCAGCATCTAGTCCAGCGCTGCTAGTGTTACTATAGCATTGGACGAGATGATGCCGTCCAGTACACATCAGGGCACCGGGAGCGCATACTCACAGTTCTGCGCTGTCCTGGTGTCTCCGATGTGACATGCTGCCAGCATGCCTCCCCCTCCAAGTGATGTGATGTCACATCAGGGAGGTGGCGGGAGATTTGAAGTCAAGTACAGTGCATGAAATCAGTTTTCTATGTAGAAAACTGATTTTATTGTGCATCTATGTACTAAATCTCACCCAAATAAAAAGTCACTGGTGCCCCAGATGTGCCCATATGCAGTAACCCTCTCTAACCTGGTGGGATTTTATCACATCCATCACACCAGGTTAGAGAGGGTTAACTGCAAATGGGCACATCAGGGGCACCAGAGACTTTATTTGGGCGAGATTTAGTACATAGCAGCAAAGCTTTGTGTCCTGATTTTTGTGTTTTCTCATTAAATGTACCAAAAAAAAAATTTGTATTTGAAACACTCAATTATGTCAAACATTATTATATTCAGGATGTCTATTAGACCCTTATACGGACATATTTTGAAGTTACATGCCTACAACATAAAGAAAAATGTACATTTGAAGTCTATGGTGCACTTTTGGTACAAAAATCTGGACCTCGGCAGTGCACTAGGGAGGTTAAACAGCTAAGGTAAATGTACAACGTTGGCACCTGCTATGACTATAGTGGATGAAGATGGTATTACGGCAACTGAATACCTGTTGGCACATCATAATTTGTTTAAACGGTCATTGGTTCAGAATTTAGATTATGCATGAACCTGGTTCCTGACATGGACAGGATGGAGTATAGAAATGATGCTCAGGTTAAACTTGTTTGCTGGTCTAGTGGATATAATGTTTAATGAGACTACTGCTGCAATCAATCTGAGTGGCTGCATCTTATCTGGATGCGCCCCATTCACTATCAATTCATGCGTTCCCACCATGCGATGCGCACACATCGCAGGTACAAGCCCTTTCAAAATGGGATATGTGCAAAAAAGACACAACCTTTTAGGCAAAACCTGTTAACGGTTAGGATGGACCCCATCATCTGTATAGAACCCCTTGTATGGTTTTCAATTAACGACATGGTATATGCAGATATCTGGTTTTCATGACCATTCACAGTGATCATCTGAATCTAATGCTATGCTCACAACCTTATTTTAAAACATATGCAGAACATCAGGCCAACAAATCATCTAAAATAAATAAAAAATACTGTATTTTTCAGACCAAAAGACGCACCGGACCATAATACGCACCCAGTTTTTTACATCAATTGGGTTAATGCAATGAATTCAGTGAATGCAATATTCAATTCAGCCAGAAGGTGTCACTAGCAGCAGTACACTCTCAGACTCAGCGTCATACTCCACACTGATGGGCAGGAGGAGGAGGGGGAGCAGAAATCAGCTGATCAGAGGAGAGGGAGAAGACTGCAGTTACTGTGTTGGTGGGAGCTGCAGAGTGACTGCAGTTCCCTCGGACACTGAGAGAGGGAAAGATGGCAGTTCATCTATATCTCTCTTTTCATTGCCTATGGCAGCAGCGCTCTGCTGGCATAGGCAATTACACAGTTCAGATGGGAGAGCCGGACACCAGCCGGCATCTCTCATCTGATAGCTCCTCCAGCTCCCCGGCTAATCTCCATGCCGGGAGAGCTGGCAGGAAGCCAAGGTGTGACCACCGGCGGCCGGGTGGCCGCACCTTTGGACCATAAGACGCAGGCACTTTTTGCCCCCAATTTTCGGGTGAAAAAGTGCATCCTATTGTCCGAAAAATACAGTATATACCCCTGGCAAATCTTTAATTAAAGTTACTTTGCCAAAAGATAACGACTTACTGGTTGAATCAGACACTTGTACATCGTCTTATTTTTTAGCGGTAAAATGACCTAAGAGGCATTTATGTGAGAAAAAAAAAACTTTGCTCAAATGTACATAAAAGCTGAGAAATAAGTGTCATGTCCAAAATTATTCATACCCTTAACAAACTGTCACAATTTCTGGGAAAATCCAAAATCCCATCCAAAATCCAATTCCAAATAGTTCAAGCTGTTCTACAGCATCCTAATTACCCTGATTAATTGGGAACAGCTTTTTTAATCAATCAAACTGCAGAGAGCTGCTGGTTTTCACCTGTTGTTTGTGAACAGTCATGGCTTAGACAAAGGAGCTCAGTGAGGACCTGCGGCTGTGCATTGTGTCTGCTCATGAGTCAGGAAAGGGCTACAAGGCCATAATCATATGTTTTTAAATTCCAGTGGCTATTAAAAAAATATGTTCCGCACTGTGGAAAATCTCAGAGGACGTAGTCGGAAGCCAAAAGGGACACCTGTGCTGGCCAGGAGGATAGTGTGAGAGGTGAAAAAGAATCCAAGGATCACAACCAAAGGTCATCCTGGGCTCTGTTGGAGATTGTCTGCCTTGAAACATTGCCACAAGCAGACACTGCACACTTCTGGGTTCCACAGATGCAGACCAAGGAGGATGCCACATCTCCAGACAAGGCACACAAAATTGCAAATGCTCATCTGGACAAAGAAGATTTCTGGTCTTCTGTGTTAGGTTGCAGACTTCTCATTTTTTATGACAAATTATTGTGACCAAACAATTACATTTTTGTTTCATCTGACACTAACATGATGATGGGAACCTAACCTTTGGTGGTGTTTTTCAGCCAATGGACCAGAGAACCTAATCACAGTAAACGACACCATGAAAAAAGAGCAATACATGAGGATTTTTAACGACAACATCAGGCAGTCTGCAGAGAAACCTTGTCATGCTGAAATGTCCACTGGTGCCCAAGACCATGACCCAAAACACACAGCAAAAGTGGTGAAGAAATGGTTAGCAGACAACATTAACATTTTGGACTGTCTTTCCTGTCCTGACTTTCAAAAAGAAAAAATTTACACACACACACACACACACACACTGAAACTACAATCAATCAGCAGCCAACGGCTCCCAAACCCCCCTAATGATTTTACATGAATCATCCAATAGAGGGAAGGGAATGGGGCGATTGCAACACAAATGGCTTAAATAAGCCATTAGAATACAGTGACCCAGTCTAGTTATCGTTGCATAAGTCAGGGTATGATTTGCAAGGTACCCAGGTTTACTGTAGGAAATTTGTGTAACATTCACACTAATGCACCATTTTAAAGATGCATTGCTGTATTTACAAAATAGTGCTACAAGATACAAAGCACATGTGCATTGTTATTTTGTCAAGCGTCACCACAATGTATTCTCCCACTGATCAGAAGCAATAGTTGTAATATATGGTCTCCCTTATTCACCCTCTCTTCTTACCAAGAGGGATAACGACAAAAAGTATCGCCAGGAGTTATCTTGACTAGCCACAACTCAGGGTGAATAAGGGTGACCCAATATTATAAGAGTTTCAGGATTTCGGAGTTGTGGCTAATCAAGATAATTCAAAAAGATGCACGGAGCAATATTCCTGGTGATACCAACAGAAATCATTTCATGGCCATGGAATCTTCTTGGATGGCTTTGTCCAATGTATACTTAAAACAATTTGTAAAGGTCTACTACTGCATTAAACCTGCTAATTATGTTTATGTCAAAGTATGTTTTTTCAGGAAAAGTTGTACTTCAGTCTCAAAACCTTCCATAGAAGTATTTGTTTTCATGACCGCAGGCATCTATTACACAAACCCAGACTACTGCATACCCAAAATGGTTATTCATCACTATACCAAATAAAGACGATAAATCTTTCCCAACCACAACAACAAAGGATTTAGCAACTTGAACATTAAATGGTTATGTACCCCCCCCCCCCCTTTTCATTCCATGTTTTAAGCACTTCGTATTAAATGTAAATGCTTTATATAGTGACTGTAGGTATATTGTATATTTGTATAGCATTATTCATATATACCAACAATATAGAGAAAAAGAAACAACCATGAAGTGGTAGGCTTAAAAAAATCACTTTTTGCAAAGTTGCTGTTATACTCATATTTTCTGTTGTTAGAATGCCACCTGTGCAATAAATCCATTTATGAAATGTAACTGCTATGGTATTATATCACTGTACCACCCTAGAATTCAGTGCTCCCAAGAGTGATCAATCCATACAAATGTTTGTACTTATAATGGAATGTCAGAGTTCCAGAGTTTTCCAACTCTCTTATCTACATATTGCATTGTAGAATACACTTATTGGCTAGTAATCAGTACAGATGGCCACACACGAGTCATTGGTTCTGTTCAATCATTTAATATTTGCGTGGTCGTGGTGGAGATACAATATTTACCCTCCTAGCGCTTCTGACGGCTCCATCTCATCCAGCACTTTATGTCAGTATTGCAGAGGACGAGATGGAGCCGTCAGATCCCCGGCAGCAGCACATACTCACTGTTTTGTGCTGGGGGGATCTGATGCTTTAAGCCAGCTTCTTTACTGAAGCAAGCCAGCCGATGTCACCCCTCTCCCAGTCCAATTTGCATATGAATGGACAATCATATGCAAATTGGGCTATCTTCAAAGACCACATCTGGAAAATCACCCCCAGTTTCATTTAAAGATGTGCGCTTTGAAGGTAACCCTTTCAGAAGGTGCCAAATGGCTTGTATTGGATACAGTGATAACTGTAAAACAAGTCAAAGTAAGTAAAACAAAAAACAAAACACATTTTCAATTGTAATCAAAATGTTATTATAAACAAACATAAATACTGTTTTGAAATCTTTCATACCAAATAAGTATTCAAGATTTTATCATTCAAATGATACATTTTATAATTTTTTTTTAATGTACTTTTTTTTTATAATATTTGTGTGTTTCAAACATTATTATATTCAGGATGTCTATTAGACCCTTGTACGCACATATTTTTTGAGAAGTTACAGGCCTACAACACAACAAAAATTCCATTAGAGTCTATGGTGTGCTTTTGGTACAGAAATCTGGACCTTGCAAGAGCGCTAGGGAGGTTAAATCATGAAAGGCAACCTAATCGGAAGCGGTACAAAATGTCATAATTTCATTGTATCAGCTTGTATAACAGTGTAAATGTGCGGTCTCTTGGGGATGGAGTTCAGTAGAGCTTCACAGGTTGCTGCTGGAATCATTTTTTACTCCTACATGGCGACATCATAGAGCTGGTGGGTGTTGGAGACCTTGTTCTGCTCCACCTTCTGTACTGTGCTGTACTCTATAATTGGAACTTCTCCTAAGCCATCTTTATTTAAAGCAACAATTGGCTAAAATGACTAAACCCCTAAGTGACAAATTTCTAGATTGTGTCTAATTACTCACGTGGTTGTCACAGTATTACACATTAATGGTTGTTTGTACATCATTTGCTGTCCCCTCACACAATGCAACACAGTTATACAAGATATATATATAAAATATCATGAATGATTTACCACAATGTAAAGAGTGGACTCACTTTTGTGACATACTGTATATAACATTCAATGTTTGTGTTTTGTTTTTCTTTTGATTTTTTTTTTATAAGCTAGTGTTTAAAACCAGTGCAACTAAATGCAATAAAATATGGGGGGAAAACCAATCCTCTATCCTATACGTGTGAAACATTTTACAAAAAAGATTTACATCTGGCATTTGCAGACACAATGTGTTCAGTGTATTAGATTTTAGCAGTGAAATGTGTTACTGGGGACACCAAGCACTTTTCAGCCACTACTGGCTGTTGTCCTAACAACCAAATGAATAAGCCAGCCTATAGCAATTCTAGAATGTCTTCCTCCTGTTTCTACCACCATAGCTCAGTGCTGACGACAGTTCTACAAGGAAATGACACAGATGAACGTCTGCAACAAAATTATTTTGCCAGATAAAATCCCATTGCCAAAATATTAAATATATGGCATTTACAGCTCTGTAAATGTTAACCTTCATCATAATGTTTAAAGCTAATCTGTCATTCTTTTTACAAATACATTGGTGATGCAGTTTAGAATAGAAGCATTGTGTCAGAAATATTTCAATAAATTCAGAATTTTTTAGTGACCATTTATAATTTAGGTATAAAACCTAGAAGTGTACATGTTGAAGGGTGCTGTTTTCTGTGTTTCACTTGCGATTTTACTGATCCACATACACTGGGTTCTGAATACATTTTAGAGGTAATGTTTGTTGATGCAACACAAAACAAAAAAAAATGTCCTACAGGCAACAGGAGAGAAGTAAGCTGTTTCTAAAGTTTGCCATGGGATCGCATGTGTGTGAATAACCAACATAAGCCTCTAAAGGAACATTTTTAGACATGAACCTTGATGTGATCCATTATAACTGAACAGTTAATATCATTTGAAAGACTGTTATTGAATATGAAAAAGCATTTAATCTAAAACATCATCTTTGTAATTTGAGACAGAAAAAAGCCAATGCAAACAGCACAAGTTACCCTTACAATAAAGGGGCAAGAGGCTCATACATGCTTTGCTTGTGTAGTTTTTTTGACAAAACACCAGCCCCTGTCCGTCAGTGTATCTGCTGTAGATACTGCAAACAGGCACGAAGCAGGGTATATGTAATGGCCCCCATACACGGGTCCGTTTCCCATCGGATTCCGGGACGATCGATTCCGGGGCGCGTGCACGCGAAACGATCGTCCCGGAAACGCGTGAAGCCCACCTTGTCCGTCCGATCACATCCGATCGTTCGGGGGCCCAGAATCGGATCGGACAGAGAACCAACATGTTGGTCTTTCTGATCCGATTCTGCACACATCAGGGGGAGTTGCCATTTGTGGAGTAAGCGATCGGACATGGAATCGTCCAGGAATCCGTGGGACAAGGTGGTATGTAGCGATCGGACACACTTAATTGGCCGATCGATCGGATCTCCGATTCCCGCTGAGATCGCCGGAATCGATCGGATAGGTGATCGATCGGCCATGGAATCCGACTGTGTATGGCTAGCTTTAAACATTTATCAATGTTGAGCATCTAAGTATCTATTAAAATAATGTTTAAAGCCAGGTTTGTATGAACTCATCACAGATGTTTTTGTTTTTTTAAATGCAGCATACCCTTACCCATATTTCCATTTGCCAAGTAACCCCAATCTCAGCATTTTATACATTTCATCTAAAGCAGTTTTTCTTGATCATGTTTTCACTTCCTGGGTTGCGGATATAAATAGGAAGAGTCACTTCCAGTATTTGGAATGTGGAAGTGACGCTGTGCACGGACACTACCACACTCCAAATACATTGAGAAAAAACTGATTTGATGCTTCCAGTGAAATCCGCAACCCACAGGTTGAAACCCCCTGATCTAAAGCATATGAAAATACCTAGTACTTCTGGTATGTGAATTAAGTAAATCTATACCTATAATACCAGAATAGAGGGGTGTGGGATTGAGAGATGTGCTGCTAAGGAGGTCTATATACACAAATGGTTCACTTAAAATACAACTACAACCTGAAAGAAATGTTGTTACATAATGCAGTAGTCTGTAAAGCTGGGAATAGACGGTACAATTTATTCCTTATCCAATTCTCTGCACTAGGAGCGGGCGTGATGATGTCATCATGTCCGCCCACTAGTGCCGAGAATCGGACAGCACTCTTTATGTGCAGCTCATTACTTCGGCTGGGGGCAGCCGTCTCCAGCCGAACTAATGGGATCAGGCAAAAATTTAAATAACTGTGCGATCCGAAAGAACGGCTGATTTTAGCCCAATCCTCGTTGGTTGCAGCCTCCAATTCCTGCACGACCCGATCCTTAAGGGATGCGGGAGCGCACATGACATCGGATTGGGGATCGGATCGTGCAAGAATTGGACCGTCTATGCCCAGCTATGCTGCCATGTATTCAGAATGGAGCTGCTGGGCAACTGCAAAATAGAGAATACTCACAAACTCAAAAGAGAAAATTCCTTATTTTGCAGTTGCCCAGCAGCTCCATTCTGAATACATGGCAGTATCGCACAGTCATGGTTGGACCTTCTTCCTCCTTTACCAATCACAGAGCACATTGCATTCTGATTGCTACATAAGAAAAGGGTATGCTGTGATTAGATAAGAATGGGGGTAAAGAAAAAGCTGTGCCCACTGACAAACAACTGCACTGGAGGAAAAAAGTTTTTAGACTAGAGATGAACTTTGTATAGAAGAACTTTCAGAGCTGATCTCTTGCCGAGTAAAATAAATCATTTGTTCTAAACAATTTGCAATGATCTAACATATTATTTTTCTAGGTCTTATGCTTCTTTATGCAAACACAGACACGTGTATTAATATGGGTCATGAAAGTTTGAAAATCCAGTCCAGTATGAGTCCCTCTGGAGCAAAGATACACTAATGTTTTAGTTTTACATATAGAAACACACATTGTTTCATAAGGTAAAATGGTGGATCCTGCAGCAATAAAAAGAGACTTTGCATTTGTTCTAAACCGTATAAAGATAATCTCTTTAGAACCCACCAACTTCAGGAGTCTAAAACTTTAGGCACAAAGAATATTCATATTGCATTTTTGAAATGGCTAATCAAATTATGGAAATGATAACCTGGAGTGACATAGAGGAAGTTTATTTCAGACTGAAATTCGTGATGTTTGTGCCAATATCCTAAGCAGTGTCTTATGCATGTATAACAAGACAGTGGCTACAAAAAGCTCAACGTGAAGACTTCACAGCTCTACAGCCACAAGCGCAGATTCACAAACCCCCTTCCACATTATGATGGACAGCAGGAGTAAGACTAATCTTGCACATCAAAGTAGTCTATTACAGGTTCTTCTCTCTGTGATTTTTGTGTGCCACCACTTCCTCCGTTTCTGGAAAATAAAAACACAAAATATAATTGGAATAGTGCCTAAAAGTGTCTGCAAATTTACATTCTCGCTACCTTAAGCTGGCCATACAACTTCAGATCTCTCTGTCAGATATCCTTTAGATCTACCAACAACTATGTAGTATAGGGTCCTCTACCATTAAACACAGGTAGATGGTTTTGAAATATATATAACACACTGCTGCATACATTTTAGGAAGTGCTGGTATATTAGAATTACAACCAACAACGCAAAGTGTAAAACAATGCATATGTTTACATTAGGGCTGGACAATAATTCAATATATATATATATTGAAATATCAGAAATTTATATTGAAATATCGGAAATGTGTTTACAAATTGTATCATTTGTCACTGAATGACGTTCAGTCAGGGGCGGTCCTAAGGAGATTGTCTCCCTGGGCGAGCACACCCTCTGCCGCGCCCCCCTTTCCCTGAGAGAGATCACACTGCCGTCCCATGCCTCCCCATCGAGATGTGTGGGCGCAGTGATCTAGTCACTCCTCCTCTATGCTTTGCTGCAGCTATGCACAGGGAGGCACGTCTCCATAGAACAGGGGACCCATCGAGATCAGACTCCCAGTGTCAGGGGACACAGAGGGGGGAGGCTGATCCCGACATGTCTCCTGTCCATAGAATGAACTGTTAGTGATAAGGGGGGTGGGGCTCCCACATACAGGGATATCAGTTATATGCTCCCAGCACATGGAGATCAGCCTCACAATAATTTTAATAGAAGGAGCCTGGAGGTATTAACGACTTTGCAAATTCAGTTTGCAGACATCCATTGTGTGTATCCTCTGCCGTTTTTTCCTGAGGCTTTTTAATATTGTCCATATTGATATAGAAATCATATTGTATTGACCAAAATGAAGAAATATATTGTGATATAAACTCTTGCCGTATCGTCCAGCCCTAGTTTACATGTTTCGTTGCATATAAAAGAGCACAAAATTAAAAAATGTACACCAACTTTGTTTTCTGCATGCAAACAACTTGCTTGCTATATATGTGTTCTGTTTACAGAAATCAATTGAAACACAGAAAATAATTAATTCAGAACAGTGACTCATCAAAGGTCTATGGTCTCTCGGGCCAGAAATGCTGCAGGCTCACGGAGAGCTGGCGGTTGCGCCCGATCCCGGCACAGTTTGATTCACTCAATCAAACTGCGCCCGTACTGGCTTCAGATGTAACGCCCAGGAGGTTAAAAGGCGAATCATGGCAGAGCACATTAGATGCTGCTGCCCCGGGAGGCCCCGAACACGACTTCGGAAGCGGGAGCGTTTACTCTAAAACAAGTCTACTCTTTAACCAACCATGATGGATACCACATTCACCAAGAAGTGGCCCCCCGGTCCTCCTCTGTAGCTCCGTGGTGGACTGATACTGAAACCTTTACACATGACTTGAATACCACACCTGATGAAGACGTTTTTTTGAAACGTGCGTCAAGGTTTGATGTGACTATATCTGAACAGATGAATTGGATGTATTGGTCTATTATAGCCAGCCCGGAGATTTCCTGACATCCAGGACTACTATTGTACAGTCAAATATTCCCATAGAAAACCATTATAAACACCCCCAGTGGCCACTCGTGATATTGTGCCCCGGAAGCAGGGAACAGCAGGCAAGTATATTTTTTAATGATCGTGGAGCCCTAAGCCACCCATCATACCAGCTCAGAGGCAAGTCACCTTTAATTTTACATAAAATTTTTTTTTACATATTTAGTATACAATCCGCTTTAACTAGGTATGGTCACAAAAAGCTACAAAATTTAAAGTAATGTAATCTGTATTGCAGCAAAGGTGCATAAACCAAACTAACATTAACTGGAATATATTTTTAGTATGTGTTTTACCAGCCTTTGGAGAAACATGAAATGAAATGGATTACATTGGCCTTGAGGATCTCTTACCTGTCAGGCAGGTGTCTATTGTGAGGAATAGGTGGAGGAGGTTTAGCTTGGATCTCTCTTTCCAGTACAGTCATCAGGGAGATATTTGGGCATGCCGATTTTCCTCTAAAAAGATTGTTAGACAAACACAGAAATGAAAAAAACTAATGATGTGTATAAAAAAAAACAGTTTAGGCGTGCCTGGCACGTATTGTACTGAACGGTGCGCACTATGTTAATTGAATGTATAGTGGGTTCTGCCTCCAGAGGCCTTGACCTCTTTGCTCTATATTTAAGGAGCCTGTTGAACCTACTTATGTACACACTTCTTCCGCTTATACATTTTTTTTATGTAATTGTTTGAAAACTTTAATAAAAATCTATTGAAACGAAAAATAAATTGTTTAGGTCCACTTAATCCTCCTTGTTACTAAACAAACTTATCCTGAGCTGCACTAGGGGTTACTGACCTATCCTCGCCAAGCCCATGGCTATTCTAAATCTCAATGGACTTGCCATTGACCTCCATGTTTAGTTGGCGGCATCGGTTTACCACCCCACAGGAGGAGGAAGAGCAGGGAAACACAGCAGAGTGCTATGTACTCTGCTTCGATTGCCCATACCGCGACGTTGAGAACCTTGGGGTGCACAAATGAAACAAACTTAACCTACCTGGTGGTACACCAGTAACGTGCCAAGTTTATTGTGTCATTTGTGCACCCCAAGGTTCTCTTTCCATATGAACATACTTAAAAAAAATAAAAATAAAAATAAATAAATACCCTAAAAACGGCTTTGCTTGTATCGAATGCAGAGCAATGCTTGTGGGAGAGGTATAATACATTCTCAAAATAAAGACATATTTCAAGTTTACAAAAACCGTCTACTCATACCTTATAGAATAAAGATGTAAAACACCTCTGTCTCTCACCTGTTAAGGTATGAAATCCCATAACAATATGCTAGTTTCTTGCTTGGATCTGTACTATAAACCTACTGCAAAATGGTCCCTCCAGAGGTATAAACATGTATAAAAAAGCATTGCTTCTCCTTATACTGGAGAAGTTTTTACTATACCCTGAATAGGTAGGTACTTATTACTTTTCTACTACCTCTCCTCTTTCTTATCTTAACCTTTCACACTCTTACTCTGTACTCTTCCCTCTGCCGCAGCAATTTAATCTGTGCCCCCTGGTGCATAGGCCTGAAGAAGCTCTTTGAGCGAAACATGTCGCCTCACATGCACCTTTAACCATCCTCTTCAACTACGCGCCTCTGTTCTCATTTTCTTTGAGAACTACCCTTTTGTCATTGCTATTTACGTGGCTTTATTTGTGATCAGACTATTGTTATGTATGTGTCATGCATTAACACACTTGCATGATAGAATTGTGATTGGTTCTGATCTGATCTGTTATAACCTTATATTCAATAAAGACGATTTTTTAACCTCAACCCTTAGATCTATCTGACCTCACTATTCCATCTAAAGTCCCATGGGGGAATTTTTCTCCTTTACCCTTAAAAAAAGCATTGCAAGGTCTACTTTACTACTACTACTACTACTAAATTAATTAAAAAAAAACTTTACTTACTTTACAGCAGTGATGACAACATTCCGCTTAGGTTCACTGTCATAGCTCACACTCTCCACTCCGTAAACCTCTGCTAGGTCATGGATAATCTTACGATGGTCTCTATTCATTGGGGGGAAACAATGGCTTTTTTTTGTTTGTTTCCCCTGAAAAGCAATACCAAAAAAGATGTGATGAAGAGAGTGCTGCATAAGTGCAGGTTTTACAGATAATTCCCATACAAAACAATATACGCAAATCAACAAACCTTGTTTACAGCATCCACTAGTGATTTTATTTCCCTCTCAATCTCAGAAACAAACTTCAGATCTTTTCTATGGAATAGAAGATCGCCAAAAGGTTAAAGCTTTTGGTATACATATAATTTAATATAATTCCTGTATTATTGTAATATTGGGCATATATATTAGATGCTTCAAAATGAGACCACACATCCTGAAGAGAAGACAATGAATGTTTATGGTGCCTACACATAGGCATGAATATCATGTTTATAATTAACAATGGCACAGCAAATATTAAGTTATAGCTGCCTCAGATGACTTTGACTGACATCACCAATATGCTTTTAAGAGAGTTACACAGCACACTAAGGTTAGTATTTTAATCATATAATCATTCAATCATATGATGTTCAGGTGTAGCTCAGTTATTGTCATTTGCTGGCTCTCACTCCTGCTTGCGAAATACCATCAAATATTACAGTCCATTTCTTATTAAGCCATGTTGCACCATTGCCATTATAATGGTATAAATGCATTTTTTAAGCCTAGAAACTTGTGTGGGTCATGCCTGTGTTGGAAAAACAGGAAAGTGCAAAATAGTTTCCTGTAATCATTTTAGCCTTTGTATGCAATAAAAATATCTACAGAGTGCAGCATGGGCCAACTATGTACAAAAATGATCTGTGATGAAATGTGTATACGAGAACCCCTTTATATTTAGGAAAAATAAACTGGGGGCCATTTGTAAATGAGATTATCCAACTTTGCAAATGTAATGGGTGCATGTTATTCCTGGAGTTGTGGCAGAAAGACTTCTCAGGAAATGCCTTCAAGCTTACAGCAAGCTTCAAGTGGTTCCATCATAGATTATTTGTAAAACATCTACAATGGGTGAAACGGTTATAGGTGTCTCCTTTTACCTGTAAAATCTATGACCTGCTTGTAGCCACTGCCAAAAATGCAGACACTGAACACCATAAAATCCATATAGGTTGAGCAATAACCATAAATTAATCACAACAAATAAATTACAATGTATATGTCAATCCGTTGCAATCTACAAACCTGGCATCCTCTTTTAAGCTGTCACTGTACTTTGTTCCAGAACGAGTATTAAAAGGATCTGAATTCTCAGTTATATTAAGTGCCTCTGCCAAACGCCTGCAAGAAAGGTTTAGTTAATACTTTGAGGTTTGTGTAATGGAGTGCAAAGACAAACTAATGACTTTAGGTGAACAAAAATTCCAGCATGTTTTTTAAAATGTTTTCACATTAAAGATGGGTTTACACATGTAAATGTTTCTGTTCGATCAACGAAGAACAAAGTTTTTTTGGTTGATTGAACAAAAATCTAGAATTGCCGATTTGTTTGATGGATACATTTTGTTTGACCTCGAACAAAGAAATAATTCGAAAAGGTCATCAAACAGGTCATCAAACATAATTGTAAATATATTTTCATTTGATATCGGGATGGACAAACAAAAAATCTAATGTTACATTCGATTAATGAACGAACGGTGTTCGACAACAACATTGAACATAAAAATCGAATTGGCAGTTAATTGAAGAAAAAATCTACACGTGTAAACCCTGACCTACAAATTTTACTGGACCACCAGGGAATAAAAAGGTAGTCCACATGAAAGGGATTAGTATTTTCAACAAAATTAACACAAATAAACATAGTACAGTTTACCTAAATATCACTTTGTCTGTATGACATATATATATATATAGTAAATCAATAGTAGTTGAAGACAGAAGTAAGCATAGTATATGTCATTGGCCACACAGAGTGTACTGTGTGTAGAGTATCTTTGCAGCATTACAAGCAAGAAAAATCTAGAAGGGTGCTCTTAAAATAAAGTGAGACAAAAAAAATCTACCAGACAGCCATGCATGATTCAGTACACTTAGACCTTCCTAAATATGGTATTTACATCAAATATGGTGTTTAAGTCAAATATAGAAGGAATGAAACTATCAAACTTGGGGACCACCAAATTATTCCAAAGTAATTGTGGTAATTTGTAAATAGGTCCCCGTAAATTGACTAATAGGTCCCAGTCAGAAGAGCGCTTCCTAACTAGAACCGCTTTATTGACCAGGCTAGGTTAGAATTTGCATTAACTAAAAGCAGTGGCATCTGTCAAATTCTATAAATAAACATCCTTGAGAAGCACTGTAATCAGACACACTGTCAGTTAAATGCATCAGTGCAGCTATAAAATACACTAGTCTGCCAAAGAAACGTAACTACATACATGCTTACCTGTTTCTTTCCAAAGCCAAGCACTCTTCATCACACTGCAACCTATAATCAGAGTCAAACAAAAGTCAGTGGGAAGCAAATTGCAGAAGGGTATTCATTTACAAGGCCAAATAGCCAACATTTTTTCCACAGCTCATAGTACTTAAATTGCCTACTTGTTCTGACCTTTCACAATTAGCCTAAAACTATGGCTCCTGGATATACATTTTATTGCAGATTTATGTGACAATCAAAATCAAATTGATACGGTTATCTTAAAAAAAAAAATAAAAAGGCAACCACCCAATCACATTGTTTTTTGCAGAAAACAGTCAAATATGACACAGGAACACCAGAGCTAAAATGTGCTTTCCAATTTGTGTAATGAAAACATCAGTAGCACTTAGACATTTTTTTTATACATCAGTTAAAAAACATAAAACATTCATCTAATAACCATTGTCAGAAGTTTCAAACTTGGTATACCAATATGAAATGCAGTTTGTAATTAAATGCATAACTTTGGATATATAAATAATTTATCATAAAATGCTCAACAGAGCAGGATTTCTATGTTTATCCCATAAGTTTTATTGCCCAATATATACCACTCCACATATACGTTCACCCTTCAGTGTATTATGGCTTGCAACAACACATGTAATTACCCTCTACTTGCATTTGACTTTATTCAATGACAGGCTTCCATATTAGGACAAGCCTCTGAAGTTGGCTCAGTAAAGATGCTTAACTCAATGGTCTATACATTAACATCATCCCCTATAATGCATGGCCTATAGCTCCTACACTATGGCGGAGGATCACCCATACTCATCACCCTTGGAAGAAGGCGATGAGAAAACATGTAATGCTATGTTCCCACATAGGTGATCAGCCGTAAGGAAGATGCGATTTTAACGTGGCTGATTGCCTCCTCCTTCAGTTGAATGGGCTTGTGCCTACTTCAACTAAGGGCTATGATCTTTCGCAGCTCACGATCTGAAATGCGGGTCACGTTTCTGATCGCAGCCATAGACGTGAATGGGCACGGTTAAAAATTGCGTGCTATTTCAACTGTGCCCATAGAGAGTGAATGGGGGCGGTTGAAATGACAAGCGATCTG
>CM070036.1:81161688-81186761 GCA_036250615.1 Ptychadena robeensis | reverse complement strand
TTCCTGGCTGCAATCTTACAGCCGTGATTCTGAGTGCTAGCGATCTTCCGCAGTGCCGCAATTAGAATTGATCAAGTGGGAACATAGCCTTAGGGAAGGATAAGGCAAGTAAAAAGCTGGTTTAGGTTTCCCCTGGACATAACAAGTGGAGAAGTACCTGTGCACTTTTAGTACATTCTATTAACCTTCAGTGTAAAATACAAAGCAGATGAAATGTTATTTTCTTAGTGATTAGATTGCCATGAATGTGTGCTCATGTTACAGTACTCATAGACACTGCACCGACATCCTGATCAAAAGGCAAACCACCCTTTGCAAAGATGGGTTCCTCTTGCTTCAAATACTATAGGTCATGAAACACACTCTGGCTCTTCTAAGTATTTAAAAAGAACTTAAGTATCTAAGTATCTTAAGTATCTAAGTATCTTAAAAGAACATTACCCTACCTTGTTTGCTTTATTTCCTTTTTGGCCACAAGCTTTCCAATATCCACAGAGTCTCCCAGTTGCATTTCAGAGAGCTTTGCTGCCATAGATATAGCCGTTATTCTGGAAAATAAAAACAATTCTTGGCTATTTTATGGAATCACAAAAACATGGAACAGTGGCACATATTTGCTGCAGCAATCAACCCTTTGATTAAAGCATACAAAAAAAATCTTTAAAAAGTTACAAATGACACCTTGGAATGGAGTAATAGTAAATTGTTTAGTGTATGAATTACTTGAAACTTCACACATGGCCAAATATTGCCAGCTGCAAAAGGAAGTCAAGTCTCTCCAGATGCTCATTTACTGCAGATTAGTAGTAGTACTGAGGGAACTTCCACTGTACTACATAGAAAGTACTGCAATTGCACGGACAAGAGCTGCCACTGCTGGTTTTTGAAAAAGCAAGCTGCTGACAGTATCTGACTTCCATGCCTTTTAGCCACATGTCTCAAAGAAAAATGCCGGAAATTTGAATTTCTTATCTCTATTTATGAACTGTATAAACTTTTCAAACAGTAACATTTTGGCAGCCAGAGAACTAGCAATAGCAGGCTTCATTATTCTTTTAGGTCAGTTCCCCTTTTGCATAGACTTTACATATAATAACAAGAAAGTAAAATAGAAAATACTAATAGAAATACATACTTTTGATAGGCTGAGGAAGCCACTGAGCAAAGCACACCCTCTTTCCTTCTTCCACATTCACATTGGAGCTCTACCTGAGGTACAATCACATAAGGACAAATTTGAGATTTCAAGTCATCATGCAACAGTTTGCAAATGGTCTCCAGGTCTACTCTATATATGTGTACATTGTTTACAAGCAAAATATACTATACTTGTATTCAATAGGATAACAATGCCTTAAAGCATCATTTTTCCTATGACAGCCAGTGTTTTTCATTAAACATGTAATGAACAATAGCTCAATAAGAACTCTACCAACTTCTACCAAAGATGTAACTGAGTGAACAAAGCTTTATAGTCTATTCAGACTATAGAATTCTTGTACAAGTAACCCATTGCATGGTGGCACACAAAACCTAGAGCATGTATTGTAATATGTGACACCACAATGAAATAAGTAAACACACCTTATTTTGCAAATGCACTAAAACATTTATTTGCTGTAACAAATGTGCATTATGATCATGCCATACTGTTAACTGGCATCCAACATAAATGAATAGGCTGCCCAAATGGTAACTTAGAACTCTTTCACATTGTCAAATTTAGATTCTCTGCAAAAATGTGGATCATAATTCCCAGTTTGATTTTTGCACACTTATTATAATTAAATAACAGCCCAAGATTTCTGGGCAGATTGCACCGCAACAAAGTAGGTGTGTGGGGTGTAGTTCTGAACAAGCATCATGCAGTGTATTTACCCTCAATTCCGTTTCTGTTCAGTTCAATCTCATTATGAACCCGGAAGTGTGTCATGATTGAAAGAGCCCTTAATGTCGCCAGCACATTTAATATGACTAGAGAAATATTTAGTCTAGTTCATGGAACGGTAAAGGTTTATATTACCTTTGCAGGGCAGGTGGATGTTGGACAGGGCTGGGATGGATGACAGTTGGCCAGGCATGGGTGCCCGCAGTCTGGTCTTAGGAGGGTACAGGGCTGTTTACAGTTTTCATCTATGAGGCACTCGCCTTTGTGGCAAATCCTTTTGCATTTGTGCATTCCACATTTGAGAAGCTGATTGCAACGTAGCCCACAGGAGATGTCAGTGAGATGACAGGGGATGTTGTTCCTAAGCTTAAGGGTTAAAAAAATTTTTAAAAAGTCACATATACAAGCATCAAACACACTGCATAACGAAAATATTTTTTTTTTAAAAAAGCATGTATAAAAAAAAAAATCTTATCAAAACTTAAACAGGGGGAACAAATAAAACACCAGAAGCCAACTTCAGCCAATCAAAAAGACAGGCCTTCAGGGACCAGGAGGAGTAAGGCCATGAAAAACCGCAATATTTTACATAGTTGGTGTGAGACAACCCATTAGCCTGGAGGAAGAGGTCATGGCCCCCAATTGAGCAAACTATGAGTTACTGTGTCGTAACATAAGCAGACGAGTCATGGCGGATGAATAGGGCAGGGTAAGAAACAGGAAAGGTTCTGCTCCATGTAGCCCCTCATAATAGGGCTTTAAATTTGGGAGAAGTACGAAAGTACAACCAGGGGTCCCAAGTCTTATGGAAGATCTCCATTTTATTGTCATGTAACAAGTTGTTCCAGATGTTCTAATGCGTCAAGTTCCATTCTGAAATGGTCGGGGGTGGAGAGGCAGAAAGCCAATGACGTGGGATCACAGCATGGCAGCAATCAGGAAAAAGCGTGTCAGTGTCCTTTTTGATAGATTTAAATGATCCCGGGAGTAGAGAGAGAAGGGTAATGGAGGGGGAGAGTATGGATAAAGTGCATACAATTTAGATGCGAAACACAGACTCCCAGACGGGTTTAATCAGGGGGCATCCCCACCAGATGGTGGATATGTAGGGACATGTTGCCCCTATGTTGCAGGTATCTCTATCCAACTGGTCAGGGGCAAAATTGTGCATTACATCTGGACATTTATACCATTGCGTCAAGATCCTGAAGTCTCCTGGGCCCTGCTAGGGGAGGAGGTCTTGTGGGTAAGAGAGAATGCTTCGGACCAATCCGAGGAAGAAAAAGGCTCATGCAACTCAACCTCCCAACGTGCAGCATAAGGAGGCTGCTCTGTGTTGCCCTGAATGAGCATGGCATAGAGGGTGGAGATAGTATGTGTTAGGGATTTATCGCAGAAGAATAGGTGCATGAGAGATCGCAAGAAATCTGTTTTATTTTATTTAACTAACTTTTATTGTAATTTTTGTATCTATTTAAAACTTGTTCAAATTATAAAAGCTGATAAGAGAAGGTATACACTCTTTGTAACCAAACAGTTTTCACATTCCCTTGTTTCTTTCAAGGTTCATTGGTGCACTCTGATCTGTTTTTCATAATGCACAAACTGTTCAAACAAGCAAATGCTGCCAAGTAGATAAATGTCAGAACAGTGTTGAACAGCTTCAGTGCCCATTTCTAAAAGAGCCTTGAGGATATGCGAGTGTTAGAAGTGGACAATACTGAATAAGAATAGGTGGCCTAATCATATAGATCAGGATTTCTTTTGGATCATGTGTATGGCTGGATTTGTGTGCAGCTGGGGATGAGATGTTCAGTTGGGAAATCTAGGGTCCTGCCATTTGAGTATACTAGTTATGTAAAGATTTCTACAGAACATGAACACACTAAACATGGTAATGGTGTACTCAAATTGTGGGGTCATAAAAGAGTTGGTAAAACTTAAAGGGGTCTGCAGCGAATATATTTGAAAGTCTTGAACAAACCATTGACTGACAGGTCAGAATTCTTTTGGAGGGACATTAGTGACACTCATTTCAGGCTAATGGTGTTATGAAAGCAGGTGTTATTATAATTATATTAACACATGATATGTTATATTAAGTTTCCAAAGAAAAGTAAACCGATTCTAAATAAAGGGGTGAGGCAATCAATGTACAGGATATTGCTGCTGTCATCAATGTTGTTCAATGAGTCCCAACATATAATTGAGTACATATTAATTTTTTTCCAGTTGTATATACAATGATACAATTGCCATATATATCCTAACATAAATAAAAGCTATCTTACCTCATGTTTTCCCATGCACCATTTCTGTGTAAGATATGTACAGGGGGGACATTTTTCTTCACTGTGACATGAATGAAAAACTGAGGGGGGAAAAAAGAAAGGTTTGTGAAGGTGCAAAATGTAGAAAATTATGGCATTTAAGGAATTATATTATCCACCGAGCACTAAACCAGGTTACCCTATCATAATTAAAAGAAACAAAAAGTAAAATGTATAGTATAAACAAACTCCAATCTTAAACATTCGTTCCACGTCATTGGTTCCTCCAGCAATGCCGGCCAGGGATCTCTTCCTCCCGGGGACTGTCAGGGTGCCTATTGCCAGACAATGCAGGAATAGATGGGGGCAGCCTGACATCATCAATGACACCAGGGACAGGGATGGGCTGCCATCACCCAATTCCGGAATTAATAATTACTTAATATAGGGCGATCATACTGAGAAATTGAACAGTGTATTCTAGTTTTTGCTTCTAGAGGAAGCTTGCACTGGGAAAAGGGAATCCACATTAAACCCCAGTGAAGTCTTATTTACTTTATACTACTGTGGACACGAACACACATAATAGTAAATACATGCATGCTTGATAGATAACAGTATTCAGTAAACAGAAATTATTTAATTGGTTGCAATAAGATACTCTACTTTGAATAAAACCTCCATTCTTAACCTTGGCATAATCTACTGTAATGAAATAAGTCTTGCTTCTTGAAACCATTCAAAATCAAGCAATGAATGTGACTCATGCACCTAGGCTGGCTCAGCTGTTTATCCTCCTGGGCATTACGCACGTGGCGCAGTTTCCTACCGGCCCAGAGGTCCTGTGCATAACTCCGGTGTCACTGGAGGTCTAAGGTGCCACCTACGCCGCCGATGCTCCCGATAGGTACGTTTTTACATCGTTAACTCAGGCTGAGTTTCATGATGGATGAAACTCAGCCTGAGTTAGTTTGGGCCAAGCACCCAGGAGGTTAAAAAGTGTGAAGGCATTTGATGTCTGCTATTCATAATTTGTTTTGGTCTTAGAAAGATAAGAAATTACAGTAAAGTAAAATATGGTAAAAGGATCTACAGATTGTTTGACTACACTATGCATGTTGCACATGTTTTCTTCATATATACATAAAAACTCTTTTTAATAAATGAATACTTAGTTGTTACAGCATGCAATTTTAAATAAAACAAATATAACATTTTAATTCATTAAAGAATTCAAACCCAGAATTAGAATTATTCTGCTGTCAAAAGCTCTTCAACCCTCAACTGGTAATTACAAAGTTGGAAATGTTCCAGTGCTATCAATAATTGTATAACTCAGGCATACACAGCTAATAGATAATTATAAACCTCACACATTTTATTCTGCACTATTTCTGCATTGCAAGCAATCATTCAGCCCACAAAAATATAAGCTCAACAAATATATGTTAGTATTTGTATTGTCTGGGCAAATATTCATTGCTGGGGCTAAAGGAATAACAGGCAAAAGACACCAGATATATGTACAAGAGTGTACCTTAGGCAACATACAGGCAGTCAGTCGGTTTCTTTCTTATATGAGAAAGGAGGTGATCTAAGATCTAAAATTCACTTTCTATATTTACTTTGAGAACTGAAACGAACATATGGAAACACCATTGTTTTCACTAACTTTACCTATTTAAAAACAAACACATTTGTAAAATATCAATTGGCACTTTTAAACAATACAGTTGAGCAACTTCAAAGTCAAAACATTATATCGGTCTCCCAAAAGGAAATGCAAGTTTTTCACTTCTGTTCTATTGAAAGTCAAATTTGCCAGTAAAGGCATATAGCACCAAGAACGATTTCATACCTCAGTTGTTATTTAGGGTAAATGTAAGTTTATCTTAAGAACAAACTGTGACAGGATCATGCATAATTGCCGGTGCTCCGTGAACCTGCAAATTCTGCATCGGGGGGAGCGCCGCCATAGCCCACATCGCCGGCGTTGTGTAGAGAAGCAGTGGGAGGGCCGGGAATCACGGTGGATACAGTAAGATGTACTTGCAATAGTACAAAAACTTAAATGGAAAATATTGCCTATTACCTGGGTGATCACACTCATGCTGCCTGGTGCAGGGTTTCTTACATTCAGGAGGTCTCGTTCCACAAGGTACTGGAGGAAAAATTACAGATTCTCCACAGTAACAAGTTAGTTCATCAAAACCTAAAAAAAGAAAAAAGAAACATTTAGCATATTAATGCAAAATTTAAGATAGGAGCAGATGTGCTTGTTTCTGTTTCTGTTAGCACTGCTAACTTATGCATCTCTTTTCTCAAGGAACTGACTAGACTGACATAAAAAAAAAAAATCTGACCCACCACACTCCAACCTCATTGTAATTACTATGGTTCCCACTGACCTCTACTGAAAAACAGAAGTACATCCAAGAAAGAAAAATGGTACACCCCTCATTAAGTATCAAACAAAGAAGGTGCTTATTCTTGTGCTTGCCGGTCTATCAACTATAATTAGATGCTGGTCTTCAAAATGTTGTTGTTTTGTAGAAATCTTGATTGGTCAGTTATAGTCTACATGCAATTAGTATCCTATTTCTATTTTTTCATTTCAGATGTACTAATAAAGAACATACTTTGCTTAATTTGAAGCCAGTCTTTAATGTGTTGGATACCCAATAAAAATATATCTCTTTCACTTTAGTGACCAGCAGTATAATACAAAATTGGAATCAGGGCGGACAGCCTAGGTGTGTGCAATTCCAAAGAAAAAAAAAAAAAAAAAAAAAAAATTCTTAACAAATATGAATTGATTAAATCCTACATTCTAGTAGTATGTGCATACCAGATGAGGACAACTGCATAAAAAAAGAAAATAAATAGAACAACACTGGAAGCATTTCCCCAAAATTCTACAATGTCTTAAAATTTGCAGTGTTTGCTCTTTGATTGCCTGAGCTGTATAATCTACAGGAAACCTAAACTGCTCTCAGGGAAAAGTGCATGGTGCTCTAGCTTGCAGCAAACCTATTCATGAAAAATCCACATCTACCACTCATTGCTCGGCATCCAACAGAGCTCTTTTATAACAGAATAGCACTAATTGCGATATTTAGGAGAACATGACAGTTACACTGCCTCCCCTCAAAGTGCAGATCTTTGGTCCTGAGCAGTCAAACACTGGCCCTGGGGCTGGAAAGTATGACATGGTTAGTAATTATCAACCATTCTGGTAGAAAAGCTACTTTAGGTAAGTATAGACATTTAAACCTGGAGGTGAATAACAAAATGGCACATCCACTTCATTGTTCCACTATATAGTGTTTTTGTTATGTCTGCCAAGTACAATGTAGATATAGTTGAGACTGAGTTTAGACTAGCAGATTTGTGATGAATTGTAAAGTCCTTGGTAGTGACTTGTAGGAACAGTAAAAATATATTGCACTAACACTTGTAGGTTTTGCATAAATTAATTTAAACATAATGACGCATGGTCGGTCGTTCCGAGAATCAGATGCGCACCCTTTGGATGGAGATGCTGGTCCGTTATTTGGCCGATTGATTTATGGGCCAATTCATGGTGGTGGTGGTGGTGGTATTGGCTGTGGATCGAAGAGTCTATGCCCAGGCAATAATTAGATGTGCTACACCAATTTTTTGGGTTTATAAATGTTCCCACAAGCCTTACCTTCATCTCAAGCAAATTCAGTCTTGATACGTTGTCTTTTGTAGGTGAATTGCAGAACCATTTAACAGCTAGTCAAAATGTTGCTAACATTTTGCATCCATCTCTAGTAGAATACATGCAGAATGCGCATTAGCACTATTAAATGCCTGATTGCTGACTGCAGCAGCAGAAATGCATGCTCTATTTTTGCTGTACAATTACAGGAAGAGCTTAAAAGTACATAACACAAACTTTACATAGTAAAATATATAGCTTACTTGTTTGCCAACAGTTCTGACAATTTCCACGATGGCAAGGCAGATCACATCGATGAAGGCCGCAGTTGAGTTTATGACCACAAATTAAGGAACACTTGTGCTCCTTGTCCTGTTCACAAATAAAGTGAGGTGCATCAAAATTACATTCAATTGTGACTATGGGAGAAAAACAAACATTCATTTAAATATATTCTTCAAAAGGTTATTTATGCATTTTGTGTGTGCCAAAATGTATTTACAACAAAAGCAGTGTTGACGAGGGTTGTGGAGTAGGAGTCGCAGTCGGAAACATTTTTGGGTACCTGGAGTCGGCAAAAAATGAACCGACTCCGACTCCTACTAAATTGAAATAGGAATTAAAAAAAAAAAATTACTTCAAATTTCGCAATTAACAAAGTCATAATGAACAACTTCTATGCTATAAGACTAAATGCATGCTGTGCATAACATTACAGCACCCACTGTGAACCTAGCCTAAAGGCCCCCACACATGTACCGAGTGGGGGCTGACAGAGCAGGTCAGATCAGCTCTGGAGTGCAGCGTGATGACATCATCACGCTGCTCTCCAGAGCTGACAGCATCAGCGGGCACCCTTTGTGTGCCAGCCGCTAGCGTCAATGAAGACGCTGGTCTCCATTAAAACTAACGGCATCGGCCAGAGATTATACGATATGTCCCTTCTCTGGCCGGCCGAGCGGCAGCCGATTTTGCCACCGACCGATGGGGGTGCCCATATGGGGCAACAGATCGCTGTCGCCCCATATGGGCACCCCCATCGGTCGGTGGCAAAATCAGCTGCCGCACGGTGCATGTATGGCAGCCTTAACTCTCGCTGATAATGAAGTAAATGTTATTTAGCCGGACTAGAGACACTTGTGTAAGTGAAGGGAATGGATCGCCAATAGTTTAAGAGTTAAGCTGTGAAACATTTGAAAAACTGCTGTAGGCAGAGGCTACAAATACTTAAGATTGTTAGCTTCAACTTTAATCATGGTATTCAAGGGAAATCATGAATCATGTTTGAAGTGCCCCTTCGCCCTGCCTCTTCTTGGAGCCTTCCACTGCCCTATCTTCAGCAGAAGATCAGAATACTAAAGACAGGCACACATGAATAGATCTGTAACAAGATTTGAGTACAATCAATTAACTTGCGCGCTCACGGTAATTAATTGTACTCTAATCTGTTTACAAACGTACCTGTGTGTGCTTTCCTTCGGGCGGGATCAATAGAGCCGGCTCGAAGGAACTTGTCAGTGTGAAGGGGGCGGAGTCAGCACTCCTCACTCAGAAACTGCTTCTCCCCAGCTTGTAAATCACACACTGCAAGCTGGGGAGAACGGGTCGCCATTGAACAGGAATCGATGTGCCCATGTGGTGCACATTGATTTGCGTTCAATTGATCCCCGATCAATCACAGCGTGGTGCCTAGCTTAAGGAAAAAGCAGCAGCATCTTCTGCCTAACTCCCTTTCACTGCTTTAATTAGCCATTACAGTACAGTGTTGGTTCCTGGCCAGTACTGTGGTTAATGTATGTTGCATACTTTCCTTTAATGGATGGATAAAATACATTAGCATATTAAATACAGAGGAGTCGGAGAGTCGGAAGAATCAGAACAGCCCTGGTGTTATCATCATCACTATTATGTACATATTTTGTACAGATAGTGGACCTTTCACTACAAGTGGATTCCAGTAATAAGCCGGAGTGTTAGGAAGATACAAGGCACACATTTTGAGAATATGCATAAAAAGGCACAAAAGAATGGTGTCTGCTTTGGATGGTTTCCTGCAGGATAGAGAACCTCATTCTAGGCCTCCCAAATGATATTGAGATGTAATGTGGGAAAACTATTTATATAAATGTATAAAACTTTAGGAAGCTTACCACACAGCAAATTTCATTGCATTTATGACGCCCGCACTGGCGTTTCTTGCTGCAACGCTTGTCACAAATAAACGTAAAATCTTCTGCAATTAAAATATTTAGCTATAATTAAGTGATTTTAACTTGTATCAAAATACTGTACATCTCAATTGGTAGGTTTCCATTGATATACATTATGAAAGACAGACACACAGAGAGACACATATATTCCTGCCAAAAACAGGCAAAACATTGACAAACCCTAGAAAATAGATTTCCTGCTGGCCATCTGTAAATATTACATCACAGGGATGGCTTCAAACTCTGGAGCTTATGGGATATTTCTCAAAAGGATTGTTAGTCATCACAGCAGGTAAATCCTGCTCAGCTACCGGCAAGCTCCATACACAATGTACAGCCAAGTTAATGAAGTTCCAAAGGGAGGGGGGCCAAATTCAGACATACATAAGGCACATTATTTAGATCAATAATAAGGAAGGACATAAGCACAGCTATTGTAGCACAATGATAAGATATATTAAGAGAGGTGCATACATCGAACCACACGTCATTAACCATTAGCCCCTCAGGGGCTTTTAGGATTCGTTTTTAACAGCTCGTTCACACTACATGCTTTTTTATTTAAGGAATTCGATAACGCTAGCGTTTTGTACATTGTAAAAAACACAAATGCAGATAGGTAAATTATATTAGCAAAAATGCATGCAGCAAGGAGTTTTAAAGAATGCATGCGCTAAGGCTGCGTTTTTAGCAATGCAACAAATGCAGTGTGAAAAGTGACATTGGTTTTCTATGCGAAAACACAGTATTGTAAAAATGTGCAGCACATCTAGTGTGAAAGGATCCCAATACATCAACACAGTAGGTTACTACTGATAGACCAATATCTTCAGTAATTTAAAGTTCCGTATATACTGGAGTATAAGCAGAGGTACCTAATTTTATCTACAAAAATTAACCAGAAATATGGCAGCTAGAATACTGGGTACCCAATATAGAAGGTTTAGAAAGGAATGGTGGGTCCCCCTTGTAGCTATGGACCCTATAGTCGCTGCTATGGTGGTTCTTATGGCACTGGGCCCATTCATTGCCCGCACAGGGAGACCAGCAAGCACCCGGACAGGAAAGTGGGACCCTGACCCAAGAATAAACTCTGCTTATACTCTGTATGCTAGAAGTATATACGATAAATGTACTGAGGAAAAACACACTTAGAATAACCGACTGGATAAACATATATTCCCTGAAATCTATTTCACTTTGACATAGGACTTTAAAGGAATGGCTTCTGAATATAACAAAATGTATTCAGTTTGTCTTATATGTTATTATTGCTTACCTTCAGTCTGTATCAGCACACAGGGAACTTCCTGTTAAAAAAGAAAAAAAAAAGAAAAAGAAGAAGAACAGATTAAGCCCCCCATACACGTTCCGATTATTCTCCCGACCGATTTTTTGTCTGATCCTGTCACTCGATTTTCACCTAAAATGTTATGGTTGGTTGGTCGGCTGGCTGGCACGACAAATCGGAATTCGAATTATCACCGATCCATCAGCCCGACCCTATTTATTAACAGCAGATCGACCAAAAATTTACGGACAGGTCCGAAGCGGTCCCGATCGATTTTTCGGCCGATTTTGAGAAATCGGGATCGGTCGGGTACATAATTCCGAATCCGATTAATCTCCTGACCCGATCCGTCAGGCAAAATTCGTACGAAAAATCGGAACGTGTATGGGGGGCTTTATAGAGGTTATAAAAAGTTAAAACAAAACATGCTTTTATATACAACCATAAAAAAGGTCAGACCATTTGTATTGCAGTTCTTCATAAAGGGTGTTTATTAATATGCTTACATTCCTCTACAGCTAGAGTACATAAATCACATTATTTATATCATTATAAATGCAACATTGGAATATGAATTTACAGTGTGTTTAATTGCAACTGTTCTTATTATGAACTCGTTAAAAAAGTTTTAAAATATATCTAAACAATCTAACAATCTATCTAAACAATCTTTCCATAATAAACTATTAAACTATTCATATTTCACGAAGCCATTGTATTTAATGTGACCATTGTGATACAGCCGCCTGTACGTGTTATTAATAATTATATGTCATGCCTAAAACCGCCCATAGATGTGCGATGCACGGCAGATTTCTTGGTAAATTGACCGAGCATGATGACGTCATAATGCACAGCTGGTGGTTCAGAGAATCGGCAGTGCACCCTTTTTGTGTCAGCATATACTTTGGATGGGACAAAGTAATGAGATCGATCAAAGAAAAACGGACGTCTGTTCTTTGGTCGATCGATTTTAGAGGCGCCCATGATCGGTCGCTAAAGGTGGACGGCTTTGATCTACGTCCAATCTGCACATACTATATATTGTTGTTTACTCTTTATGTGTTATTTGACTTCATTTGTACAAAACTAAAAAAAAAAAATAAATAAAAATAAAATATTTATATTTTACTTTGTGCTTTACAACTTCGGTTGAAAACTAAAAAGCAACTTTCTTTCCTCCTCTGCTCACAAGCCCTAAGTGAGCACAGGAGGAAAGAAAGGTGCTATTTTGTTTTCCTGTGTCTTGGAGACACCACCATTGATCTTCAATGGAGGTGTATCTGGCAGCACCTTGTGGTGCTGATTTAAAGACACGGAAGCACGCAGCTTCAAAACAGCACCGCAGGTGTGCAGCTAAGAATACGCAGAGTAGACACTGTCCCATTCAAGCAATGTACTCTGCTTGAAATTTCCCGCATGCCCCATAGAGAATTGCCACAGTTTTCCAGGGGTATATTGGGTTTTCACGATCCCCACTCCACTAGCGTTGGAGACAAACGCTAACAGTGGTCAAACTGGGTTCATCTCAAACACTAGTGAGGTTAATGTATACATTTTGTAAAGATACTTATATGTTGGTTAAATAGAATCAAGAAATAAATTCAACAATTTGAGAATTTAAGTAATCCCATGCATCATAGCTGTAAATCCTCACCACCCTTTTTTCACAAAGACTCAATATTTTTGATGCTGATGCAAAAAATGAACTAGAAACACTGGAAAAAAGAATAATAACCTGCATACCTTCGCTTTAAAGCCACAACGGCAGGATATGTTAGATGTTCGAGTGCAAGGGCCACATTCTCCTTCATGACACAGGTTCTCGCATACATGAATGAAATCTAGACAATGCAAAATAAAACAATGCAAATATATATTATTCTCTTATAGTCATAACAGCTATTTTAATTGGAAGTATAAACCTAACTGAAAATATTTTTACTTGCATGACTTTTAACCTTCTGGGCATTACAGGCTTTTTGCACCATTTTTCATGGGGCAAAAAGCCACTTTCCGGGCAATTGCTGCTCGCTCTCCTCCCAGCTCACTACACACCGCCGTGTGTGTGTGTGGAGGAAAGCGACGCCCCCTCCATTAACATGGTGGTTTATGGCACTGCCCCCTTCGGTGTCATCGATGACACCGGAAAAGCTCCGTGAGCCAACAGCTATGGAGAAATGCTGCAGGCTCATGGAGGGCAGATGACTGAGCCCGTTTTTAAATATACATTTATTGAATCATTTGTATGTAGAGTCAATGGCTGTGGGAGGTTCCAGCTTGGTGCGCTGTATGAAGCTAAGGTCTGGCTTGCTCTGAACCTCCCCTTATTGTCAGGACTTTGTTTTAGTCCAAGTAATTCTCATTGAGGAACCACATCAACATATTAGCTTAAATTTAAAATGGTACAAAAAAATAAACATGTTCTAATATTTATGATCAAATACATTTTAGAAGTATTACCAGTATCTTTAATGCAAATAAATCTCGCTCTACTTACCATGAGAACCACAAGGTAAGGGTTTGCCGCAGGTCTTCCCACAAGATGGTATAGGATCAGTGCATATTTTTCGGTCTACACAACCCAGCTCCAATAATTTGCTTAAAGGAGTTTGCCCACATGGACAGAAACGCACAACTTGGGGAAGCCGAGGACATGGCTGGCAAGGCTGTGGATGGCAGACTTCATTACATCCATGTTTACCACAGTTTAGTTTCCTGTCATTAGCAAATAAAGAAGTAAAAAATGCATTAATAAAACTATTAGAAGTTAGTTGGAAATTGTCAATATTTGAGTTGAATGTATGCTGCCATCAGAAGTTAAATATAGAAGAATTCTGAAAATACCAGTGTATTTAATTTACTTTTTTTATGTTACGTTTATAACAGAAAATAAATAAGTAAATAAATTAAAACAGTAAATTATCCAAGAAAACTGTAAGACCCAAACCATCAGAGCAGAGAAAAAAAACTGCATTACCATACACACTTAAACTGAGTCAGTCAATCATCAAACTCAGCAGTTGTGTAGCTTGCACAGTAGATGCATAGCTTGCATGGATCCAGTGATCATCTCTAGTCTAGCTGGTCAATTAGCATGCAAATTGTATGGAGACTGAAACTAAACAAGTTTAGTACAACCTATCTTGCGCTTTAATTGCTTTACTTCAGTCTACATAAATATTGGGACATGGACACAAAAATTTTTGGGGATGTTTGTAATATAACAAACACGATGTGCTTTAACTACAGACTGTCAGCTTTAATTTGAGAGTATTTACATCCAAATCAGGTGAACGATGTAGGAATTACAACAGATTGCATATGTGCCTCCCACTTGTTAAAGGAACAAAAGTAACAGGACAATTGGCTTCTCAGCTGTTCCATGGCCAGGTATGTGATATTCCCTCATTACCCCAATTACTATGTGCAGATAAAAAAGGTCCAGAGTTCATTTCAAGTGTGCTATTTACATGGAATATGTTGCTGTCCACTCTCAAGATAAGATCCAAAGAGCTGTCACTATCAGTAAAGCAAGCCATCAATAGGCTGAAAAAACAAATCCATCAGAGAGATGGCAAAACAACTGCCTGGAACATTCTTAAAAAGAAGGAATGCACCGGTGAGCTCACCAAAAGACCCGGAAGACCACAGGAAACAACTGTGGTGGATGACTGAAGAATTCTTTCCCTGGTGAGGAAAAAAACTCTTCACAACAATTGGGCAGATCAAGAACATTCTCCAGGAGGTATATATATGTGGTGTATGTGTGTCAAAGTCAACAATGACTTTACCAGAGTGAATACAGAGGGCCCACCACAAGGTGTAAACCATTGGTGAGCCTCAATACAGGAAGGCCTCATTAGAGTTTGCCAAACGACTCTATAAAAGCCTTCACAACATCCTATGGAGAGATGAAACGAAGATCAACTTGTACCAGAGTGATAGGAAGAGAAAAGTATGGAGAAGGAAAGGAACTGCTCATGATCTTAAGCATACTACCTCATCAGTGAAGCATGGTGGTGGTAGTGTTATGGAGTGAGCATGTATGGCTGCCAATGGAACTGGTTCTCTTGTATTTATTACATAGTGACTGCTGACAAAAGCAGCTGAATGCTCAAATTTAGCCACATGCTTCATAACTCATTGGACAGCATGTCACAGAACATCTTAACTTCTGTTTTTTCAACAGTCTCCATGACAAATGCAAATTTATTACACATAGAATTATTTTTTTTTTTTTTTTTTTTTAAGTGCTGATTAAGTTAAGCAGGCAACGGGGATAGTTTAATGAATATTAACTTATGCCTCTGCGGCTCAAAACCAACACTAGAAATTTTTTTTTTTTTAAAAAAGGACACGCTTTTCAAATGTGGATCTCAAAAAAGGATTTTCGCATACTACACCAGGACAGCATATACAGGGTATTGAGGCATGGAAATAATTCCAATTACACCAATACTCTGTCAATAATGTGTCCGATAAATTCTCTAGCAGTGTGTACAATTTGAATGTGGCATCAACTGGCCTAGCTTACTTTCCACAGAGCTTCTGGCAGGAAAAGTTCCCAAAGCCATCATAATTATCTTTGTCTGTTCCACATGACACATCTCTTGAGCTTCCACCACAGTAGCAAGCTGGAAAATATAAATATAAACAAGCAGGTAGATTTTTAATTCTCCTAGCAAACAATGTCTCACCTAACCAACAAAAACATAAAAAACAGTATATTGGCAGGAAAGCATTTCAAATATTGCCATTCATATGGAGGTGGCTGTCTTTTAGATTCAAAATGTAAATAGTAAAAACTCAAGAATATATTCATTTGCATATAAATAGGAATACAAAATGCCTTTGTAGTGAATTGAAGTGGATTCTTTTTGTGTTAAATAGACACAATACTGACTAAAAAGGCATTAAATGCATTCAAATAATCTGCTGCCATAGAAACTTCTTTCAAATAAATGTATGAAATGGTTACATTATGCAAAAACAATGAACACAATTAACTTTAGATAAGATGGCACTCAAGAAATAACACATGGACATCATTTTAGTCATTAATTATGAGATAAAGGAAGAATCAACTCCCTCATTACGTTTGCAATGTTTGAAAAGAAAATGGAAAAATATAAAAGGAATTTAAAGCTGGCCATACACGTGTCGGATTCCATGGCCAATTGATCACTCGCCCAATTGATTCCGGCGATCTCAGCGGGAATGGGAGCTGCAATCAATCAGCCAATTAAGAGGATCCGATCACTGCATACCACCTTGTCCGAGTGATCGCGTCCAATTGATCGGGGGCTCTGTCAGATCCAATTCTGAGCCCCCGATCAATTGGACGCGATCACTCGGACAAGGTGGTATGCAGTGATCGGATCCTCTTAATTGGCTGATGGCTGGCAGCTCCCATTCCCGCTGAGATCGCCGGAATCAATTGGGCGAGTGATCAATTGGCCATGGAATCCGACACATGTATGGCCAGCTTAAGAGATGTAACGGAAGGTTCTTACCTTGATGTATAACTTGCTGGCATGCCTGGCACTTCCCAGAATGGCACACCTGATTGCAGTTGTGCTCCCCACAGTTTAACGGATTTCCACAAACATTTGCACAGTGCAAGGTTGAAGACTGCCCACAGCGAACAGACTGGCTAAAGGAAGGATGCATTGTTAGTGTGTAGCTGCAAATATCATTTTCTATGTTTCAAACAAATGAGAAAAGATTGCCTGGCTGTAATGAAAGTGTGTTTACTGAAATTAACCACTTGCAGACCTGAAGTATAGTATATAGTGCATTTCACAAATTTTAACGCTGTAAAGTTAGGGGGTAAACTTGCACCCAGGAGCTCCCCCTTCCATATACAAGAAGTGCAGGAAATCTGGAGGCTAGCATCTATGAATGGGAGGGAAGGTTGTGGAGGCTTGCATACGACATGATTCTCTCTTCCCAATTATCACAGACAACTGTTGGCTTGTTTTCTATGCATGAATACAAGAAGACTGCAGAGACCTGCAGGTTAGAACAGTGCGACAGACTGGTCATCTGTCACTGTGAGAATGGACCTTTATCTGGTGTCCTGGAAGGAGTCCTGGAATTATTTGCCTAGCACCATTAGGTTGCAGAGTGTTTTGTTTTTGTTACAGGGCTCCCAGACTGTGGGATAGGGAGAATGGAATTGGGTGGGCCTCCCTATTCCCCCAGGGTCCCCTGAAAGGGTTAAACAACTATTTGCAGGTTAGTGGAGCCAGGTGTGTCTCCACAAAAGGAGCAGGGGTCCTGATAGAAGCTAGAGACACAGCTCCTGATTGAAGTTGGAGACACGGCTTCTGAGTATAGACAGGGGGGCACACAAGGAGTGTGGGGCTCAGGCATGTGGTTACTGGAGCAGCTGGTATAGGGGGGTCTCACAGGGAGTGTGATACCCGTGTTGAACATTTGAATGCCAGAAGGATTGGTATTTTCAAGTGACTTTTTGTTTATTTATTGGATCGCCATTAACCCCTGTGAGGGCAAGTTTGCTTTGGACTGTGTGCTCAAATTAAACTGTATCGCTTTAAGGCTCCTGCCCATGTTGTGTGGATTGATGCTGTGAGAGCACCCATTTGAGTGTTATCACCCAAAACAGGTATAGTCATAGAACCGGCTGTGCTACCCTGCATGCTGGCCACCAAATTAATCCTATACTTAGATACAGAAAATGGCTTTTTTACAATGTAAAAATTCAAGTCTAATACTCCTGGGCAAACTGTAGGCTCTTCCGATCTGGACGGGGTCAGAACAAGCGGAGAACAGTCTGAAATTACGTAGCCCCAAGTTAAGATGAAATGTTTTCATAATTCTATTTAAACAGTTTTGTGTTTTAGTAGCCCGTCAAAAGTTTTTTTTTGAGAATATGGAAAATTAAACTAAAAAAAACATTAAAAAAATGTATCACTGTCCGTGACAAAAAGAATTAGGTATACATACATCAACGTTTATTCAGAGAATTGACAACACTATGTTAATTACATTTCCATATTACTCATTACACTGTCATATGTCACTGCTAGGATGCCAAGAGAAACTAATGCACACATACTCCATATGGTCATAATGTTGGGGGAGAGAAGATGAACTGACTATGAAAAACATATTTGACATTCTGAACAAAGACACTGCAGTTTTACTAATGTCATTGCAACTGTGAAAAAGATTTTCTTAATAATCATGTCTGTCCATTGCAGTTTGCAGGCAGCAAATATAGCCGCCTGTTTGGGCATTATTAGTAAACAACAGTTGTCCAGATTTTTATGGAGAATCCATTTGGTCAAATAGATGTCCAGATCTCTTATTCATTATTAATTGGTGTCATTTTCTCTTTTTAACAGATGTATTTATTTACAATTGAGCCCATAATTATTTATACCCCTGGCAAAGTTTTATTTAACCAGCAAGTTATATTGTGACGGGAAATGACATAGGTGTCTCTCAAAAGATAATATTGTACCTGAGGCATTATTGTGGAAAAAAAACATTTCTCAGCTTTTATTTAGCAATTTGAGCAAAAGGCGTCTGTCCAGTCCAAAATGATTCATACCCTTCACAAACTGTCACAATCTCTGGGAAAATCCAAAGTTCTATACCATTCCAAATAGTCCAATCTGTTCTAAAGCATTTTAAATTACCTTGATTAATTGGGAACAGCTGTTTTAATCCACTCAACAGGTGAAAAACAGCAGCTCTCTGCAGTTGGTTTGTGGACAGTCATGGCTAAGACAAAGGAACTCAGTGAGGACCTGCGTCTGCACATTGTGGCTGCTCACGAGTCAGGAAAGGGCTACAAAGCCATATCTAAATGGTTTTCAATTCCAGTGGCTACAGTAGAAAGTATTATTAAAAATACAAGATGTTCCGCACTGTGGAAAATCTCAGAGGACGTTGTCGGAAGCCGCAAGTGATAGTGATAAGCTGTGCTGGCCAGGAGGATAGTAAGAGAGGTGAAAAAGAATCCAAGGATCACCACCAAGGCCATTCTGGTCAATCTGGGCTCTGCTGGTAGCAATGTCTCAAGACAGACAATCCAACGGACACTGCTGGGTTCCATAGATGCAGACGAAGGAGGACGCCACTTCTCCAGATAAGGCACACAAAAGCTCGCTTGGCCTTTGCAAATGCTCATCTAGACAAAGAAAAAGGACTTCTGGTTCTTTTGTGTTATTTCTTTCATTTGGCCTAACCCCACCCAACGAACACCATCCCCACTGACACACATGGCGGTGGGAACCTAATGCTTTGGGGGTGTTTCTCAGCCGATGGACCAGGGAACCTAATCACAGTAAATGGCACCATGAAAAAAGAGCAATACATGAGAATTCTCAACTACAACATCAGGCAGTCTGCAGAGCAAGTTGGCCTTGGGCACCAGTGGACATTTCAGCATGACAATGGCCCAAAACAGACAGCAAAAGTGGTGAAGAAATGGTTAGCAGACAACAACATTAGAGTTTTGGAGTCCTGACTTGAATATAATTGAGAATCTGTGGAGGGAGCTAAAGATCAGGGAAATGACAAGAAGCCCCTCCAACCTCAAAGATTTGGAGCTCATTGCGTAAGATGAATGGGCAAAAATACCTGTGGAGACATGCAAAAAGCTGGTCTGCAATTATAGGAAGCGTTTGATTGCTGTAATAGCCAATAAAGGCTTTTCTATTGATTATTGAGATGGGTATGAATCATTTTGGACATGACGCTTTTTGCTCAAATGTAAATTAAAGCTGAGAAATGTTCCCACAAAAATGCCTCTTGTACATCGTCTTATTATCTTTTGGGAGACGCCTATGTCATTTGCCGTCAAAAAATTACTTGCTGGTTGAAAAAAAGTAACTTCAAACTAAAATATGCCAGTATGAATAATTATGGGCTCGATTGTATATGTAACCGACAATATGTAAGCTCAGGCTTTGTCCTTTTCTCGTGTGTTAGGGTATTTTCCTACATTAGCGATTAGCCATAAGTCTAATAGCAGCAACCGCGGGAGATTAGACTTGCGGCATGGAGATTGCAGGCAGGAATTTAATGTGTCATTTTGATCAGGCGGGGTGGGGCACGACACACGATTTTTTACCATGCCAATTCACCTCTATTGCCGCGATGGGCTGTGGCCGCCTACGGCCATAATAAAAAATGCAGTGGCCCATGTTTCAGATCGTGGGTTGCACCGCGTTCGCACCCCATCGCAACCTTTAGCAACCGTTCAGCCACAAATGGCAAGCACGATTAAAAATGTGATGCTTTAAAACTCTTATAAACTTATTTATTGTATAGTGCTGAGTAATATAAATAAGTTAATGATAATAATTTAATTTTAATACTGATAGAAGTAGAATCTTAGCAACAAAAAAAGGCAAGAGCTGGTGCAATCAAAACAAAATTCCCAGCTTTCTGTGCAAGTGCAAGTTTTAGCATTAGAAAAAAAAAACGTGCCCAGTCCCGCAGTATGTAAGCCTTAAGGCATTATTTTACTTAAAATGCAAACAGCAAAATATGTGTACACTCTAACACTCTATAAAACATGCACCATGCATTTCCTAATTTCTGAGATTTGCATGGAAGACAACAAAGTAACTTCTGTGTACAGCACATGCACAAAAACATACAGCAATGAGAAAAAGAAAGTACACACATTAATGCGAATAGTTCATGTAACAGCACAGACACACTTAGATGATCACATTATTTAACTCTAACCTCAGGTCCTCATACATATAAAAACAAAGTTAAAAGAGAGTGTACTTTATATTTGCATAACTATATGCGACTGCCTGATGGCCAAAGGGGGATGAAGGGGAACCTGGAGGTAGCACTGGAGATGAATTGCACAGTGCTGGAGAAAAGCACATATGGTTAGGTATGTCCTAATGTGCCAGTATGTTTAAAGCAAATAAATTCCAATTGAATTAAAAAAAATACCCAAAAAAATAAAAAGGATAAACACACCCAATAACAAAATTAATATTTTTTATTCAAAACACTTTTAAAATACAGAAAATATCCATCAGCTGTGTCCTTGTCACTTTCTGAGATACCGTATATACTCCGTATAAGCTGACCTGAATATAATCCTAGGTACCTAAGTTTTACGTAAGAAACCTGGATAAACTGATTGAGTACAAGCTGAGGGTGGAAAATGCCATTGTAAAATTCTTGATTGTAATGTCCCCCCATACACACACATGAAAGCCTCTTCTCTCTACCTACACTGATCTCTGACAGCATGTGTAGGGTTAGCATGGACCCTGTAACAGGAGACTCTGCTTGCTGCTTTGATTGGTGATATAGGAAGACTATAGAGAGGGATAGGGGATGAAGGTTTACCAGCATAGTTCTGCTCCTACCAACTGCTCCATAAACTCTTCCTGCTTTCATGCTGCCAGCCAATGTGTCCTCTGCTATGACAGCTCTGCCCCTCTCCACGTCGTACAGATGCCGGAGGAGACACATCTCCTGCTGCCAGCCAGCTCCGTCATGCAGCTTCACCTGCCATTTCTGCTGTCCCAGAGCTTTGGTTATGCTTCTCTAGCACACCCTGGACTTATAAGCCGGCAGTAAAGGCCGAATAGGGTTTATTCAGCACATTTTGGGTGCCAAAAACACGGCCTATATTCAAGTATATATGATAACTAGCAACCACAATCAACTTTTTTTTTATTAACTAACCCCTCCGACCTCCAAGTGATGGAGATTGACAAAAGGTCAACAAGTTTGAAGTCCATTTGGAATGTTATCCATGGTTTCTACTATGGTACCATGGTACTCTTCTATGGAGGAGTTGGTTGGTTGTAAATTAAGAAATAACGAAAATGCTTATAATGGGTACTGAACTTCCCAAAGCACCCCTTATCTAACCTCTTCATTATAAAATAGCAATTTAAAATATGTGTAATTTAACAGAAACGCCAATTATTTTCCAGGTGTTCTCACCAAAACATTTAAATTAGCCTAGCTTACCAAAAGTTTGGTTCTTTGGCTTCTAGGAAAAGAGAATGAAATGTAAGGTGGTTATTGTTTGAAAGGGGAGTCCCCTTCAAAAAAAAAATAGGAATCTGGCCTTGTAGCCTTTTGTAGATTCTGGAGATGGTCCTTTTTGATGTTCTTTACTTATTAGTGATATGATTAGCTCACATGAATGCCAGCACAATGGTTTTGGCCATAATTCTGGTTGCAAGTCAAATCTTTGGTTGAAAGTTAAAACAAAAAATTTGGTTGTAATTCAAGTTGGTCTTAAGTCAAGCCAGTTGTAACTCAAGGGTCCACTTTAATTGCCTACTCTGTCTAGGTGAAACCAAAAAAAAAAAAAAAAAAAGAAGAAGTATTTTAACACTAGTATAAAAGTTAGTGGGGGAAAAAAGTGAATGCATTAATAATGTGAACAATACAATACAAAATCTTTCAATCAAGGCTTATTGCTCATTCACACCTTATAATATTCAATTGCAGAAATAATCAGTAGTTAAAAAGAGTAAACGGTTTAAGAAAAATTTTGTAAAAAAAAGTTAAAACCATCCAATGATCACTATGTAGGATGGTAAAATAGTGCAGCAAATTTCAAATTGTCTAACGAAGACAAACCTTCAAATGACCCATATGAGTCAACACATACTGTTCCAAAACTTAAACACATACCTGGTTCTACCACAATCACAGGCTTTTGTCACAAAGGCAGGGCAGGAGGGGCAAGGTCCGGGGTGACAGAGGCTTAACATAAAAAAAATTTACAATTTAATTTAAAATTTTGAAATATTTATACATACTTTTTATTCCTACATTCTTATTCATTTATGAAGTGATGTTAACCACATTTGTTCCAGTTAAATTTAGATATAAATGTGTGCCTTGTATTGCATAATAGTTTTTTTTAATATATAAATTTGGATAGAGGATCCAAAGTTGGCATCATGAGTATTTCATGATTGAAAATCACTAACATCTGCTATGACCATTGTCGTTCCAGACTGGCACCTCCTACCTTCAAATAACAAAGGACTAGATCGAATATACGTTTTTTGCAGATACAGTGGGTACGAAAAGTATTCAGAACCTCTTACATTTTTCACTCTTTGTTATACTACAGCCATTTGCTAAAATCTTTTTAGCTCTTTTTTTCCCCCTCATTAATGTACACACAGCACCCCATATTGACAGAAAAACTCAAAATTGTAGAAATTTTTGCAGAAAAAATGAAATATCAATACCCTGTGGGGGTGTTTTTGAGCTGCAGGGACAGGACGACATTGCATTTGAGGGAAAGATGAATGCAGTCAAGACAGGGATATCCTGGACAAAAACCTTCTCCAGAGTGTTCAGGACCTCAGACTGGGCCGAAGGTTTACCTTCCAACAAGACAATGACCCTAAGCACACAGTTAAAAGAAGGAAGGAGTGGCTTCACAACAACTCCGTGACTGTTCTTGAATGGCCCAATCAGAGCACTGACCTAAACCCAATTGAGCTTCTCTGGACAGTCCTAATAATAGCTGTTCACCAACGTTTACCATCCAACCTGACAGAACTGGAGAGGATCTGTTAGGAGGAATAGTACAGGATCCCCAAAGTGTGAAAAACATGTTACTTCTTTCCCAAAAAGACCCATGGCTGTATTAGATCAAAAGGGTGCTTCTACTAAATACTGAGCAAAGGGTCTGAATACTTAGGACCATGAGATATTTCAGTTTTTCTTTTTTAATAAATCTGCAAAATGTCTACAATTCCGTATTTTTCTGTCAATATAGGGTGCTGTGTGTACATTAATCAGGGAAAAAAAGATGTTGAAAGAAGAGTTAACAAAGAGTGAAATATTCAAGGGGGTCTGAATACTTTCGATACCCACTGTATTTCAAGCAATCAATGAATGATCAATATTTACAACGACACATATTAAGAATTGGGCAACAGGAGGTTCACTTTGTACACATGGTAGAGACAGATATTGAACATGAGAAGATACTTTCAGCTAATGTGGAAGCCAGTGGTACAAGTGGTATTATTCAATTAAAGAGAAAAATTGGTTCTACCATATATAATTTTTGGTGGCTAATGTCAAACAGTGCAAGACCAACAGATCAACAACAAAACAAACCCTCGTAAATCCTGTTATATGTTAATGTTAATTTTAATGAGGGAAGTGTTTTATTTTTTTTACAAAAGATTACTTAGCAAAGTGCTTGTTGGCAAAGAGGTCCATCAACAGGAGGGATTGTCCACCACTGCTCTTTGCAGATCCTTTTCAAGTCAGTAAGGTTTTGAGGCTGATGTTCACAAATTTACTATGGGAATAAGGTTTGGAGACTGGCTAGGCCACTCCAGGACCTTCATGTGCATCTTTTGTTGCCTTGCCCGTGTGATTTGTCATTGTCATACTGGAATTCCCATCCATGACCAATTTTCAATGCCCTGGCTGAGTGAAGGCGACACAAACCCAAGAGTTGACAGTACATGGTCCCGTCCATTGTATCATATATGCGGTGAAATTGTCCAGTTCCCTTAGCAGAAAACACACCTTAAACATAATGTGCCCACCCTATGTTTGAGGGTGGAGATGGTGTTTGTAAGGTCAGCATTCCTCCTCCTTCAAAAAGGAAGAGTTAATTTTTACCCAATATTCCTCTAGATCATTTAGATGTTCATTCACAAACTGCTGATGGGCCTGTATATGTCGGTCTTGAGCAGGGGAGACTTTGAGGGAGCTG
>CM070036.1:81145160-81161588 GCA_036250615.1 Ptychadena robeensis | reverse complement strand
GCGGCACTTGTGGGGCGTGTCAGAAGGGTTGACTGATGGATGCCGATCGGCGCCGCCTTACTGGGCGGCCACAAGTGCCGCACACTGGACGTCAGTCAACACAGAGGAGGAACACAGAGATCGGCGAGCGGCGTGCAGCCGGGGACACGGTACCGCAAGTAAAAAAAAGGCACCCGGAACTTCTGCATTCGGACCATAAGACACACCCTGATTTTCCCCCCACTCTAGGAGGAAAAAACGTACGTCTTATGGTCCAAAAAATACGGTAAATGTTTTTGTAGTGACTAAGGTCCCCTTTGCCCTAAGATGATTGCCAAGTTCATCAATATTAGTTCTGTACTTTGTCACCTTTCTCATGTTCAGTGCAACTCCAAAAGATGACATCTGTCCTAAAACCCAGACTGAGGGACACTGACAGTTATTTTTTTTTCTCTTCTATTTGTAATTTTTTGCGCCAACTGTTGTCATCTTCTCACCAGCTGTTTGCCAATAGTCTTCTAGCCCAGTCCAGCCTTATGTAGGTCTACAGCCTTGCCCCTGACATTCTTGGACAGTTCTTTGGTTTTAGCCACAGTAGCTAGTTCTGTGGACATGTTTCTTAAGCCCTCCATACACCTTAAGATCACTCCATACAATTTAAATTAGATCTATGTAGTATAGTGGCCTCCCTGATAGAATACATAGTGATTGGAAGGTTTAGAAAGGTCCTCATATTATATGGTTTTGGTAGAAGAAAATTGGATTGTACAGAAATTGTATGGTAAGATTTATATACAGGTACTGTAGAAAGTAATAATAGCACTCCCATCCCTTACAGATGCTGTTTCTAATATCATCTTATTACCAGCATAGCGAGAGCCTTCTGAGAGCCTGACATCCTGCTGGTTATTGAGATCAAATATTTCCCTAATTGCCACAAACACCATCTCTGACTTTTGTGCACTGGGTTTAAAAGAGATTTTTGTTGTTAATCTGCTCTCACATCAGCATGTTACAATAAACATAGCATAAAAAATCAGCAGGGTATCAAATACTTATTTCCCTCACTGTATATATATATATATATATATATATATATATATATATATATATTCAATTGGCACAGAACTATGCAAGACACAGAAAAAGCCTTACATGTTGCATGTATGAGGGCAATCAAGTCCAGAGCGCTTCTTTCCACACAGCTCTCCACAGCTATGAGGAATTTCATTTCTGTTCCACTCAGGATGATTTACTTTACCTAAGGAAGACAGAAAAGATCATGAAACAATTATAATACATTATAAGGCACTGTTCTCAATAACCAGGAGAATAGGCTACACTTACCACAAAAGCAGATATAAGTACTTGGAGCCCGAGAGGAAACATTTTGACAAGCAGGGCATCTCCAGCCACTATTACTATCTGTTATAGAAAAAAAACAAATATTCTTGGAGCTTACATGGGTCTTTGCTTACATCTGAGCACATTTTCTCAGCTCTTCACAAGTATTAGGCAAGGGCAAGCTATAGTATACTTACCCTATAACCCCTTTACCCTATGCGCACTGCGTCTCATAATGCAGGGTATATGGGTTTCCATAGGGCACTGTGCAAGTGAATGCGCTTACATTAATATGGGATACCTAGTGCAGCAGGTGTATTCCCCTGTAATGGGCCTGTTCGAGTGCAGTTAAAAATTACCTGAAAAGGACATTTTAAGTTCAAGTACAGTGGCTTGCAAAAGCTTTTCCACATTACAGCGAAATGTAAAGCAGGCTTAGGCTACAAAAAGATTTCCAAAGCCTTGAACATCCAACGGAGCACTGTTCAAGCGATCATTCAGAAATGGAAGGCGTATGGCACAACTGTAAACCTACCAAGACCAGGCCATCCACCGAAACTCACCGGCCAAGCAAGGAGATCGCTGATCAGAAATGCAGTCAAGAGGCCCACGGTGACTCTGGACGAGATGCAGAGATCTACAGCTCAGGTGGGGGAATCTGCCCATAGGACAACTATTAGTCGTGCACTGCACAAAGCTGGCCTTTATAGAAGAGTGGCAAGAAGAAAGCCATTGTTAACAGAAAAGCATAAGAAGTCCTGTTTGCAGTTTGCCACAAGCCATATGAGGGACACAACAAACATGTGGAAGAAGGTGCTCTGGTCAGATGAGACCAAAATGGAACTTTTTGGCCAAAATGCAAAACGCTTTGTGTGGCGGAAAACTAACACTGCACATGACTCTGAACACACCATCCCCACTGTCAAATATGGTGGTGGCAGCATCATGCTCTGGGGGTGCTTCTCTTGAGCAGGGACAGGGAAGCTATTCAGAGCTGATGGGAAAATGGATGGAGCCAAATACAGGGCAATCTTGGAAGAAAACCTTGAGACTGGGGCAGAGGTTCACCTTCCAGCAGGACAACGACCCTAAACATAAAGCCAGGGCAACAATGGAATGGTTTAAAACCAAACATATCCATGTGTTAGAATGGCCCAGTCAAAGTCCAGATCTAAATCCAATCGAGAGTCTGTGGCAAGATCTGAAAACTGTTGTTCACAAACACTGTCCATCTAATCTGACTGAGCTGGAGCTGTTTTGCAAAGAAGAATGGGCAAGGATTTCAGTCCCTAGATGTGCAAAGCTGGTGGAGACATACCCTAAAAGACTGGCAGCTGTAATTGCAGCAAAAGGTGCTTCTACAAAGTATTGACTCAGGGGGCTGAATAATTACGCACACCCCACTTTGCAGTTATTTATTTGTAAAAAATATTTGGAATCCTGTACGATTTTCGTTCCACTTCTCACATGTACACCACTTTGTATTGGTCTTACTTTTGCAAGCCACTGTATATGCAGTAGATTTAAGAGTCAAAAATGTTGTATTTTTGTAGCTTTTTTGGACTCCGAAATTAAGTAAGATATTTGCACAGTGACATAGACCCCTGCCAGCAATTATAAGAAAATTGAGCTTTTTTAGTAGGTCATGCAAAACAAAATCTGTTTCCATCCAGCTTTGCAAATTCCCAAACAGATAAGAACAAGTGAATGAAACAAAAATAGATATGTTTCGCTTGTTAAATGGCATCATTAACACGGTTTACTGAAACCTTCAAAATCAAATAATGAAAGTTATGTAATTAGAACACTGCACGTTTAAATAGTTTTCTTAAATGTAATATCACTTTCAATGTTCCCCCCCCCCCCCCAAAAAAAATCAGAACTTGGCAATTTGCAAATCATGTAAATTGTAAAATATTTGGTAGGTAATACAAAGACCACATATTAAAATGTCCAAAAATATATGCTTAAGTACTTGCTAGAAACAGGTTTCAAAAAAAGTTAAAAAAATAAAAAAAATTCTTTATCAACTCCATAAGAGAACTGGCGAGACCGATGGTTGTAGTTTAAAATGCAGTCCTATTATTGGGAGCTGGAATTGTCTGTAAATGTATAAACTGATTCATAAATCATCCATTTCTGAAGCACCACCCACTGAGGATGAATAAAATGTTGACACTAGTAATCAGGGAACAGGTTTTCTAAGGAAAGCAGTATACAGGACTGTAATTTACGTCTACTGTGTTAGGCCTTTGGACCAGGAAGTGTAAGAATAACGCAAATCAGAATTTGAAGGGCCCAGTCCAAATTGTACAGTAGAAGACACCAAGAATACTCAATTTAAATGGGCTTTTCACTCTACTCACGCTGGGATTACAGCACAATATTTTTTAATATGTATTTATGCAAACGTGTGTGTTGCAGGTAAATAAACTCTGTGTTAATGAATGCCGCTGTGCTAGGTCTCCCATACTAGTGTGTGTCTGCTGCAGGGCATTTGTGGCACACGCTGCGTTAGGGTAATCCTAAGGGTGATCCAAACCAAATGACAAACATTAGCATGCAGCAGATTTGCAGTCTTTATACATGGCGGCTACAGTTTTTCAGATTGGAATCCTGCCAGTAATACATTTCAAGGCTGAAAAAGGTCCACTTACATACTGTACTGTATTTTAGTCACTCTATGAGAGGATAATAACCACCTTCTTTTCCTAGACACTTCTGAAAAGGAGAACAGAAAAATGGAGCAAAGGACAAGCGGATGGTGAACTACCGTATTTTTGCATTATAAAGACTTAGTTTTCCCCTCAAAATTAGGGGAAAAATGTCCGTGCATCCGTTTGTTCTTTTATTTATTTTTTATCCTGAATTTCCTGGGAAAAACAGCATAGCTATGGAGAGGCACATTTTATAATCTGGCACTAACAACTTACCCATGACCAGCTATTTACATATTGAAGGAGGGATGCGTTAGGGTCATAATTTTTAACTGCAAAGCAAAATGTAAAAATAGTCAAAACTCATGCCATCTTAATAGCAACTCTTAATATCAACTTATTCATTCTGTTGTAGTGATTATATAAGGTTATACCTATCTATATGTGCAGCTGGATGAGTTGAGGCTACTTGTACTTTTCTTTGATCTGCTGTACCGTTCCATTGAAAACGGCGCAATACAGGCATAACACCAGAGAAGTTAATGTACTGTGTTCCATAATATGTTGGGGCAAAAATAAAATATGTCCCCACTTTGGCGATCATCCGGGATAACCTGAGATTGCAATCGCAGCGAGATATCAATCACATGAATTTCAATGGGCTCTTCCCACAGCCTTGATCAGCAGCGGTGCAGCCTGTGATCTAAATCGTGGGCGATTGTGCCTGATCGCGTCCATAGACATAAATTAATTGAGACACGATTTTTAAACGTGTCCCCATTCATTTTCTAAGGGCGCGATCTTAATCGGGCCAAAGATCGCCCCCAATTGTCATTGAAATCACTAGCGATCACCACAGGAGATTGCCAAAGTGGAAAAAAAAAAGGAACAGAAGAAGCATGACCACCATTCAGAAATAGCTGTACATCTTTGGCCCAACAGTTTTATGACTTTATAAGCAGCATTAACACTAATCACTAAAAGGTGATTTGCAGGCTGCTGACAGTCATCATGTAAAACCCTATTGAGCAGATGCATCAAAAGTGACCGGAGGACATCTTATGTCGTACCTTTTCCGGCTACAGTGCTTTTCTGTCGTCCAAATGCCGCATTTCCAGACGCCCTTTATTGATAAATACTCAAACTTAAACTCATTTAGACCTTTTGAGATATATTAGAAGCTAGTGATTAATTACAGATTCAACTTTATACTAGAATTTCGTGACAAGAAGCTACCTGTAAAACATATACATCTGGATAGCCACATTTATTTACGCAACAGCCAGATTAAGGAATATCCACAGCAATTTTTGCAATAGTATAATAAAATAAGGGCTACGCTTACTACACAAGGCTCTGTATGAAAACCCTCATCTGTTCCCCAGTTCTGACAATAGCTCAGCATGGTGAAAGTAAGCCGAGTTGCTATAACAACATAATTTTAAGAGTAATAAATGCAAGATGGAAAAAAAATTCTTTGTTCACACTCAAGCAAACTACAGCTTTGCTGAAGTTGTGACTTTGAATACAGTGATTTTTCTACTTAGTTTTTTTTCATGGGGGGTAATTAATAAAGATGTACAGTATCTATGGCAACCGCTCCAACAAGAGGACCAGGGAAAGCAGCAAGAAATGCATACGTCAATTTAAATCATCTTCCTCACCTAACCGAGAAGCTCCCTACTGTAATAATACATAGACATAAAGCAGATATTTGGCATTCTAGCCCTAAAACTTCTATCATAAAAAATATTTAAAAGATGGCACAAGGATAATGATTTGATAATGGCGTTCTGCGAACCTGCTGGACGTCATGGAAACAGAAGGGATGGGAAGTCATGTATATATATGAGCTCTGTCGAAATCCCCGTCAAGTCATGCGATGCAGGGGGTATTGGGGCAGCCCATAACGCCATGGAAACATAGGCCAAAAAAGGCCAGGCTTTCATGAAACCTTTAACAGAAGATGTTGTGGCTCAAAACACGGAAGAGCCTCTACGTGTTACTTTGATCTTCTGGCTACAATATTTTGTGCCACTTTACTAAAACTAATAATATACGTTCTGACTTTTGTCACTAGGGCTATGTTATCCTATCCCCCTGCGCTAAATGCATTCCTTGGCGGGGATGTTGACGGAGCCCATCCATATACACACCTCCTGCAACGACTGTTTGCATGGCATTGAGCCGGTCCGCAAGTCGGAGGTTGGCATACTGCACTACGTTAACTTTCTGTCTGGCTCAACGCCGTGGAAACAGCTGGTGTGGTAGGTGTGTACATGGATGGGCTCCGTTCCCTCCGTGACATTCCCTGTCATGGTATGGAAACATACCATTCAAGTTATGAATTGCAAGAGAAAGGATTCACAACAAGAAAGAGGGGTGATCTATGAACAACAAAATGAACATCTAGGAATATACTTTAGAATCAGCAATACATTTTACAATCAGTGGCTGGCACAGCTAGATCTTTCTATCTGTGATCTTCCTTGCCAGACACCCAAAGGCAAAATTCATGCATTGCATACATTGCAAAGATTCATTCATTCATACTGAATGGGACAACAATACACATTGCAGGAGTTGAAAGTTATCTAAATTGACTCCGGGAAACATTATGAACCAGTACTTCATACATGTTTGGATAACAATCTATGCCTCCATCCAAATCAGTGAAAAAAACATTGGTGCTACTTGGGTGAACAGGACATCCAACTATAAGAAAAAGAAATTCTAGCACAGAAAGATGTACCATATTATGCAAATATGAAAAGTCATCGGTAAAAATACTGACCTTCGGCCTGTGATGCAGGAGATCTGGCCCACTTTTTGATGCAGTTCAGGTGAAACACATGGTAGCAGCTCTGACAACTCCAGACTGGAGCCATAACGCGTATGACCTCGCAGCATACCATACACTCGTACTTCTCTGCCGTCAATTGTTCAATCAGTGACCCTAGAAGATTCAAACACATAACACACTAAATATCTACTTATGGGAAATCAAGCTAGAGCTTTATAATGACATTTCATACAGAGAAAGCAGATGAGCCTAAAGAGCAAATGAAACATTATATAGTTCTGTGCTTCAAGCGAAGCTTTAAAGTTTAATGTTTTTATCAACAATAACTTCAACCATAAATTAAAGCAGTTGTTACATTCAACAAGATAATGTGCCCAAAAAAAACCACCCACACCACTCCGAATGCAGACATGGATTCAGATTGAAAGTTTTGACCATTCAGAAAAAATCAACGATGGTTCCATCGTTAGCTAGCCACACATCGATCGATGAAGTATCAGATTAGAGGAACATCGTTAGAGGAACATCCTTCTCACTGAAGGACTTATTCTGTCTTTGCATGATTTCATCCGATAGGAGCCATTTAGCAAAGGTTCTTGCCATGTCATACCAGTCTCAGTTTTTCACAGTGTTTGAATGTCACTTGTTGTTCTCGAGTGCCATCGGGATGAGTCTTCAGTCATCCCTCACAAGGATGACATATGTTCACCCTCTATCAGGTTGCATCTGCGATGTCCCCAATGCTGGATATTGCTCTCCTGTACTGCTGTATTTATAATTCCAAATGTAAGCAACCCGATGCCTTCAGTTAACTTCTTGTGCCAGAAAAACACCTTTCTTTTCACCTGTATTGGCACAGTCCAGTTTCTTAAATTCACAATTACCTTTGATAAACTTCTTACAATGTGACCAGTAAAAAAGGTACACCATACATGGGTGGATTCCCAACCAATTGATCAACGGTCACATCGATCGTTCAGGAATCGAACACAGGCCACCTGAAGCCATCCCACGCCAAAGCAATGTCAGTCAAACGGGGTCCAATATGTCGGTAAATTCCTGTTCCATCACCATTAATTGGAATGGGGACAGAGAGTCCCCTTCCAGAGTATCATACAAGAATCGCTCTCCCCAAGGTGGTGCGCATTGTTTTACTGATCAACAGATGATCGTTTGCATTTTGTTGCGTTGTCACGCTGCAATTGACCATCGATCACACAGGAACCGGCCCGTGTATGGCCAGCTTAAGATGGAAAAACACCACAAGAGGAAGGTGTTGATAACATAAGTGGTTCTTATGTTATCTCATGCATAGGAAATACCCCAGTGTCTGGAAGAGTTGCATTGCAATGAAAAAACAATACTTAAAAGGCCACCATACACTTTACAATCTTACCATACAATTTCTATACAATCATCGTTTCTTCTACCAAAACCATGTACAATATGAGGACCTCTCTTATGGTCCCCATACACCTAAGGAGCTGCAGCCAATTTTGCATGCATGCGCGATCAAGGCAGTCAGCAAAATCAGCCACAGATCGCGGGTGCCCACATGGTGGTGACAGGTCTGCCAGAGAACGGATGTCCGTAAATGTCCTAATGGGGAGTGGCATGCCCGTTCAAACGAACAGCCAGCATACAAAGGGTGCCCGCCGATAGTCTGAGCAACAGGATGCAGGGTGATGACGTCATCAGGCTGCACTCCACCGCTCATCTCTCGGCCCCTGCTCGGGACGTGTGTGGGGGCCTTTACCCTTCCAATCAATGTATTCTATCAGGGAGGCCACTATACTACATAGTTGTTGGCAGAGCTAATGGAAATTGTAAGGAGAGATCTAAAGGTGTATGGGGGGCCTAACGGGTAGGATATTCCAAATACCAAAAACTATACACAAAGAAAAAAACATCTATTATGTCTCCCACATGAGACCTTTCAATATCACATTTCTGCAAAATGTTCTTCTTTCATAGAAACACATTATTTAGTGCCGATGGATTGTGACCATGAAAGAGTAGAAAAATAAAGCATGCTTTCAATTAGAAGTTTCACCATTGTTCATGTCCTAAATGTGAGAACAGCTCTAGGCCTGCCCCTGCTCTGCTTTCTCTCAGCAACTTGCGCCTCTGTCCTGTGAATGTGCTTTGTCACAACACAAAGGATCTGCTCTTCAACAGCTCTATATAACTAGACTAATGAAACTGCCACTTCAGCACAGCAACATAAGGGGCGAGAGAGGTGGACATCTAATAAACCAAAGTGGAAGGATAGCTTGTATGTCCAATTTCTGTTTTATATAGTATTGCTGCAACAGGACTACAAGATTTTGCTCAAGTCAAGATAAAAAAAAAGCACAAGGCATATTAAAACTGGTCATTTTTTTTTTTTACAAATTTAGTTTATAGGAGTCAATATTTAAAGGTGTTGGCCCTACTTTTTTAAGGCTTATGAAATTATCCCCGGAATGCTCTCCAAAAAATGAGTTTCCATCAGACAGTTGATCTTCTAGGCAAAATGCTGTCAGAATTTGTAGGTTTTTGTTTGTCCATTCGCCTCCTGAGAACCCACAACATGATCTCAATATGATTAAGGGAGTTTCCTACCCAAAATGGTACAGTTTTGTTCCCCAAGCCACTTAGTTATCACTTTGGCCTTCTGACACGTTGTTCCATTATGGTGGGAAAGGGCATTTTTCTGCACCAAGCTCTTCTTAGATGGTTGCAAGAAGTTGCTGATGGAGGAAGTTGTTGGTACCCTTCTTTATTCAAGACTACGTTCTTTCAAAATTATGAGCTAGTCCCCTCCCTTGGGTGAGAAGCAGTTGCACACATGAACCTGGAATGCTTTAGACTGAATTTACACGGTTGTTAAACGAATGAGTAGTTACCGACCAATTAACACAATTGACTGGCGGACGCAACATTAGGCCAGCGCCGGTTGATTTTTAGGCTTTTGCCGCTATGCCTAACATGGGGTCATTAGTAAATGACCTTCAGACGTCTGCACAAGATTTCATACGCTTGTGACAGGTCATTTCTGCGTGGGTGCGCAAGCACCTGGTCGTTTCCTGAGGTGCTGCAGACTTAAAGCAACTCAGGAAAGACAGTATAAATTAGGCCTAACCAAGCGACAGGACTGATGGACACTCAATTTTCAAAGTGGCCCAAACAGTCAGAAAGGGGATTCTTCAGAGAAAATTACTTTACCCTGGATCTCGGCAATCCAACCCCTGCAGAGTATCAGCCTGTCCCTTTTTCTTTGAGAAGTGGCTTCTTTCCTGCCAAAGGGCTTTTTTCCATTTATGTCAGGACATCTCCGCTCAGTGTATTGCTTGGCGGGAGGTCCCGACGTAGCACATAGACTTACCTGCTCGGCGGATGCTCGGTCTTTACTGAGCCGAACCACTCCGTCAATGTACATCGACGGAGTGGCTCGGCGCAGTGAAGACCGAGCATCTTTGAATGATAGGCACTAGTGCCTATAATTAGCTGAAGAATAAACACATCTGTAATGAGTAAATTAAGAATGTACCAGTCCCCTCCTTAATCCCACTCTGATGACATAGCGCCACGGCAGCCAGGAAGAGTTGACATCTCTGAGAGAAGTCACAGCCGGGAAAGGACCTGATCTCAATGTGTTCAAATGCGATTTTTCTCCAATGAAAATCATAATGAGCGTTCCAGTGTCCTTTGCAATTAAGGCAAACTCTGTCAAATAAAGACAATCTCTTGATAGCAGGGAATAGCAGATACATATATTTATTTAGGATTGTGAAGTGCTATACCACCATCCTACCAGCTCAGAGGCAAGTCAAACTGTAATTGTATTTATAGATATTCTAATTATTAACTTTTGTTTTATAGCACAAACATAATACGCAGTGCTGTACATTAAATTAGAGTTGAGATACAACACAAGATAACACACAGGTACAGGACACAGGAGGAGTTTGAGTACGGTATATATCCACTTTAAGGTTTGTTTGATAATTGAATTTGAACACCTTTTAGTTCCTGGTTTCTTAAACATTTCTCAAATGAAAACCAATAAGTGTATCAGAAGCTCAACTGTACATGCATCATAGACCTCACTAGCTACATTTCAATGCCATCTGGTTCCCCATGCGTCATACACAAGAAGAGGACACACTGTCAAAGTCCTGCTCCGATGGTAGACTGGCGACATGGGAATAAACATTTCTTTCACTGCCAAACCTGATGAGTGCACAGAGCCAGACAAAGCTCCTAGAGCAGTGGTGGGTAACTGAGTATGGCCCTCGGCATCACTAAACATTTTCAAGCTATACTGACTTGTGTATATATATAATATATAAAATCATTTTCTAATGAAAGAAAGGACAGCATGCAGAGCTAGAAGACATTTTTTATTTTTAAATAACAAAACTTGTTTTAAATGATACTTCAAGCATTAGGGAACACTGTAGTGTGGTAATGCACATTTTGTGTCATATATATCTTCAAAGGTTATGTGGCTCATAGATATCATCATCAGCCAAGACATCAATGGGGCAAATAACCTTTGATTCAAAGGCTTTGCGCCCCTATTCTAAGGTTATGTGCCAACAATATATATCTTATATGATCATCTTGAAGATTCGTCGGTGGGGAAGTCGGCAGACAGGTGAGTTCCTATGCCCTACACATAAACATTTAGGTTGAGGGGGGCGCAAGTGGAGGACTGAGGGGAGAGCACTGAAGAACGGCCCCCCGGGCTGCAGGTTGGGCACTTGGGTCCTAGAGGATACCATATATATGTATGTCATAGAATATACACATTGCTTATGTACAGTGATGATGACAACTTGTAGGTTATTACTACACAAATACTTTATTTAAGTAAAATTACAACTTCTTAATGGCTTATAACAAAACTGTCACAGAAGAACCTCTGCAATACAATTAATGTAAACAATTCCTGAAACACCCTTCAGCCATCTCTTATGTACAGCACGTATATGCAAGTCTTTTCACATGAAGCCAGATTCTCAGGCAAGATGTTGGATAATGAGATTTCTTAAAATCACACTCCCATTCATAGGGATGCTTCATTGTGTCTGAACCTGCCATGGCCTTAGCCACAATGTGATTGTGTCAGAGGCGTTTGTCAGCTTGTTATGCATGTACCACCTTTTTATGTTGTGAGTATATATATATATTTATGATTTAATGAGCCTGCATGGTGATACCATATACTTTTGTTGTAGGGCTTTGCAGTTAAGCTGGATGTTTGACCTAGCGAAAATGCGAAACATGTTGAGAGTGAAATATATACCCAAAGCAAAATGTGACTTATATTTATAAAATGTAACAAACTTTTGTGAAATGTGTACATGTATAAATAATTTTACATCCTCATAAAAAGATCTTTTCTGAATATTGACTTTGTATGAACATATACAATATAGTAAATGAAGTTGGGGGCCATTCCTCTCCCTGTTTGTTAGACACAATTTGATTGTAAAGGTGCCTATACACGCATAGATATGGGCTACATCGATGGGCACTTTGTGGCACATATTATATGCGGCCATCCCAGGGATATCGGACATGACTGTAAATCATGGTCGATGTCCATTGCTTTGGATGGGCACCTCCAGCTCCTTCTATATCAAGGAAGCTCCTGCCCAGCGTGATTTGAGCTTCCTGGAACGGCTCAAATATCGAGCTGTGTATGTCCAGCTTAAGAGAGACTGGGAAAGATGTCACCTTCCAGAGACGCAGAGGGGACTTTACTGTCACCTGGATAAAATTTTTAAATGTGCATAGCAAAGGAAAGCAACCCTATTTCTCCATAAAAACAACAGATACCCCTGTGGTTTGGGCTTGCAAATCTGGTATATGGGAATAAGGTTTTTATCCTATCTTTAGACAGCAACTACAGCTGAAGCAGTATTACTAGATCAAAGTCCTACCCCTGTGTTACTGAGGTACTATACAAAGTAGTAAAGCTGAGTCATGCAAGTTCCAACAACAACAAGCAACAAATACATATACGTTCTGAGAGACTTTGCAGGCATGGGTTTCCAATAAAATCCACACAGCTCACATTTCTCCTAATAGTAACAGAGGGGACCCTGATAGATGTCCAGGGGGCCCCCATTACAACCTTCCTTTGCCAAAATGTGAATCAAAAGAATGAGAATCTTCTATCTTGCTTAGCTTTGTAGTCATCCATCACTGCCTCTAAGATATATATATATATTTACTATTTGCTTTCTTTTTTTTAAAGATTTTAAGCACGGAATTATATTCTCCTCCAATAGGCCTAGCTAATGTCACCAAGTGGCAAGCCCAAAGTGAAATATAAACCCCTTAGGAAACATAAGGCACACATTTAAGCTTTATATATGAGCCTTAAGAGTCTCACTCACCTGTGTGTGTTTCCTTACTCTTTGGTACGTCATGTTTCTTCCACTGGCGGCTAAACCCTGGCTGCATAGATTGTTTAGAAGCACGATCTTGGGAGGAATGCTTTCTTCCAGCATGCTTCTCTGTATCTGCTGTCCAGTGGTGCCCATGGGACTTTGGCTCCTGATACGTGGTGGATAAAGCGGGCTCCTTTACACGATCAGTTTTTTTCTCTTTAGACGAGAACCCTGCTGAATGACTTTTATCATGTCTTAAAGGTTTGGACCCCAACAGTTCATCTGCCTTACTTGGATGATCATCCTGATTTTTTTTCCAGTCTAGGGATTGTCTTGAGGGCTTCGTTCCATGACCTGAAGGTTTCTGCTTCTCTTCATTTCCACGGACCCCTTCATAATGATCAAGTCTAGATTTGAAACGTTCTTGATTAGGATTCCCTGATTTTGCAATGTCCCGAGGTGGTATGTTTTCAAACATTTCTTCAGTTTTTTGCTTGGGAGCTACCCGTTTCTCCCGCTCATAATGTTTTACTCTATCACGAGGTCCTCGCAGGGATCCTCCAGACACATGAGTAAGTCTCTTTGGCTTGGCACCACGGCTATCAGCACTCCCAACTTCTTTCTCACTTTCTGATGAACACAAGTCACTGGGTTCTCTGGTTCTAATCCGCCAGTCACCAAGAGGTGTGGTCCCAAATGATGGCCTTGTGGAGGTGTCAGAGAGAGGCTGCCTGGGATGGTTCCTAGTATGTGACCGCTCACTACGAGAGCGATGCCACCTTTGATTCTGAAAGCTGTGGTTCTTCACAGGTTTGTTTGTGATCTCTGGGGATCCTTGCCTTTCATTGTTACTCTTAGCAGAGCTGTGGTAGGAGTGCATTTTCTGTGATGGGCTCTCATTGCATTCTCTAGTTGGCTGATGTGGTAAAGAAGAGGGCATATTGCTGGTTCTGCCCCAATTTCTGTTGCTTTCAGCTCGGCCATGACTTCTCCAGGTAGAATGATGCTCTCTAGGTATAAAGTCAGCTGCTTCAGGATTGTACTTTGTTGGCCCTAGGAAACATAAATGGGGCATACATTTATAATAGAATTCTAAACACAGTTAACTAAGACATTTATAAAACACCTGAAAATACTTTCATTAACAAAATTCCATCCTTATCATTTGGCTTTATCAATAACTGTAAAGACATGAGGCTGAAATATTGGCACTAGGTGGTCCATGAGATGTCAAAATGTCCACATTAGATGGCAAATGTATGCAGTCTGAAACCAAGCCAAATCAAGCACAGGAGCGGTTGTACTCGATTGGCTCGGTTTCACTCTACGTGCAATTACATGATTTCAACATCTCATTGACCATCTCTACTGAAAAGGTCACGTGTAAACACTATAAAACACTTACAATGGAACATATCAATATAAAATTATTCTACATTGCATGACATTTTTCTGGACACATTTTCTAGAGTGGTCATGTTCATCCTTACTTGACATCACAGTTCTAAAACAATCATGTTAATAAACTAGGACCCCTGCCTTCTTAAAAAAAAAAAACCAGGATATGCTTTTTATATAGATTATATATTTATATAAAGCGATTTATTTCCAGGGGCTATGGGTGGACTATGTTGTTACCCCTGGACTACCTAGTATTTCCCCTCTCTATTTTAAAGTGGGAACTTGTGTAGGAATAATGTAAAAGCAGACAACACAGCCTGCAATTTCAAGTTCATGGATCCCAGTGTTGCCACTGTTGAACAAAAAGCTGAATTTAGGATGGCTGGTCATCAGCAATATATCATTAACTTTAATACTTTGGATTGAATAAACTTTAAAAAATATTGTTAAAGTTAGCATCTGAAGTGGCAACAGATATCTTCCAACCATAGGTTCTCAAACAACTGAAAAATCAGGCATTTACATGTTTAGTAAATACTAATTTCGGGTGGCCTGATCCATGAACTTTTATTTATAAAGCAGCACTGTACATGGAATACAGGTTTACAGGACCAAAAAGCTTACATGTGCAAACTAGGAGTCAGGAGAAGAGGATCCTACCCCTTAGATGAGGGGGATCAAACTCCAGCCCAGGGGCCAAATCTGGCCCACAGTTTAATTGTATTTGGCCAATGAGATTGCTTCTTTAAATGGCACAGATGGATCTTCTTTTTTTATTTTTATTATTACACTTCCAGATTCAGTGTTAGGGAATGTTTCCACATTGTTTATGGATGTGCTGATACCCCCTGCGTTAGGGAGGTTTTCACAGTGTTGCTTGATCTGTGGGGACCCCTACGTTAAGCACAGTACGTGGTGGGGATCCCAAAGGATCACATACATTTTAGCTGGCCTGGAGTTAACATACTCCACTACGTTAACCCCTGCATCAGCAGAGCGGCTCAGCGCCGGGAGAACAGAGCATTCGCAGAGCAGGTAAAGTGTATGTGATATGTCGGGCTGGATATGTCGGTGCATCCCATACATATGCATGACTTCCCACCGGCCTGTTTCCAAGGAGTTCAGTGGGTACTGCCCTGCGTTATACTCTCGGCCAGTGGATGAACGCCATGGAAACAGGTGGGGTAGGAAGTCATGCATATGTATGGGATTTTTTCCCCGTGTCTGCAATGCATCGTGGCCAATCTGCAACAGTGGAGACAGGCTCATTGATAGTAATAGGAGCAGTTTGGCCGCGGCTAAAAAACAGCACCTCTTCCGCTCCAAAACCACCCAAATGAAGCCTTACTCTACCTGATGAGAAGAAAAAACTTCCACTTCTGAAGACAAATTTCAATAATTCTCATGGTTGGCTCATGACTTTGCCCAAAATGTTCACTTTTGGCCCAAGTGTATTTGGCCCCCCGGCCCCAGGGCCATAGCTTTGAAGCCCTTTCACACTATATGTGGTAACAGTAACCCAGCGAAAGTAGGAAATCTGAGCCTGTCCAGGGGCCCCATTCACCAGCCTTCTGAGATGTTGTGAAACTCTAAAAAAATCACACAACAAAGTATACATACTGATCACTCTCAGACACCATGTGCCGTACAGTGTCAGCAATATTCCAGGTTTCTGTAACTGTGATCACACAATATATACATGCTGGTGGTGGCCAGCAGTGAGTTAGGTGACAACACGCAGCTACAGTCAGTGTCATCAGTACAGGTGGTCATTGTATAACGAGCCTGCCACGGAGAATGCGGAAAAGGTGTGCTTCCTGTGCCAGCATGCCGTACTGCTGACAAAGCAATGACAGAT
>CM070036.1:81121334-81138296 GCA_036250615.1 Ptychadena robeensis | reverse complement strand
TCAAAGCAGAAAGCCTTTTGCTGTTCATTTCCTGATATTTAAGTTTTTAGAAAGAATGTTCATAATGTAAATAATGCCCTGCGTTGTTTTGAAATGGATGCTATTGGCTTTTGAATGTAGCCATATGGTCACATTTACTGCCATGTGTGAAGAGCTTTCCATTTTTTTTCATCCGAGCAGGCATCCATATGAAGTGCAACTGCTACTGTTTATATGTAGCAGCAGTCTATTTGAATAGCTATAAGAACCCTGCCTTGTGTGTGTAAATTTCACATACCAGAGCATTTATTGAAGATGGAAGTTCAACACATTTAAAAAAAAATACATGGCACAAGAAGAGTTAAAATGGACCAAGCTGTTGTCAATCTACAGTTGGAATTTCACCATTTATTCTAGAGACACTTTTTGCATTTTGACTTTATTCTAGAAGAGAACTAAAATGGGAAATGTTCAACTAGGGACAAATCTACCTGAAACACTTAAAGCAGGGTACAGACGTGAAGATATGGGCCAGATCGATGGCCGTTTCGAGCGCCGTGCGCGCTCACGGCCATCTATCTGGCCCATATAATATGTGGCCATCACTGTTTTCAAGTGGGACCAATCAATCCCGCTCGAAAACAGCTATATCGGACATGATCGTTGAATACGGTCGATGTCCGTTGCTTAACATGGAAACCGTGGGTCTCCATGTAAAGCATCGGCTGAGCTGGTGAGAGAACAGAGCTGTCTCCCCGGCTCCGCTGATATCTTACAGCAGGGACCATCGGATGGCTCTAAATCTACACCTTTAGATTTCTCTAAAGTTTCCTTTAGATCTCCTTTTGTTTTACCAAAACCATGTCACATGAGGGACTTTCTAAACAATCAAGTCTATCTATGTTCAATCGCAGAGGACCCTATACTACATAGTTGTTAGTAGATCTAAAGGATATCTGACAGAGAGATCTAAATGTGTATGGCTAGCTTTACTAATAGGGAGTTTCTCACTTTCCTCTCATTAAAGAAGGGATTATATAATAGTAACTCCATTGTGAGTTGTTTCTGGTATGCAGTGATTAGTACATACCAAAACTTGTAAAAGGAAGGGCAACTGGTGCACAAGATCATGAGTATTCAAGACCCAGCAATTTTATTACAATGGAAAGCTAAAGTATCTGTTACTACAAAGATCAAAACTAGAGGAATATACTGAGTGTGCATGGCAAAAAATGTAGTACTATGTACTTTACATATAGACATTTCTTGTACTTAGATATCAGGGCAGGTCCATAACATAGGTCACCTGTCTTCTATACATAGACTAAGGCTGGGTTCAGGTCTTTGGTGAACTAAGGAGAAATAGAGAGGTATACAGACACACTCCAAAGTAAGGGGGCAAAGCTAGCCATACACGTGTCGGATTCCATGGCCGATTGATCACTGATCCGATCGATTCCGGCGATCTCAGCGGGAATCGGAGCACGGATCAATCGGCCAATTAAGAGTATCCGATCGCTGCATACCACCTTGTCCCACGGATTCCTGGACGATTCCGTGTCCGATCGCTTACTTCCCAAATGGCAACTCCCCCTGATGTGTGCAGAATCGGATCAGAAAGACCAACATGTTGGTTCTCTGTCGGATCCGATTCTGAGCCCCCGATCAATCGGACGCGAACGATCGGACAAGGTGGGCTGCACGCGATTCCGGCACGATCGTTTCGCGTGGAATCGATCATCCCGGAATCCGGTCGGAATCCGACCCGTGTATGGGGGCCTTAAGAGTGGTAAATCCACTAGATTTTGGGGGGATTTGACTACCTTATTGTGGTGTATGAACTTTATAAATTAATCTGTTTTGCTTCATAGTATTTTTTCTTTTATTTAAAAAGAATAGATACAGATTTTTTTATTTTTAGAATCTTAAAGTAGGTATTAGATGTTTATATATGTTTATATATAATGTAGCTTTATAACTTAGCTATACAATGTATCTATATACCTATACTATACAAATACAAGCTATATAACCTTTTTTTAATTCTAGAAGAGGGAAAAGGTCAGAGAAGAAGAGGTGCAGCAAAAAGGCCTAGCATTGTGCCAGGATCGGCTAATACTGTGTCGTCTCCTACAACGCTAATCCCAGTGAGTAGCCAAGAATATATACAAATCAGTTTTTTTTAAATATGTGCTTAAAAACAATAAAAGAAAACAACTTTTAAGAAAAAGTAAAAAGAAAACAATTTGTACATTTTCTACAAAATCTACAATATGTGATAAATAAAATATATTTTTACAGCCCACAGGAAAAAAGAATAATGTGCTATCCAATGAAGCCAGAAAAGAAATGGCAAAACTTGCCAAAGTTACAAAGGATGAAAGGAGAGCTCAGCTGGATGCAAGACACAAGTATTTGGTCTCGAAGTTGGCCGATGGACTGGGAATTGGGGAAAATGAAGTTGAGGAGTTTCTGATTTCTGATGATAAGGTGAAATTATAATATTATGGTGCCACCTAATGGTAAAAGCTAAGTAGTGGCATTGTGAAGAGAAGCCATGGTGTATGCAAAAAGTAAACTTTCAATTATTATAACAGACAATTCTTTAACTTGTGTTTTACATGTCAAATTGGTTGCTCTTTCAAATTGAATAATCCACATTTTTTTTGATTATGTACCAATTACAAGATGAACCCATGTTATTACAGGCCATAATATAATTTTTTTTGATAATTTATTTTTTATTCACATTAAAAACAATGAAAATGTTGCCAAATTAATACTTGTATGTATAGTGAAAAAAGATACAAACTATTTTTTTTAAAACATAAATATAAACATAAACAACATCAGCACAATACAATTAGTTTCCCATTTTAACATTGTTTTTCACAGATATCAAGCAAACTTGTTCATATTATTATTATTATTGTTAACTTTTATGTAGGGACTTGTGAAAACTCTTACAGTGCTTTCATAGCTGCAAGTGCCCACACAATTCTTCCTCATGCATTTGTCAGTTAAACAGAAGCAAAGAGTGAATATGCTATTAAGGACACTTGTTTTTATGATATAATTTTATCATGATATAAAAGTAAAGACATGTTATATTAATAGTTTGGATCCAAAAATTTAAGTGAGGGGAGAGTTATATCCCTTGGTTAGGCCCTATGAGAGGAGCTGCAAGAGCCTACAAAGAGGAATTTAACCTCTGTATATATCCTTGTGATCATTGTTAGTATGACAAGATTAGGCACTATGGGAGGAAAACATACTTTCTTCTGCTTTTTCTATTTCAAATGCATGATATTTTCTTACATGTTAACCTGTGTTTTTACATAGGGGCGGGCTTTTAATGTTAAGTGGACTTTGTATTCCCAAATATTAAAAATGTCTATGCCTCATAATGTTATTATTTGAGAGTACATGCTAAATGAACTATGTTTTTTTTATAGTTTAATTTGATAGCTGACTTCTTTGCTGCAAATGGATCAAAAAAGCTCATCTTCTTTTATCAAGAAGTTGCACAGGTATGTGTCCATTTTAGTTTTTTGTTTCTACATATTAAATGCAACATGACATATTTTTATATCTAGTACCCATTTTATCCTGCCATTTATCTGTGTTCTTACTACCTTTTCTAGCCAAGCAAGACAAATATCCCAATGTGGGCAGACTCAGCAAACCTGAATGCTTCATATTCTCATATTCAGAAGAAACTTTTTATAACAATGGAATCAAGCGAGGTATTCTTCCTTTTATTTAGTAATAATCTTTTAATAACATAATCTTATAATTACCGGTACATTATTAGTGTTACATAAAATCAGTACAGAAATTTTTTTATTATTTTAGAAAATGAAGAAATTAAATGAAATACTCTTTTCCCCTGGCATTATCCTGTAAAGATGAAAATGTCTCCAATGATTTACATTGAATGCAATAGAATATTTAGTATTTATGCATACTACCAGAAAGAACCTATGAGTATGAGAATTAACATGTAAATTGTAGTGAAACAATGTTTTCAGAAAATTCTAAGCTAAGCTCATATCTTATGATTTTTTTTTGGTTATCAATAAAGCATAGGACATTGGAGATCCATTTAGTCAAGCTGAATATTTAGTTTTCTAATAAAAACTAAGGCCATGAAGATGAATAATTATGTTAAGAATAAATAAAATGGATATTATTATTTGCATTTCTGATGACAAAAATTACAGCTGATGTGTAGGCTGATAGGATACATGTAAAAAACTGTCAGCAAATGGGTACAGGTTCAAGTTTACTATGTCTCTTTTCAAGCTTTTCATAATCCTATAATAAACAACAATGGGTCATGCAACCTACTAAATAAAAGGGTAGTGTGAGTGTTGTAGTCCAATTAAATACATTTACAACAAAGTTTACAGAGTGGAGCAGTGTGGAAGTGTTGGAAAAGAAAACTCGGTAGGCATTGGAAACAAATGATGTCCTTCATGCAGGTCTATCTACAGGGAGGAGGCACAGCAGTGCTGAGCAATGCAAAATGATATCTCACAGCTGGAGGCATAGAGAAGTGGTGCCCAGCGGAAGGGTAGTAGTTAAACAGTCATGCCCGCTAGGGAATGAGGAAGCACATTATTGTGTGAGAGCAATGGTGCCCAGCTGTTTTGAAAGAAAATTAGTGCCCAGCATGTAGGGGGTAAAGGTTGAGGTCGGATCCTTTTCCTTTCACAGCTAGGATTACACAGACTGTTGACTAGAACATCATTGCAAGAGTCGGCATATACAGTATATGGAGTCAAGAACTTTAATCAGTTTTCTAGCACCTAACTCCAAATACATTCTCTATCCACAAATGTTAGTTCCCAGGACAGTCCAATGGGATTCAGGAATACTTGTTTGTTTAGTTTTGTTTATTATTCAGCTAGCTTTTCTGACAGTTGGGTAATTGTTCTCTTCCAGCAATGTTACGGCAGAAAAAGCAAAAGAGAATAATGTCTACATGGGTTAGTGATAAATGTATCTTTTCTTTCAGGGACTGACAGGGACCTGCCTCTTCTTTTTACGTACAACAGATAAAGCAATTACTACAGCCAATGTTGTTCAGGTAAACCATATTTAGCATGAATTGTGTTTATGAGATCACCTTTTGCTGAATGATCTTTACTTTTATTAAATAAAACAACAGATACTCCTAGAGCAAATGTGTAATCAATGAATTAAATACATTTTTATTGATTTGTATCATTTGTTTTCTCTATTACAGGAGGTTAATTTTAGCATGTTTGAATGTACAAATGGGAACATTCTCCAAGGACTTGAAATTTTACTGGCTCAGGTTTTGGTACCAGCTCTTAAATGTCAAGAGGTATGCTTATACTGTATCACCTTCAAGATCGTGTCTTTTACCATAACAAAATTATGTTTTGAAAGGGGAGAGGGGTAACATACAAAAGACATTTAGTATTGATTAGTCTATGTTACATGGCCTGTGACAGCAAAAAAAATTTAATTTTGTTTACTCTCAAGGGAACTATACAAACATTTATCAGTTAAGATCAATTGATATTTTGCATACCCTGTATTCCCCCTGTGTCATTTTAAGTGATCCCCCACCCTGATACCCCAGTGCAGATACCCCAGACGTAAGACGTAGAGCATCTTTGGAAGCAGAAATTTATATAAGACACTGTCTTATTTTTGGAGAAACACGGTATATACAGGAAAACGGAAAACTTTAAAAAATACTTCTATAAAGTACTAATTTTATCCTGCATTATTTACCATTTAACACTGCAATTAACTGCAGTGTTGTCAGCCTGGCAATAGCACCATTTTCAGTTTCCATTTAATATTCCTAAATTTTCCATCCCATCTGTTCAATATTAATACAGATATTAGTTAGGATGGTATATTTAGTATCACCAATATGTGGCCTGATTAGATTAAATGCAACCACCTGGGCAATAACCGATAGAAATACACTTTGGCAACAACTTGAAAATGTATGGGTATATTTTAATATTTTTGGCATAATGCCATTCATTTCACAGCTCATTTATGAGACAAATAGCTATTCTGCTGCTTTAATTATGTAATCTTAATGAAAAAAGGCATGTTTACAAAAAGTGATTCATTCCATTAAATTGCATTTTAAATTTATGAATCAGATTTTGTTTGCCAATTGTATTGCGCGACTTCAGAATTTCAGGTAGAAATAATAGCAAAATGAGCAGCCTATGGATGAGTAATGGAGTAAAAATAATACCAAATTTTTTGGTATAGTCTCCTTCAATCTAGATCTGCTACATGTCGCTATGCTTTTGTCTTCCTATCTGCAAGCTCCTTCTCAATTTAAGAGATTATTTACTTGTTGTACCACGAGCTATGGACTAAATGAGGTTTTAATATCAAGTAAAATGTTGTACTTTAATAAACTTGTTATTTAAAAAAATGTGCTGTAATTAAAAATAGTAACCGTATATACTTGAATATAAGCCAAATTTTTCAGCACTGTGTTTCTACATCTCTAGCAGATTTGGTGATTGTATCATGTTCAGGGGCTTTGTAATTAACTTACAAATCTGCTGAATTCAATAATAACATCTCCAAACTAAAGCACATTTGCTGTGTGTTTCTGTGCCTTAGCTGCATTAGCCCCTAGGCTTTTACTCGAGTCATTCAGTTTTTTCAGATTTGTTTCTAAAATAAGGTACCCCGGCTTATATTTAGGTCAGCTTATACTCGAGTATATACGGTACTTCATTCTGAGCTTCATTCGTTTACATCTACTTAGGTCTTCTTTCTGTCTTCTTTTTCTGCTTATTTAGAACTGGGGAGCAGTCAAAGATGGTCTACAGAATTCACAGATACAGGAGTTCTTGGACTCTTTGGACAAGTTTGTTGTTACGCTGTCATCTGCAAAAAACAATTTGGATGGAAAAATTGAGCTGAAGAAAGTGGACAGTGGCAATTTCCTAGAAAGCTTGACAAATCCTGCCGACTTCATAGCAGCAGGTTTGTGACATATTTCTAGTAGATTTGTTTTTATTGTACAAAGCCGAAGGAGATATTATCAGTCTGCTACTTGGATTAATGGTTGCCTTTCCCTGTAATATAGTAGTATAGCTTTACTTTAAATTAGCTTGAGTTCCCTAATGCTGCCTTTATTGTAATTCATCCACAGCCTTCTGCACCAGTTTGGATGAGTTTGTATGATGTTAGTAACTCATCAATAAAAAAACAGACCAGTACATACATATTTTACATTAATTTATGTGTCAGAAATATGAGCTTCCATAGCACAGCTATATTACTATATTTTTTGCTCCAATAGATTCCTGTTCGATACCTTGGACAGGACCTCTGGTCCCCATCGAAAGTAAAGGCAATCGATGTTGTTTCCCTGTTAGATCGGTATACTGGAATATAGCAGATTCCAGGGGTTGGAGGGATAGTCCCTTTTGTAAATATTTGATTAAATTGCTGTTCTTTCAATACTGCCCATTTGTGACACACATTTATAGATGAAAAGAGGTCAGATCTTTTTAGAAATTTTTTTTTTCCTTGTTTTCCCTCCAAAATCTAGGTGTATCTTAACATGAGGTTTGTCTTATCATACGAAAAATATGGTATATGTTGAAAGCCCCCTTTTTGTTTTGATTTTAAAAATAAACTGTAATTCATAGTGGAATAGAAATGCAAAGTTTCCCTATGTAGACCTTGCAGTTAGCATGCATTATTTATCTAGTGTCTAAACTAAAAAGTAAACCTTATTGTCCTAGGAGGTAACAGTGAAGTGATTGAGAAACTAGAGGGGATGCTGGCCGTGTGGATGAAGCAGATTGAACAAGTTCTTGCAGAGAGTGAGCAAATGAGGAAAGAAGCAGATGACATTGGCCCATCTGCTGAGCTGGAACACTGGAAGTCACGCATGTCTTCTTTTAATAGGTATACTACTTTGTTTTGCTGTTTTTTAAAGTGAATCTATTTCAAAGAGGAAGATTTGCTTTTTAAAGGGAATTTATTCAAGTAAGAAGATTTGCTTTCTCGTGGGTGGTTATAACTAAGCAGTGCCTTGAAAAATCATCATTGCATTGAATTTCTTGTAAGAAATTACATTTCACTTTTTAGTATGGGATTTGGGAACTCCTGTTCTTATAGTCCTATCACTATAAATTCTCCTTAGATGTACAAAAATCATTGATTTTATATCTAAGTAAAGATTTTTTTGGGCTAAAATGAAAGGAAAGCATAATGTGTGTTCTGTTAGTATACAGCAGAAACTACTTCACTCTTTCAGATTTCCAACATTTACTAGTACTTACAACTATCCCAAATAAACTGGAGACAGTTAAATCATGTCCATCAAAAGTGTGTAGCAATAAAAACACTATCAGCAATTAAAAGTATTGATGAACATGTCACCTCACATGGTAATAGAAGGAATGCACCATTTAATCCAAATCCAGATTAGTGTTAAAATCGAATATTCTATGGCGGCGGATATTCGCAATATTCACAATAGTCTGCGTTTGGATACTTATGACCATGAATTGCAAATATATATTCTGTAGGGAATCAGCCTCAAACGGGTGCTTTCAATCACGGCAAACCAAACGACAGGTTCTCTTTAGGGCTCGATATTTATTCAATAAGTCCCAACAGAAATGACCCTTGCAGGGGTTAATCCACAACACAAATGTCTTTGAAAATACCAAGCCTCCTGGCTTGCACAGGGTCCAACGCAGGCTCTTCCCTTTAGCTCAGGGAAAAGCTATCACAGCCTGGCACCTAGACATCCCCAGCCTGGGCTACACACTCCCTGTGTGCCCCCTGGTATCCGCTGCTCCAGCAGCACAGTGTCTCCCCACCTCATCAGGAAGCCCTGACTGGTCTCAGCTCCTTTTGTGGAGACTCACCCGGCCATCTCATTAGGGTCAGCTGGTGTATCTTGGTGGAGTGGGATTGCCCACCCAGTTCCTTCCATCCCCACTCCAGAGTCCAAGTCCCTGTAAGCAAAAACATATCAAAACTGGGCAGCAACCCACTGTCGCGCCCCAACACTACTCTGGACTCCTGCCAGGACACACCAGCAGACCCCTTCACTGCCGCACATGGACCACTTTCACCATGACAGACCGCCGGTGTGGTGCGAAAATAAATAGCACATTAATTTTGAAGGTAATTGTGAGGCGAATATAATTGCAAATTATATGTTCGCAATTGCGAATATTTGGGAATATCGAATCGAATATTAGTAGAATTATTTGCGAAATATTGCAAATTTGAATATTGCCTATGCTGCTCATCACTAATCCTGATACAGCATAGGTTAAGATGCTATTTTTTGGGGGTAAATTATAAAATTTTCTTTTTGAAGAGTTAATGAAATGTATTTTTGTTCCAAGTCTTCTAGATGAAATTAAAAGCCCTAGAGTCAAGAAAGTTCTAAGTATCCTGCAAGCGGCAAAATCCAGAATGTTAAAGCAATGGAAGGAACTGGTATGTGCTGATATATATGGTTTCATGCTTTAAGAATGCATTCTACAACATTTTGGATAATGATACATGAAAAAGTGTTATTTCATGTTTCAGTTGACAAAAACAATCCAGGGTATTCTTAATGTTATTAGGTGCTTGAAACTTCCATGGTCTTCTTATTATGCAGAAACCACTTGTCTTGCCCTCAGTAATATATGGCTGCCAGGGGTGAAACAAAACTCTTCAACACTAAATGATGCAGCACATTCACTGTTTAATAAAGACCCAAGTGCAATTCCACTATATTTGGCTCTGAAGTCTGACTAAGCAGAGTTTTCAAATGTTTGTGACTAGTGTATTTGTACTATTGACTTAAATTTCATTCATTACCTAGAACCCAATAAGCTTGTTCCACCCAACTAAGCTTGTCTTTGGTGTATTAAGTGGTCTTCACAATAAAGAGGATCAAGTGGGTCAGTAAATAGAAATGTTTAGATTTGGATATAATATTAGTCACCCCTTTTATTTGTCCAGATGTTTGGGAATTAAAGTTATTTTCTAAGCATTTTTTTTTCTTTTTGTAGAATGAAATACCGTATTTTTCAGACTGTAAAATGCACTTTATTCCATCAAAAACAATGGGGAAATGTTTGCCCATCCTATGGTCCAAATATGTAATTAGTCCTACAAACATTTTTATAGTCCTACACATCCTAGGAGCAATAGCTGTGCATCCCAGGAGGCTGTACTTTGTTCCATTCCCTCCAGCCAAGCCAAAAGTGCACTGCCAAAAGGGAGATTCTAGCTGTACTAGCACTAGCAGTACCCATTCTCTGAACACACTGACCAACCAGCTGGGTAAATTGAGGCTATTTAGATAGCATGCGTTGTGTATTTACATTAACATTCTGCTTTGTAATAAAAACAGTTATGTGACACAGACTCATCTCTCCTCCCATATGTAAATATCTGCTCATTGGTAAGTTGTTAGTGCCAGATTGTTAAACGTGTCTCTTCATAAGATGGTCAGTGGGTTCAGAGAATGGGTACTGCTAGAGTATAGACACATGCTAAAATATCAGCCCTGCACACTCTGCTGGAACTAAGTTCTGCCTCCTGGCACGGGCCTTTTGGCTGGAGGAATTTTGAATGAATACTGCATAGCCCAGCCCTGCCTTCTTTACTGGAACATGCTGTATATTCACGTACATTCACTATATAAGTAAATGGCTGTGTCTCTGATTCTATATCTGTTATTAGAAATTTCTCCCCAAAACAGTGGGGTGTGTCTTGTGGTCCGGTGCATCTTACAGTGTAAAAAATATAAATACTTAGACTTTCAGATGGGTTTTAGAGCCGAAGTAAAAGCAAATTTCCCTAATAAAACACTTATGGCAAAAATGTGACATAGCTTTGCTGCTGTGCACCCTTAAAAGTGTGGGAAAATGATATGCCAGATTTTAGTGTTATATCAGTTTTAATAATAAATGCTTCCCGTAACTTTTATTACACTTGAATTACTGCCAGTCAATAACTTTAATAGGCAATGTCCTAGTTGAAATATCTTGTTAGAAAATCCATATATATCTTCAGGCTAAACCACCACCAATTTATTGCTCAAGAAAGACAACTTTACTTCTATGTTGTAGTATCAGAAAGTTTTATTACCACTTTGTGTGGATATAGTTTGTCAAATTTTATTATATATGTTAGGAAGAAAACAACAGTAACTGCAGTGACATGTCTGTTTTTTGTTGAACTGTATAGCATAGATTGTTTATATTGTCCTTGTGTTTGTTATTAACAGGATTGTAATGTTACAAATGCAGCCAATGAAGCAAAAGACAATGTTAAATATTTGTACACTCTGGACAGGTTCTTTGGTCCTCTTGGGAAAGCCTCACCGGTAAGAAAGAGCTGTGGCTCAATCTAAATTCTGATATATAGTTATAAATACAGTAAAAGGGGAAGGGGTAGTGTGTTGAGTGCAGTACCTCCAGCTTGTCTGTTCCATAACTGTTTTCTTTCAGGTTACCTGGCATTGTCTTTAGCCATTGATTTATATACTCAGGATGGAAAATGTGAGAATGTACAATTCATGACATATTCACCTTCAAATGTACACACATGATACACTCTATAGACTTTTATGTCTCTTCTACCCTCACACCTAACAAATACTGTACCTCCTTAGTTTGTGCTTGAGTTAAATTTTGCTTTAAAAATGTAAAATAACAAAAACCCCTAACCCTTGTTCCAGCTACTGTACTCCTGTGATAGATCCTTGCTCTAATTCCAACTCTTGGCTTAGAAGAAAAAATTTAATTTTCTTATTTCTGTTTCAATGCATGTACTTTGTGTTTAGCTAAAACAGCTGACAACTATCCCCAAGGATGTTGAGGCAGAGTTGAAAGAGAGTGACATTTTCTGATGCTGATCCTTTACACCAGGGGTGTCAAACTCAGATACACACAAAAAAATTTCAACATTTGAGGAGGTTTTTCCTTCTCATCAGATATAATGATGAACCTTTTCATATGGACACACACTTAAGTTTAGCTGCAACATTGAATCTGAAACAAGCAAAGCATGTAACATTCATTTCTTAAGTAATAGATAATAACTCTGTGGGCAAAATGTTGTGTTTGACACCCCTGCTTTACACCATCCCAAATTTTACAGTAAAACACATTTTAAAGTAATTTCAGTGTTTTAAGATTGAAATTGTGTACACAACAGTTTTGCTTAGCATCAATGTGATTTAGAACACCTTTAATATGGTGGAAAGCTGCATATAGTTTTTTTTTATTTCCATACCTACAATAAATTTAGTACTACATTGTTATTTACAATTACAGCATGCAAGTGATTAAGGAAACAATGCTGATCAAGGATGGTTCTGAACATTCCCTGATACATGTAGTAGTTAATAAATTCCATTTAGTGGAATATGTTACAACTGTGGTTGATTCTGTTGGTACCTGGGTCCCATTGGTGTGTAGTTAATGGCCCTGTGTTTCTTAAATTTTAAAACATGTCTTGATACACTGTCTACAAATGCTGGATGGGGTTCCCATTGGCAAATTTTAATATAACATTATGAATGTAAAGATTTTGGTATGTTTTTACTTTTTAGGCTACGATGGTAGAGCATATACCAAGCCTGATGAATAGCATTCGTATGATCTATAGCACATCACAGTATTACAATACTTCAGAGCATATGACTTCCCTTTTCCTAAAAGTAACCAATCAAATTGTGAGCACATGCAAGAGTTACCTGAACCAAGGAGTTGTGAAAATCTGGGATCTTGACAGGTATATCCTATAAAAATTTTGTTAGCCACCATCATTCACCATTACACCATTCATTTGTAATGAATGTAGAAAATATACTGTTTGTGAAAAGTTCAAATATTTTTTGGGTGAAGTCCCTGCTGCCAAGATTCCCTGCCATTCCTTTACATGTAAAATTCATACACTGATTCTGAGCTGATACTCTACCTAAAGCTAGCCATACACGGCACGGATTCCCTGGCTGATCGATTCACCATCCGATCGATTCCGCCGGGATCCTCAGGTGTGATCAATCGGCCAATTAAGGAATCCGATCGCTGCATACCACCTTGTCCTGCCGGATCCGTGTCCGATTGATCACCTCCCGGAATGCAACTCCCGCTGATCTGGGCAGAATCGGACCCGAAAGACCAACATGTTGGTTCTCTGGCGGATCCGATTCTGAGCCCCCGATCGGTCGGACCCGATCGGACGGACAAGGTGGGCTGCACGCGATTCCGGCACGATCGTTTCGCGGGCACGCGCCCGGAATCGATCGTCCCGGAATCCGGTGGGAAACTGACCTGTGTATGGGAGCCTTAAGAAAGCATAATGCTTTTGGTCCAGAGTGGATTATTAGCCTTGCTAGAGAGTGAACAGGAATTGAGCTCACAATAATTAATAAACTTGTTGATGTGTTCTGAACTCAAGTAGGTTTAGTCATAACAGATATTGCAGAAAAACTTATCATTGTGTGCAGTAATATTTAATATAATCATTTACACCAATTCCCAATATTGTACGCATTGCCCCATCTAAGTGGGAAGGACAGTCAATTAAGACCAACTCTACATAAGCATGCAAATCTGTTGCAGCAAAAAACAATGACACCTTATGATGCATAAATATAATAATCTACACAAACAACATAATTTGAAAACAAACTAAGTTGAGCTAGTCACATAGAACCTATAATTTATTTCCCTTCTATCCTAGACAATCAGTTTCAGAGATGCCAATTTATGTTTATTTAAAAGAATACTTTTGCTAGTAAAATAGGAAACTTAATTTAAAAAATAAGACTTATTGTGCACCTTCCTACTTTGAATTCTCTTAAACCATTCTTGATGGTGTGAGCTAGTTGATTGGCTTATTAATGATCTGAAAAGATGGTCCTACAGATGTTTTATTGGCATTGCATATGGCTTTGCTGTAGATGATAGTGATTCAAAGGTAATCAATTCATTTGATGGCTTTGTGTCTCTTGTACACAATTGTCAATAATGAACCTGAAGAAATTACAGAGCAAGCATAGATTCGAGGAAGTAATTACTTTAAGCAACTGTTCCTAAATGATCTGTCAATAACAGGGATTCCTATTCTATGCAGCTAGATTCTGTCCAAAAAAACCAACAAACTTATGAGGTGTGGGGACTTGCACCATTCAATTTATTTAGAGTTAAGCCCCTATACACCTTTAGATCGCTTCATACAATTTCCATTAGACCTACCACAAGTATGTAGTATAGTGGCCTCCCTGATAGAATACATAGTGATTGGAAGGTTTAGAAAGGTCCTCCTATTATATGGTTTTGGTAGAACAAAAGTTGATTATATAGAAATTGTATGGTAAGATTATAAGGTGTATGGGGGCCTTAAGTCAGCATACACATGATATTGTTTTTGTAAATGTGAAGGGTATTGTACCAACACATTTGAATATGTGAAGTAAGCTTTATATGTCTAGAAGCAAACCCGATTTAAAAATAGTTCATACAGTATACATGGATTTAAACTGTTTTATGTTAAAGTTTTTTACTAGAATAGTATTGAATGTAAACTTTAGGTAGGATCTTACTAGTTTTGTCACTTATCATACTGTACTTTGTTTATATTTATATTCAATGTGTTCTTCATAACTATGTGTTTATAGATAATTATATCATAGCTTATATTTTCAGGTAGGTAGTAGGTAGTTTAAGTGTTACCAAGTGGTAACAAATTAGTAACATTCATATTACTTCCTTAGGGAGGAGCTTTTGAAGAAAATTCAAGAATGTGTCTACCTGAATGAGCAGTACCAGGCTTCTTTTCACAAGGTTAAAGAGAAACTAAAAGAAACCCCAAATGAAAGGCAGTTTGAGTTCAGGTAAGTCAACTGCCTGTGTTCTCTCTATTTCTCTTTTTGCAAGACTCCTTTTCCTACAAATTGTTATGCTCCTCTCTCTGTTGATAATTTATATAATATTAGAAACACCTGTCTTTAGTTCTTCTAAACATACTCTTGTTCTCATTTTATACTGAGTTTTTTTTTTTACATTGGAACATTTCTCAATTATTTTAGAAGCGATGATAGCACCTTTCTGCTATAATCCTTAACTGTAAGATACACATGAAGTGATATTGAAACCTGCAAATGGAGTTCATGTTCCCTGATACCATAGGTTTAAAGTGAAGTTTACAATAGCAAACTAGCCATAGCGATCCTCCATATGCTTTTTAATAAAGTGTTTCTGCTGGACAATTTACGCTGTTATATCACCTCTTAATCCTCATTTAAATTGTGGTGAAAATTGTATGGTATGTAAGCATAACTATATAGAGTATTAAGAGATCGTCAAGCATGTTATTTAAAGGATTTGTTCATATTTAATTTTGCTCATGAAGCTCCATGAAACTACGCTCTGCATCAAAATCTTTTTAAGGGGCAGAATTCATTAATAGCGTAAAATGGATACAGAGACGTTAAAGCTGTTAAAGAGAAGAAAGAAAGTTCTTGAAATACTTGAGTAAAATAGACAAAGATTAAGGGGCAGCCAACGCATAGGGCGTTTTGGGTAAACATATCATTGTTTTCCATGACTGACCATTCAAATTGGTAATTCTAGGGGATTTCACTGCTGCCTTGTAAAACTCATGTTTTTCCAACATTTCTTTAACTTTTATATAATGTATATTGTTTTCTCAGACTACAATGTGAAATCACCATATGTTTTCTTTTATTATCATTAAAATTATGATTTACTTAAGTTGTAGAAAGAGTTATTTGCAAACTTAATTTTTACATATTTAGGCCCCAGAAACATAAATCTAACAATCTGCCATCAGCAAATTATTACAAACGCTAACAAAATATTAAGAGTTAATTTTTTGTTCATGAGCCGTTCTTCCAACATGTTGAATGTATACAAGAGAAACTGCTAGCATTGAATACTCTTCCCTGTACACATGAGTTCATAAATCACTAGAATTCTCTACCTGGGTTAAGTTTCTAGCGCCTGTAGAGCAATATATTGACTGTAGAGCAATAAAGTCACTGTTCTTTTCTTGCATTATGAATGCCCACGTTTATTAATTTGCAAAAGTAGCATTATCATTACTGTGGCCATTATTTTGCCCATCTCCTTATAAAAAAAGACATTTAAACACCTGTTAAATTAAATTTAAAAAAGGATTTATATATTCACAAAAGAAAAAGGTATTAAATGAATGGAATTTCAATAATCCAATTTCAAGACTGAAAATGCTATTAAATTCCTAATTGCATTAAATCATGTTTTAATGTGGCTATAAATTTTCTACTTTTCTTTCTTTTATATCCTCAGTGAAAATTACATATTTGGAAAATTGGACACTTTTTGTAAGCGGCTCGAGAAGATATCAGACATGAGCAATGTTTTGGAAAGTCTTGCTGATCTTCAGAATATTAGAATTGAAGGAATTGAAAAGATTAATATTCGTTATCAAACAATTGTTAGCAACACCAAATCAAAGACATATGATGTCTTGGATCACCGTAAGCAAGAAGTATGTGAAATTGTTTAGTAGGAAGTAGGAAAAATTAAGTTGGGCAAGCAAAAGATAATGGTGTTATTTATAAAATAAAAGCTAGTAGTAAATTATAACTTTTAGTAGTCTTCTACTATTGAACTGCTTTTAAAATAACTTTGCATATAGAAAAGCTATGCAAAGAAACAACTAGTTCCCTTTCCTATTGGTTTAATTTGTAACTGTGGCTATACCTTGTATAAGACCATACACCGTTTACATTTTTACATCAATAATACTGTGTGGTAGTTCAATCAATTGATATTCCAGTGACAGTGAGCTTTTAGGTATTTTGTGTTTGGCATGGGCAAATTTAATGTGAACCAATAAGCGATAAAGAGCAAGGTGTGCTCCCTATCAATCACTAGCTCTGTTACTGTTTTATAGCACAGTGGTTCCCAAACTTTTCTA
>CM070036.1:81085253-81104047 GCA_036250615.1 Ptychadena robeensis | reverse complement strand
AATTTTCTGTGAGAAGACCTAAGAATATAGAATACATTACTATAAATGTATCCATATCTTGTTGTATCATGTCAAACTTGTCGCCACTTCCTCTCTGATGTATACATTTGTCACTTTTTTTTGTTTCCTTCTTTTTTAAGGCACAAAAGTTTCATTAGACATGCTAAAACGTCGACTACACACAGTCAGCTCCAAATATCAGACCACAAAACTCACAAAAGATCATGTCTCAAGTCCACTGTTCAAAGCTGAAATCCATCTTGCCATTCCAAATGTTGTCATGCGACCTAGTCTTGAAGATATACAAGTAAGAAAATATTACATTATTTTCTACACTATTGTAAAATGTTTCCTAGTTTGCTGCTGAATGGGTTCTGGTTATATGGGTTTGGTTAACTTCCAAAAAACATTTGTTGATCTCACAATTTATAGTATCCTAATGGGTTCATCCAGACTCATTGTCTTCTTGCACTGCACAGACTGGTGCTGAAGTCCTTGACAGCAATTTCACACTACATGTGCTGCAGTGTGTTTTTTTCTAGTAATGGATGTGCTAGTAGTTATGCTTTCTTGTCCATTACCGGCATTGCATGTTACCCTAAAAGCAAATGCAGGAATGGAAACCTGTGTAGCTTGCATTAACGCTAGCTGTGCTTCATTTTGATACCACAGCACAGCTGCAGTGTGGCAAGTGTGAAATGCCCCATTAGCTGTCTTTCAGAGTCAGAATGCCGAATATTTTAAATGAATAAGTAGCCTTACAGAAGATGGGAAAGAGTGCACTCATTTTCATTTGTACAGTTTAATGGTTAAAGAGATTTCACTAACATCATGTAGGTAAGGTTAATTGACCGACATAGACATTTTTGTTCAAGAGCAACCAAGGGTGTATTTTAGGGAAAAAAGAATTTTGGGAAAATTGGGAAAACCAGAAGTGACGCCAGTGCCGTCACATCTAAAACATTGTAAATGTACTTTATATTTAATGTCATCACAGTTTGAATCGGAATCACGCCAGTGACGTCCCATCCGACAATCGGAAAGAGGAGCTATGCATTCTAGGTGCCGGATGTGATGTCACCAATAGGCGGAGAAAATGAATCCGCCCATGAACAGGCGGACGTCGTCTGAGTTTTTTTTTTAAAAGTCTGATCCACCTGTTCACAAACGGACCTGGCCGAAGTTCGGCTATCACTATTCATTAGCATTTCAGTATTATAAACCCTTATGCATCAGTCTTACTATTAGGTATAGCAGGAACATTCACACCTACCAATCAAATTTACCAGTAACCTTTCAGATTATTGTAATCGGTGAAATATATTTCAATGCAACAAAAATCTGATGCTGATCCTTTCTGGTATAACCTATAACTTATATATATATATACAGTATGGATGTATGATAATTAAATGTCTTTATTTTTCACATGATTACTAGTGTTGAGCTCGAATATTCGAATTTCGAATATATTTGGCAAATATCGGTTATTCGAGAATTTGCAAATTTCACGAATATGGCGGCGGATTATTTATAATTTCGAATATGGCGGCGGATATTTTATAATTTCGAATATTCGCATTGGGATGCTTATGGGAATGGATTGTGAATATATATTCTCAATGCTAAAATAAATAGCACATGTGACCATTCATTTTAATGTAAGGTAATTACGATTATAATTGAATCTAGTCGCAAATCCGTGCGCATTCCCGAATCGAATATTAGTAGAATTATTCGCGAAATATCGCGAATTCGAATATTGCCTATGCCGCTCATCACTAACAATTACTTCTGTTTCACAGAAACAATGTCCTATTCTCCAAGGTGATTTTCTGTTCTTTTGCAGAGTGCAGTGAACAAAGCTATAAATATTATATTGTCAGCAGCCAAGGACATTCCTCTCTGGAATTTTGCACATCTACATCACAAACAACAACAGGTAATGTAATCTGGTGTCCTTGCTAACAAGTTAAAAAAGCGAATGGTTTTTGATGACAGTGTTATGAATGTATGTATGCTCAGCTCAGATCAAATTCAACATTTTAACAAGCTAATCCTCAGACATGCAAGAGGTTTTTTTTAAACACTAACATGCTGTGTCAACACTTATTGCTATCATTTGTGTTTATTTTGGGAACACGAGAAAATCTAACATGTATATTATATTTTACATATTTAAATCATCAATCAAATTGTCATAATAAAAACACATTATAAAATGTGTATTATAGACAGACCTATAGGGCTTTGTTTATTTTAGTATACTGTCTACTTACTAATGTGTACAGTACAGTACATTATTCTGGGGGAAAAGCAGAACAACATATATTTCCATATAAATTTACTAAAATCAATGGATAAGCCATGCAGTTGCAGTGATAGCTTTCTTAGGGAGAGCCTAAGAGATATGTTGTGCTATCACAGAGGCTGCTTCTGAACTAAAAGCACCTTAGAAAAGGTCATATATAATTCCTGTCTTATGCTGAGCATACACAGGTAGATTCCTGTGCAATCGATTCCCATTGTATTTTGGATGGGTACCCTCTGTGTATACCTAGCTTTAGAGTGCTTTACGGACTTACAGCTAGAAAAGGTAACACACAAGAGATTTGCTGGGCTGGTGGCATTGGTTTAGCTAATGGTTCAGGTATTTAAAGCTTGTACAAGTTTAATGCCACACCTGTCATGAGTGTAGATGTTTCACATCTTGAAGTTTTTTTACACAGTAGTATATTTGTAAAATAACCCCTCTGTTGGTATTTCTGAATGTAGCTTGGGGTACACATTAACCTTCTTCAGACATGGCTGTGCCATCCCTCTTTGTCAGCGTCCTCCGAGCTCATCGCTGGATCCACCTCCATGATGTCACTGATGATGCCAGGGAGGTGTGGGGTTGCCCTCAACACATGCCTGTATTATATTTCAGGCATAGGTGTCCTGGGGCCTTCACATCCCCAGCATCAATGATAACACCAGGAATGTGTAGGGGAGGGCAGAGCATGAAATACAAACTGATCAATTTGTATTTATCATACTGCTTTAGGAAATGATCTCCTAACATACGGGAGGTTAAAGAGGATTAAGGACAGACTTAAATATGTTTCACCATGATTTCAACATTTTGAAAAGAAACTGAACCTTATTTTGCATGTGTGTTGGCATGGCCACTTCAAGATGCCAAAGTACATATATGACATGGTAACAATGCAGGAACTGCCTAAACAAAGATGTAGTTCAATAATCATGAGATATTCATTTATGAAAACTGCATATTTAAAAAAGATTAAAACTTGCATTTGCATTGTATTTAGTTTAAAGGGCTCTAAAAAATTTTGATTTGCTTTTGCTTTTTCTATGTGTTATGCCTGCTTGCAAAGGTATTTAAACTCACAGGAAAAGTTCCTAGCAGAATAACCTTGAATTTGTGATAGAATACTGAGACATAAGAGTCAGCAGTATTTACAGTCATGTAGTAATGATGAGGTGCCCTGCTTTTGCTCGCTTGAATCCCTCATTTAGTTCCATAGGGCATTGTCTTCTTGCTATTGTTCAGCCTTGTCCTGTCATGTTTAGTCTCATTTTAGCTGACACTCCTCTCCTCCCTGAGACCCATTGCAGCTTTCTGTTCTCTTTAGATCAAACCGCAGAAGATTCTGACTACAAATATAAATGATGTTTAAATTAGTAGTGTGAAGCGATTGGTACAAGTGTCAAGGCTGAAGTAAAAAAAAAATTTCCATTAAGTGCCAGTTATTAAATTTTGCATATGTCAGGCTATCATTTTACATTTTGCAATTAGTCGCTTTTTTCAGCAATCTGTATCCTTTCAGGTTAATTGATCTCCTGGAGTTTTAATGTTCATTATGAGGGTGCTAAGGGTTTGTATGCTTTTTGGTATGTGTTGATCCTTACACTTTATAAAAGATATGGCGTGGTTTGGTAAATTAATGGTATTTGTGCTTCTATCAAGTTGCCTACAGCAAGCTCTGTCAACTGAAGTGAAAACTCATTACTGAAATTACTTAAAGTGTATGTAGAGGCACAGCATTTCTTTTTAGCTTTGGAAAATGTGAGGTATTATTTAATCTTCTGTCAAATTTGTATTGCTGCCCATTGTTATTTATCATATCCGTTCTGGTTATCATTTTTAAGGGCGGAAAACAGTAAAGAGAAATCCTATATTTAATCCTATAGAGTTGTTATCAAAGCAGGGGTGATATGGGTGTGTGAAAGGGCTTCTGGTGAAGAATGATTTTACTCACTTCCTGCTTACGTTTACGTAAATGCCCCAGGAGGGAGTGAGAAGGTAACTTCTCATAGTTGCCACAGAATACTATTTTCCCCCTCTTTTAAGTTTTAATACTATTTTATGTCTTTGGTAAGTTGGACAATTAGAGAGTTTGAATTTAACCTAATAGTGTTTTAATCCTTTTATCAGATTCAGGAGGGGTTCTTACAGAAAATGTGGGAATTTTGTCTATGAAATGAATGTCTATGAAATGAATGAGTGAATACCGATGGCACTTATCAAATAGTCTATACCAGTCATGGGCCAACTATAGCTCGCGGGCCATATCCAGCCATACACGTGGCCTGTACACATATTTATTTGTAATTTATTTTTTTAATTCACAGCTTGAGCAAAATGCTGCCAGAGATTTGGGAGATGAACTTACTAAAATGGTTGTGCTTAAACCTTTGGATAAGCAAATCAGTGAACATAAAGATGTGAGCAAAGTTGTCATTCAGCTCAGCTCCATTGTCTTATCTCTTAAAGCTGATGCTATAGATGTACTTAACAGCTTTACTACATTTTCTGGAATCTGGAATCAGGTAATACATTTGTCACTTTCTTTCTTGTACTCCGCTGTGACATATTTGAATCTACTTCAAAATAACAAGCTTTCTGCAGCAGTCTCAGTTGTTTAAGTGTATTTATTTTTATACACTCTGTAAATCATGTGTTAGTGATCGAAAATTAGTAAGTGACCCACCATTTATTACAACTGCAAAGTCATATTTTGATACATATTGCCGAAGCTGGGCGTGAACTGCTCTTTGTTTTAAAATCGATACTTTTTTAGCTGAATTTCCCCCAAATCTAATCTGTAAATTTCAGTAGATCATTCAAGTATTTGACGGGTTTGGTATTTAGATTGATTTGTATCCTATCTATAGAACATTCGCACAGAACTAAGGAAAGGAATTTATCAGTTGTGAATTGGCCACATGTTTTTTCGAATGATCATTTAAAACCAAAATTTTTTAAATCGAACAGAAATCAAACGGAAAAGCCATGTATGTCCAGCGTTCGTTACATGGCTTTATTAGATTTGCGCATACATCAGTTGTAGGATCAAAGCTACCTTGCTCCTAATAGTTTCTAGTCACCCATATGTAAAGGAAAGTATGGTATGTATAATTATTAAAAAATTCCCCCAATCCTCAATAAAGTGATAAATGATTTTGAAGTTGTGGCTGAAAAGAGGGATGTTTTTTACACTCTTTAGTTCTGTCCAAAACTAGAACTGTCCAAGAATATTAGGATGTGTTCACTTTCATTTTCATATTACTGTTCCTAGTGATACTTGTTTAGTTTGTTTAGTGTGTGATAAAGGTTTTAAATAATTATGTTTGTTTTTTGAAAATTAGAAATTCCTGTCAATGGCACCAACAGAACTTCAATAGACACTTGGAATGATAACACATACCCCACTTTGAACTGTTAATGTGTTCATCTTTTTGCTTAACCTATCAATGTTATTGCCTATCTTCACTTCGAAAAATATTGCACAAAAACAGTTTTAATAATTTAGTGTATACTATACACCCAGAACATCAACTATTTTATTACTATTTTTAAATTGGTTTTATTCTGTCATTTATAGGATGTTGATGAAAAAGTTAAAGAGTTCCTTGACACAAACCCTGTAATGTCTGAATTCCGAAGTCAACTCAGCCATTACTCAGTAAGTTTTGTTGCCCTCAGATTACTATTTTTCTGCTCGCAAATACTACTGCTTAGATTATATTGTCTCATATTTACATTTTATTTTACAGCATTTGGAATCCCAAATCAGTGAGCTTCCAGGTCACTGCATTGTAGGCTCTGTTGACTTCTCAACTGATTGTCTAAAAATGGCTTTAGTACAAGAATGTCGACGTTGGAAGAGAGCTATTGGTTCAGCTTTGAATAAGAAAGCAGCAATGGATATGGATGAGATTTATTCCTTTATTGATAATCTCAGTAAGAGACTGAATAGACCTGTTAATGATCTTGATGATGTACGTGGTGCTATGGATGCACTGAAGGAAATCAGAGAGTCAGAAATTAAGATTGACATGATGATTGGACCTATTGAAGAATCTCATAGTCTGTTGGTTAAATATGAGCTAATATTTCAAGATGGAAATGCTGAGCGGGTAGATGGATTAGCTTATGCCTGGAAGAATTTAAACACACAGGTAAATCTAACTCTCGATTTGTGTGAACTTCAGATATAATGATCAATTAACTTGGTTTTAATATACATTTTTTAAAGGTTGTGCAAACCCAGAACTTACTTATCAAAGTACAACCAGAGATGAAGACAGATTTGCTTGATGGCGTAAAAAAGTTTCAGACTGATGCCAGCGAATTTTATAAAGACTATGACGTATCGTAAGTATAGTTTCTAAATGTTAATTATGCTGTAATTACATACCTCTGGGAAAAAATGCTTGTGTGGTAAATCATTATTTCCTCATCCTAAAATGAGTGGCGTTTGTTTAGATACTTTTTATCTAAAACACTTTCTTTATCTGTAACCTTACATTATCAAGCCCCCCTCCCTATTCAAACACAGGTTAAGAATGAGGGCGCGCGCCCCCCTGGAATACTTTTGTGTCCCCCAGGGGGGGCCCATCCCCCAGTTTGGGAACCAATGCCTTAGGAAGTTGTAAAGCAAAAATAAGCCTTATGTGTCAGCTAGCTGTATAGTTAAAATAGTTGATTATTGTATGCCACTGAGATAGGAAAATGCCTTTCAAAAAATACTTTGTCCCTGGTTGGTGTGCAGACCCTATACCACATGTAATAATAATGCTATTCCAGCCATGAAAAGTAAGTCCACCTTAACTTATGTAATGTTATTTAATGTTGACTAAAAAATTACCAAGGCAACTTTAATCCCATTGGGTATTTATTCTGAATTCTCAATCTTAGATTGTGGTTTGCATGTTCCCAGAATTGTTCTGAAAACTTTATGCCGCATGTTTTACAGGGGACCTGGTGTAGAAGGTATTCCTCCCAGAGAAGCAAGTGACAGGCTGCAGGTTTTCCAGGCCAAGTTTGATGAGCTTTGGAGGAAGTATGTTACTTTCTCTGGAGGAGAAGAACTTTTTGGCCTGGCAGTAACAGGTATTTCTTTTTTTTTTTCTAAACTGTCTAGCTCAATCCAAGAACATTAGTGTTTAAATCAATTTTAAATGTGATCGGTGTAAACATTCTTGCCAAAATATATTTTCTGAATTTTCAGAATACTCTGAACTGCAAAGGATTAAACGTGAACTCTCGCTACAACAGAAACTCTATGGCCTTTATAATGCAGTTATAGATAGCATTAATGGGTATTATGAAATACTCTGGACTGACCTGGATATCGAGAAAATCAATAATGAGTTGCTGGACTTCCAAAATAGGTATGTATAAACAATGTAAGTAAAATGATTGTGGCTAGCTCACTACAAGGCTTTGTAGAGGCGAATATTACGATTTCTTCTTTCTGCGGCACCTCTTCTTAGATGTTCCAACGCCTCCTGCTCACAGATTCACTTGTGGTCAACAGACGAGGTATTCAAGCCTCTCCTGGCATGTGAGGCCGGAGCTGCTTTACAAGGGGAGCCCTTGGTTGACCTGTGTCTACCTCTTACACTTCCAGTTTTCTTACAAAGTCGATATATATATGTACCCACATACCTACCTCAATTACCAATGTTCTAAATACTTCCCTGATGAAGCCCACCTGGGCGAAACGCATCAGACATTCAGCAGACCATTGGACAATTGTCATAAATTTATTTGTGGATGTATCTGTGACATTACTATCTTCTTTTATGTTTTTACAAATGTTGACAAACTATCTGGACCGTGTGTGGTCTCAGTAATTGTCAAACTTTCAAACCTTCAATTTTAATTGTAAATTGTGATGGTCCTTAATATTATACAATAAAGACCTTTTAACTAATATTGATTCCTTGATGCCCGCAATTGCCAGATTTAGTAGTCCCGCCTATTAGGGACCGGGGTGTAATTTCTCACCCACAAATCAGTGTTAAATTTTTTTTTATAAAATAATCTCCTTTAGTAGGTTAAAAATAAGGCATCAACGCATGTCTGACTAACAAGTCACTTCTTCAGGATGGATTTTGGTTGGAATGTAGTCTGTGAAAGTTATAAATAATATAACATGGTATAAATATTACACCCAAAGGCAATGTATATACAACATATATAGTATAAGTCTGAAGATGTTAATATAACATAAGTATGGTATACGTACTATTCCTAAAAGGAATACAAAAAGTTTACCTACCAATATCGTTTTTCTGAAAAGTTTGTATCTGGCAATGGCAACCCATTCATCGGATATATATAGACAACCATAAGTGTGCGACCTCCACCACACTCCATGGGGACGGTGAGAAAAGTTCCTCATCTGTGACCATACAACTCTAGGTAGCTAGTTGAATAAGAAAACTACGCATGTACAAATTAACCAACCAGTGGATGTTTCCCCAGGGTTATTAATTGTACCCTGGTAGGTTATATATAATATATAGCTATAGCTAGGTAATCTAAGCATTTTAGATAAATGTACAACTAGGGAACAAAATGGTAATCTTTCCTTTTTCGTTCTTATCGAGCCCAAATTTGGTACCCCCATATATCCGCTCATAGAGCTCCTCTTTGGACCCCTAGTGCTAACCCACATATTTCTCGTTGTCTTTTCCCATTGTTCCTGGGTTTCACTTTTATGGTGGACCCTCCTATCGAGGGCACCTCCATTTCCGCCTACAACCTACATTAAAATAATTGCTTTTGTTAAGCAATGTATTAGCAGTTAACTATAAATTTTTAGCAAGGTGATAAAATCAATAAAGAGAACACAAACTGTAAAACAACCTAGATCTAAAAAAACCCTAATGTTTGGAAAAAATTCTACCAGGTGCTTTTGTCTTTAAGACATAGAAAAAGATATAAGATAGAAAAAGTTATAAATTGGTCAAATATCGAATCTAAAGAATATTGTTGCCTGGATCCACATTATCTTTTGTAACAATGTCTAGGTGCAACTTAATAAGCAGCTACAATTTGAAATTGTTTTCTCCCTTAAGAAACAGCTACGTATTTTCTTTTTACTGAATTTCGCAAAGAATGGGTAGGTTTTTTTTATAGCAGTTTAAATCAAAACTATTTGACAAAAGCAGTGAAAATTGAAAAACAGGACAAGATATAAAAATGTTAGTACACTCAGTTTTGTATGGTTTTTACATTTACAATGAACCCCCCTAATGTTTCTGACGGCACCATCTCGTACAGCGCTCTCCTGTCAGTCCTGCTCTGGACGAGATGGTGCCGTCCGGCGAAGATCAGAGCCCTGGCAGCACAATCTCACTGTTATGTTCTGTCCCGGTGTCTCCGATCATCTGTACTGCACTGTTCTGCACTGGAGTTAATCTCCCCCTCCCCCCACCCCGAGTGACATGTTGATGTCACATCGGAGGGGGGGGGGGGCAGCGGGAGGTTCAAAAGTCAATCGCACGAGAAACAGTTTTCTATGCAGAAAACTGTTTCAGTTTGATTCCCCAGATGTTAAGATGTTAAAGCCAGCTAGTCAAAATTTGGCAAAATGTTGCATTTTCACAAGTATACATATCATTTGCACTATTGCTTTTTGTTATGTTATGTAAGCTTATGTTAGCCTGCTTGTAGTATAATGAGTATGTCTCTGTCTTTTTGCCTGTAGAATTCGAAAGCTGCCCAAAGCACTAAAGGAATGGCAAGCATTCAATGACTTGAAGACCAAGATTGATGATTTCAGTGAGAGTTGTCCTCTACTTGAAATGATGTCAAATAAAGTAAGACGAATTTCTTTGCAAAAAACATGATGGTGTGCTGATTAGCTGATGCAGTGGTGAAACCTCCCTTCCATTTTTCATTTGCTTTAGATGCTCTTGCACAACTTCTTCCTCCTTTATATATATTCCACAATACTTTCAGAATCCAGCAGCGAGTGTTAGAATCCTTTTTATCACTTGTGGTAGGAATTCTGTTTCCACAACTATGTACTCTGTGTATAGAGGCTCAACAGATAGCTTAACCACTAATATAAGGAAGTCAGTGAAGAAATACTCAATCCTCAGTGATGTGAATAAACTTGTATACTTTATCCTTATAATAGATTTGGTAAAACTGCAATACAATACAAATAACAATACATCAGTACCCATATAACATCCATAATACATAGCTGTGCATGAAAGGTAACAAATACTCTTACTTACAGGCTATTATGTAGACAGGGCCTGATACAAGCATCTAATTTCCTCACAGTGTGCTCCTGAACTAAGATGGAGTCATTTCCTGTGAACTATGAAGGGGGCTTAGGGGGCTGGCTTATTCACAGCTCACTAATGATAGAATAAATGGCGGCTGTCCCAGAAATGGTAATAAGTGGCAGCAAATACAATCTACTGTAATATAACATCGCTAAGCATATAACCACTCACTGCACCATGTCTAAATGGTGAGGTAAATCCAGAACAGTAGGTGTGAGAACCTCATCTGGTAGTTTTTTTCCCTCAGTAACTGCTGAGTCATTAATAATATTTAATGATAAATAAGATTGGTGGGCTATGCAGTAAAAGTCTTATATATTTACATTTGGTCTGAGGATTTGGTCAAACATCCTGCCATAAGACAAATGCTTTTGTGGTGCTATCATTTACCTAAAAGGTAACATTTACATGTGCTCAGCAAATCCTTTGTCACCTAAGAAATGTTAATTAGTTAAATATGTGCAAAAGCCTATATAACTGCAAAAAACTATTAAATAACATTGACCTAAACCATTATGTATTCCCCTTAATCAATGTCTTTTTATGTCATGTTCCCTATTAATTATGTCCCTGGCATCCCACGGCTGGCTTACCCTGTCCAATATGAGGAATTAATGGACACCAACAAAAAATCCAGTCCTAATATTTAAATTTTTTGACAAAATGTATTTATTTTCTGTTTTATATTGCATTTATTTGCATTTTTCTTAAATGCATCTTTGATTGCTACCTAATACCTCCATCTTGTCTTATTTTGCTATTTTACTTGCACACTAGGCGATGATGAAGCGACACTGGGATAGAATTTCACAACTTACTGGTCACACTTTTGATGTGGAGTCTGAAAGCTTTTCTTTAAGGAACATAATGGAAGCTTCACTTTTGAAATACAAAGAAGATCTAGAGGTAATCTATGTTGGATTAGTGGTATGAGTTGTCATTTAAATCAGATTATTTTCTTTCTATAAAATATAATTTTTTAGTTTATCATATTCAGATATTATATCATTATTGACCATCACTCTTGTCAGATTTTTTGGGACCTCTTGCTTTAGTGTTATTATGTCCCAATAATCTGAAGAATATGATTTAAAGCTATAAAAAATTCCTGGCTTTAGCACTATTTAAAAAGGGCAATATCCCTGGCACACCAACTGTATATAGAATCTGAACTAAGCCAAAAAAAGTTGTCCCTGGTTGCTCAGAAATGACATCCACACTAGATTTACCCAATTAGTAAGTTTTACACCAGCTTTACAAAATTAAAATCATCAAAAAAGTTAAAATCATGGCAAAATGTAAACGTAAATGTACAAAAAGCTGATAATTGAGAGTTACATGAATTCCACACACATTAGTGAGTGTGCCTGTGCAGAAGAGCAGGAGTAAATGGTAGATTCAACAACAACAAAGTAAAGGATAAATAATACATTGCTAAAATTTTAAATACCACAACCAGCAAAGTTAACCTCCCTAGCGCACCGCCTGTACCGCACCTTTTTTAACAGTGTGGTACAGGCAATAGCAGCAGTGTACAAGGTACACTGCCTGCCATTTTCTCCCTCCACCCTCCCCTCTCTACACAGCCAGTGTCATTCATGACACTGGCAGTGAGGTCTGGAGAGCAGAAGCCCCTCCATTAACATGGAGGTCTATGGCACTGCTCACCCTCGCCCCCTTCCGCGTCTGAAAGCAGCATCGCCGTAGCTTTCCGGGGATAGGCAGCTGGGAGCCCAGCTCATCCAGAGTTTGTTCTTCACACAAACTCTGGACGAGATGGGCTCGTCACGAACACTAAGGAGGTTAAACAATGGTTTAGAAGATAATGTTCTACAACAAGGACACTTATCCAATAGTTATTACTTGTAAAAATATATAATTTTTTAATTTAATAGACTATTTCATTTAATTAAATGTGGTTGAATTATAAGACTCTGTGGCAAAAGAGTTAAGCTGGGCATACACGGGTAGATGACCCCCGATCAATTGAACGGAAATCAATATGCACCACATCCACATGGGCACATCGATTCCTGTTCAATGAGGACCCATTCTCCCCAGCTTGCAGCCTGTGTTGTTCTGTGAGAGATTCACTCACTCACAACACAGCTGCGAGCTGGAAAAAGGCAGCCGATGAGCCCACAGGCCCCGCCCCCTGCAGCTAGCTGATCATAGCCGCCTGTGTGCAGCTCAGCTGTAAGCCCGTCCATTACATTGGATGGAGACCCGCTGTCCCCATTCAAAGTAATGGATTTCGACCAAAGTTTTCCAACATGTTGGAAACCTGTTTGGTTGAGTTCCTTCAAGCAGGATACGTTGATCCTGCTCAAAGAAACCATGGATGGCTCAAATGAAGAAACGAATTAGAGCAACATTGGGTGTCATGAACGCGCACGGCACCTGATGTTGCTTCAATCTGTTTCTTCATCGAGCCATGTATGGGCAGCTTTAGAAATCATTTTGCTTTATTTTTGTATAAGGGTAAAGGGATTCCATTGTTACTATGATCATTTTTGCACACATTTTTAAATTCGGTCCTATGAAAAGGTTTTGAAAATACAGACTTGTTTCCTAGATTCCTTGTTTCCTAGATTCCTGTAACACCTGCACAGTTTGTTCTACTAAACAATGATAGGCCTTGTTAGAGCTGGAATCATTTCCTTTCATAGTACTCCAGAGATAAGAGTAACAAGAGGTGCCAATAGCTCATATAATGAGCAACATGACAGAGGATACTAAATTGAAGAGCAGCAGAACCTTCAATCATTATAGCGGAGAGGCCCACAAGTATGTGTGGGTTTGGAAAAAAGAGCAATCTAATCTGCAGGTGGCTGTTCCTCTTCTGTATCAATTAGTGGTGTTTTGAGCGAGGTGAACTATTGCTTTCTGCAAATTGAAGCATGTGGAGATGTAATTGTTGTATGAATATTTATGTCCAACAAATGAGCTCATATGAGCTGCGCAATTCTTCATTTATTTGTGCAGTGCGTTACTTGTCATCTTGAGTATATTGTGCTGTTTTGTTCCATAAATCAATTAGGTATGCAAATAGCTTTGTGCTTTTAAATGCATTATTTGGCTGTTAGAACTTTAGTATGTGACTTGGAAAATTAGAAAAATATTCAGATAAATGTTCTCTCTCATCAACAAAACACTGAATGTTTGCAATTTGTAGGTATTTTATATGTATTTTATTTACTGCTAATGAATGAGTCAAGAAGCACAATCCCACCCTTTCCAAAAAACAGTAATTGTTTTTAGAACTAATGACTGTTGTGTGTGTTGGTTTGTTACTATATACCCTGTAGTGTTACTACTATTTAATAAACATGCATTTACCTGAAGTCAAAAGGTCAGGATCTTATAGTTTTATGGATGATGAGAAATAGGATATCAGTATGGCCATACTCTCCTCCCTAGATGTTGTAATGTGCAATGTACCATTCACCTTGTTAGAAGATATGTAATGTGTTTCTGTTACTTAACATATATTGATCAGACACAATCATTCTCTGAGTCAATACTGCAGCACTTATGGTACTTATTCAAGTCACAAATCTTGTCGCAAAGCAATTTCTGTCCGGAACAGCATACCTCCTTTAAGTTCATTGGTTTACTAAATGGTTTTTCATATTTAGTTGTTGCTTATTTAAGGATTTGTTTTTGTAGTAAAATGTGCATAATTTTTCTGATAAATAACTCTTTTGACCATCTGAATGAAGCCTTAAATAGAAGAAATACTGTTTAGCTGATTATTTATTCCCATGACATGGGAAATACTTATGTTTCAAAATCAATCAATCTAAGATATAGAACACCATCTTTTCATTGAAAGTATGAAAAGTATATTTTGGCTATTGGCAGCAAAAATGTTTTACTATACAAGGCCAAATAATATTACAATTTAAGAATATTATTCAAATATGACTCCTGACACTCGTGACTAGTGATGAGCGGAATTGGCAATTTTCGAATTTGCGATATTTCGTGAATCATTTTTCTAATCTGATTTGATATTCGTGAATGTTCGCAATTTGAGTGTATTGCGAGAGTATATTTGCAGTTACAATCGCATTGTGATTACCTTCAAAACGATGATTGCATGGCCATAGGCTTCCCAATGCATAATATCACGAATATTCGACAATGCGAATATCTGCCATCATATTCACAAAATTTGCGAATTCTGGAATAGTGGATGCTCGAAGATTATATTCGCAATTCGAATATTAAAGCTCAACACTTCTCGTGACTAGAGATGGTCGCTTTTTTGACTTGCTGACTTTGTGAGCTGATTGCGAAGCCTCTGAAAATGATATCATCCCCAAAATTGCTGGAGATGTAGAAAAGGGTTGCAGCAACATTTCATATTTTCTTTTTGCTCTAGCACATGCAGTTTTTGCATAAATTAATTTAGATTTTCGACATTCCAATTTGACTTGACTTTTTTTATGTAAAAAATATTTGTGTTAGAGCAATATTTTTTTATTTTTTTTGTATACCCCCAACCCTGCTCAGGGGCTTTGCAATTAACTCGAAATTGTCTAAATCATCGAATATTTAAAAAAATATTTGACCATCTCTACTCGTGACACATGACACAACATTCTGCTGCTTATTTGTAAGCAATCTTATTACATTGTTAAAAGGCCCATCAGGTTTTTTATTGCTGCTTGTGTCCCCCTTAGAAATATGTTTTTCCTGTTGACCCATGCCACTAGGTCAGAACCTACAAGCAGAACCACTTCAAATGTGGTGCTTTAACATTCCATGTTCATTGAGCAGAGAAAGAGATACATCTCATAAGTTGAAAGCTAAGAACACTAATGCTAGGCATACACATGCCGATAAACGGACGGATTTTAATCTGACCGACGGGCGTGCGCGCTCTCGCCGTCGGTCAGGTTAAAAATCGGCCGCTAATCGGCATGTGCCCACATGGGGCGACAGATCCCTGTCGCCCCACTTCTCGGCCGGCCAGAGATCCGACATGTCGGAAAATCTCTGGCCGGCACGAGCCAATGGAAGCCGATGCCATAAGCTGCAATGAAGACGCCGTCTCCATCGCAGCTTATGGCCGTCACACAAAGGGTGCCTGGCCGATTGAAGGGGCCCCAGAATGCAATGGGAGGCTAACGTGATGACGTCATCACGTTAGCCTCCCGGAAAGATATCGGAGGAAGATATCGGATGAGGTCTGTATGTGTATGCCCAGCATTATTAACCCCTTAACATATACACATGCATTCCTTTGATGGTTTATATAATCTTAGATGTGTAGTAGTGACCACATCAGGAGAAATTAAGGTTTTATGCCTGTTTGCTTTGCCTTTGTGTTGCAGGACATATGTATCAGTGCTGTCAAAGAAAAAGACATTGAAGCTAAATTGAAAAATGTCATTAATGAATGGAGTGCCCATGTTTTCACATTCGCCCAGTTCAAGTCAAGAGGAGAACTCCTCTTGAAAGGCTCAGACACCTCTGAGAAAATTGCTCTGATGGAAGACAGTCTCATGGTGTTAGGTTCCATTATGAGTAACAGGTAAACCTCGGTTTTCAAAAATACATTTGCTATATTATCTATAATGTGTGGGAAACATAACATGGCAACACAACCAGTTGTGATTTATACAACTATGCTTTGTAATATTATATTGTGATAGATTTTTTTTAGTTTAAGATTGAATTATAAAGGGTCGTAAGTCATCTTTACTGCTCTCTGGGACAAAGTTCACATAACAAAGTTCACGAGTGGCAGCAAATTACATGTCAATGCAGCCTCTAGTTGCAGGTCGCGTCTCGGGGGCAAAACGAGGGTACATGTGTTTCAAATCGCGGCCTTGCAAGTGGGGACAAGCCTATTGAAAGTAATGGAAGCGGCTGCCGCGCCTTCACATGGCCAACTTCGCCTGTGGGGACAAGCCCTAAGGTGTAGTGCTGTGAGTAGAGAAGAAACCTTTCAATAGGGACATGTGTTCCATGCTAGCTGCATTACCGTAACTTCTCCCCTTTTTATTTTACTTAGGGCACTTTCACACTACCAGTATTAAACACTGCATTATCACAATGTGCTGCATTATGCCATCTGTGCTATTTTATGTAAGATGCTTGCACTGCAGAAAAAAAAATGTGTGCTGCAGGGCCTTATGGATTATGCACTCCGTAACATCTTATTGCAAAACGTAAAATGCAAGTGTGAATGGTACAACAGCTTTCCAATGGAAAACGTTTTATACCATGCAGTAATGCTAGATTTTATACTATATACAAAAATTAGCTTTAGTCATAAACATCTGGATCAGGCCATACTTCTCACCATTATGGAAATTATCATTTAGAGTTGCCACGATGTGCTAAATTTACTTAATTGATCTAGATTATGTGATTGACAAGTGTGGTTAAAGGTCTTTCTGTTTTAAGACACATTTTTCTTTATTATTTAATTGCTTGATTGTTTAAATATATTTTGTAAGTGTTTAACTTTGTGCTTATGTTGCCACTTTAGGGCTTTTTTTCCATTAATGCAGCCGGCGGCGGCACAATTGCCGCCGGCTGCATTAATGGAATAAAAGCCCTAAAGTGGCAACATAAGCACAAAGTTAAACACTTACAAAATATATTCGCTAAGATTCGCCCCCGCTAAGATTCGCCCCCGCTAAGAACCGCATCTCATGTGGTTATTAGCCGGGGCCATTCATCTCTATGGCCGCGGTCAGTGGTGGGCAGCCACGCAAAAGTGCAGACCGCAGTCAAAAACTCGGTCGACCGAGTTTTTAGGCGGCGGCCGCCCCCTGACCGTGGCACGGGACTAGCCCATTCAACTGCATGGGCGCAGTTTTAGCCACCCTGTAGGCGACCACGGGCTTCCACAGTAGTGGAAGCAAGCCCTTAAGCTGTACTGTTAAATATTTAATAAGTTAAATAAGTTCTAAATTGTTTATTGCTGATAAAGAAGATTGCATTCTGCAGACTTCTGTAACATTAAAGGTTACATCTGAAATGTGCATCTATTGTATTGACAAATTGGCTTTTAAATGGACAGACATAGAAAAAAATCTGTAATACTCCCAGCAGGAAAAGCACATCAGAACAATTGCACAGTTATCACTAGTTGACATTTATGTCTAGGTGTGACGCCTCTATTTTAGTGTACAGATCAGATCAATGTGCATGAAATGGTTGAAATTAAGGACGCAAACATGCTGACATTTAACCAGTCCTATAATTATTTATTTTCTCACTTGAAATTATTTTCAGGTAAATTACAGATTTTTCTGTTCTTAGACAGGACTATTATGTTGCCTAAAACATTTGTATAAAACTGGTGTATATAATTTCACAAAAAATAAGTAATACTAATTAGGGTAACTATATTTCATACATTTCCTGCTATACTCTACAAGCTTTACATGTCAACATAATTATGATTAGCCTTTTAAGATCTCTCTTGGGCAAATTAGGGTGTACTTTCTAATGTATAGATAATTTTTTATATTTAATCAATAATGAAATGAAATGTTTGTTTAACAGATATAATGCACCATTTAAGCCAACCATACAACAATGGGTGCAAAAGCTATCCAACACAACAGAGATCATTGAGAACTGGCTTAATGTGCAGAACCTCTGGATTTACCTAGAAGCTGTTTTTGTTGGTGGTGACATTGCAAAGCAATTACCTCAGGTATGTACTGTTGTTGAAAATGGATTTGCATATGATACATGTGTTTGATATCAATTAGAAAAAAAAAGTACTGTAATCAAAGACAATGGATCAAATGAATTGAGCATTCTGTAACACGGCCTGAGGTGTTTAGGGGATTGACTTGAAACAATCCCCTAGGTTTTTTATAGCCCACTACATAAAGGCATACAGAATCTTATACACCTATATCAGCTGTGCACTAATGGCTTTGTTGTGGCTTGTGAACATATTTGGGGGGGGGGGGTTAAAATATATTAAACTTTGATCTTAGTACCTTCCATTATAATTAATTCTTAAAACTAATGTACCCTGCAATACTCCCCAAATAGCAATGATTTCTACTGTTTAGAGATATCCAGTCACAAATTTTCTCTTGCTGCAGTAAAACAGACAACAGGCACGAAGTTCAGGGTATATGAAAAATCAACAATACATATACCGTATATGCCGGCGTATAAGACGACTGGGCGTATAAGACGACCCCCCA
>CM070036.1:81055296-81076258 GCA_036250615.1 Ptychadena robeensis | reverse complement strand
AGTGTCCTTGCAAAGAAGGGTGGCTATATTGGTCACTGATTTGTTTTTGTTTTGTTTTTGTCAGAAATGTATATATGTGATTGTTGAGATGTTATATTGGTTTCACTGGTAAAAAGAAATAATTGAAATGGGTATAAATTAGTTTTTTGTTAAGTTGCCTAATAATTATGCACAGTAATAGTCACCTGCACACACAGATATCCCCCTAAAATAGCTAAAACTAAAAACAAACTAAAAACTACTTCCAAAAATATTCAGCTTTGATATTAATGAGTTTTTGGGGTCATTGAGAACATGGTTGTTGTTCAATAATAAAAGTATTCCTCAAAAATACCACTTGCCTAATAATTCTGCATTCCCTGTATAATGTTGTGGACACATACATAAAAAGAATATTTGCATGTTAACTCTTATGTAGTGGCCATTAAATGCTTACATAGATCAGAAAATGAAAAATGTATTATCATACACATATTCTCTGTCATGTGTACATGCATATGTATAAATAACTTCAATCATAGTCATTTTTGAAGCTATGTAGTGCACCCTACCAGCACCTCCCACTTGATAATAGAAATCTGAATATAAAACTTGCATCTCTTTATCACAATGGTATACAATCTACAGTATCTCCTTTCATAGGAGTAGCGTACACCAAAAATGATGAAAACCGAGTTAAATGGGTGGCGTGAACCCCATCCTCTATGACTTAACCCTTTTAGTGTTGTGGTTGATTCCCCTAATGGTTTTTTTGAGATGTCTATTGTTGTTAGTGATGTTTTGTTTTAAAATGAGGATTTTGCCTTTAAATACATGGAAAATGAGAAAATAAATTTTTTTGTTATCTACAACAAAAATAGGCCAAAATGTTTTTTCGGTTGTACATATCGCCCAATCAGGGTCTACAGAGTTATCCTCAAGATTATGAACAAATAAACAGTGGTTTATATACACGTTTTGTATGCTACGGTTCCCACTATACTCTTAGCCCTTATTTTAAAGGCCTCACTACATCCATCCCTACCAGTGCCAACTAGAGATTCTCTGGGAATGCATACACCTCCCCAGTAAACAAAGCTATTTTTATCTTGCTTCTATGCTTCTATTTATGAAGATAATACATTACAATTTTGTATAGCTACTCCTTGTCATTGTTCAAAGGTAGACTTTGGTTTACCCATATGTTGAATGTAAGATTTGCTGAATGACAGAAACAGAAAAACAATCAACACAAGGACAAGGAAAGAGATGCCTGATTGCATAGCTGTACTTCAGTGCAGATGGTTAATGGTTCCTCTTAGTCCCAATGCATTTTCTATTAGAAGTTAATGTGCTCGCTTATTTATCAAGGTGTTAGTATTAAATACTAACTAGACTATATTAAATACTAACTAGACTAACTTCTTTGCAAGCAAAATGTTTTGTCATGAAATAAAATTAAATTTCCTTGGTGATTGGCACAGGTTTGGCACAGTCTGGTGCTTGGGGCTGCTTTGATGAATTCAATCGTATTGAGCTGCCTGTCCTTTCCGTGGCGGCACAACAGATTTACATAGTGTTACAGTGCAAGAAAAATAAGAAGACCCAGTTCATATTCACAGACGGTGATGTGGTTGATATGGACAGAGAATTTGGTATATTTTTAACCATGGTAAGGATTTGCACATGTACATTTTCTGTACACATTTTCTATATATCTTTAAAACTGCAAACTGAGATATGGTTAGCCATGAAGGATTTAATGGAACATGTTATCAAATATATAATTAATTAGAAATACAAATAAGAAATACAAAATTAAACAGCTCATTAATGGGCTCCTTCTGTCAGCTTTCCTCCAATTTCAGATGTAATGAATTCAGTGCGAATGTTTCCATGCTGTCACAGAATAGGATGGCTTATGCACTAGTAGAAAGGCAGTGCTAAATATCTGCAGTCAGCATAAATAATATAGTAATACAGTAGACAAATATATATATATATATATATATATCCGTGCACATTATTGTGCTTCATATGTAGTACAAAAATCCAATAATTAATTCATTTTCCTCTGAGCATAGAGTAAAAAAGGATCTCCCACACCAGATTTTTACAAAGTCAGTTAAGATTTTGGGCTACAAAGAGTAAAACATGGCAGTTGTGACCAGTCTAAAAATATGAATAAAAAGTGTTTTTGAAGCCGGGCATAGCTGTTTAGATTTCATGCCAATTTCTCGACAGATCGACCGTGCATGATGACGTAATCACGCACAGCCAGTCATTCTGAGAATCGTCCGTTCACACTCAGTGTGCTGGCATTGGTCCCCATCCAAAGTAATTAGATTGACCTAAAAATTACGGACATCTCTGGGCAGATTCATGGCCCGATTTAAGGCAGGCATGTTATATTTGCCGCCGCAAATCTAACCATGTATGCCCAGCTTTACTGAAAGATTTTAATAAGTTTGATGGCAGTTTAAGAAGACCATGTATGCTTTGCAACAGGCCAATTTTATGCAAATAGGTAGCTTTACTTTTTGTGGAAATTGTGGTTAGGCACCATTACAGTTCAGTATAAAATGCATAAAGCTGGCTGAATGGTGGTTTGAACTTAGAAATTATATCTGTTTATAATTTGTGATCTTATATAGAATGCTTACAAGCCTAATGAGTGTAATTTTTTTTATAATTATAAAGTGGCAAAGCCAGTAATACGAACCAACAGTATTGCTTAACCTTTGTCTTTATTCTTTTCTACAATTGTATGACAATAGAAAAGGTTTCAGTTTTATAATGTTGGGTTATTAATATCTTCTCAGAAATTAATTAGTTTTCAGTTTATTAGAACAATGTAGAACACTTTTCTACAGTATATACATAAAGCACAAAAATCAGGTTTTCCTTTACTTTTCTTTTAACACTATATTAACCTTGACATTGTAAACCCTCAAGGGAAAGTACTGTAGTCCTATTGTTGCTTAAGTATTTAGTCAATGTACAATTATTGTTATGATGTACATTTTGTGATTTAATATTATTATTGATGATATATGCTAGTTACCATATTGGATGTTAAATGCTTTTGCTGTTTTGTTGTGCAGAACCCAGGGTATGCTGGGCGTCAAGAACTTCCAGAGAATTTGAAAGTTCAGTTCCGCACAGTGGCAATGATGGTGCCAGACCGAGCCATCATAATGAGGGTGAAGCTAGCTAGTGCTGGTTTCCGAGACAACCTAATCCTTAGTCGTAAATTTTACACCCTGTACAAGTTGTGTGAGGAGCAGCTATCAAAACAGGTTGGTGAAACACTTTGAAACCTGTTAGGAATAATTTTTATTATACTCTATATTAAGAACATTATAGAGGAAACATGAAGGTGGCCAACCATCTCTGAACGTATGATATTCTCTGACCTACAAACCTATTCTAATTCAGTGACAGGAAATGTTGAATTCAGTGGTCCAAAAAAAAAAGAAATGCAACCAATCAACTTGCATTCTTAAGCTGGCCATACACCTGCAGGATTCTCTGTCAGATTTCCTTCAGATCAGATCAGATCTACCAACAACCATGTAGTATAGTGTCCTCCCTGATACAATACATAGTGATTGGAAGGTGTAGAAAGGTCCTCATATTACATGGTTGTTGGTAGATCTGATCTGATCTGAAGGAAATCTGACAGAGAATCCTGCAGGTGTATGGCCAGCTTTAAAGAAAGATTACCAGGGGTGTGCATATACCTTTCTGACAACTATGTTTCTTGTTTATGCTATTTACATGTCAGATAAATTCTCTATTGCTGACATTTTTGCAACATCAAATGGTGCTACTCTTTGCAAATTTAATTACAGATATTAGTAAATTATTAGAGCTCTATACACCTAATGCACATTGCAAATGTATGTGGGTAACAAAATGAATTCCTATTGCATTCAGCAAGTTAAGGACTTGCTGTCAACTAGGACCATATGTTTGCAGCGTATTCTGTGTAAATATAACAGCCTATATACTATACAGTTATAATACATACAATATCACCTGTTTTTTTCAGGTTCATTATGACTTTGGATTGAGGAACATTCTGTCTGTCCTCAGAACTCTGGGAGCAGTGAAAAGATCCAATCCTGAAGAGCCAGAGAAGACAGTAGTAATGAGAGTTTTACGTGACATGAATCTGTCAAAGCTTGTACGTTCCAATGGTTTTCTTGTAGATACTTTTACAAATGGTGAATCAACTGAATGACATGGTGGCATAACTGGTGTCATAACTATATTAGATATGATCCAGCATGTTAATATTTTAGAATTTCTTCTTTTGACATAATGTCAGCTTGGAATGAATTTTAGAATGAGCAGAATGTGCACTTAAAGTAATAAAAAAAGTCACCATTTTAGATGATATTACTAACAGATGATTAAAATATGATACGAAGATTTATAATAGAATCTTTAACTCATTTCAGTTTAAAAAAAAACTCTAAACAAATGTCAGGTTAGTGAATTGTTCTCATTATTGCTTATAATTAATAGCATATATATAATAGCATATATAGTACAAAAATATAATTGTATGCCTACAGCACAATTCACCCCTATATGCTTTGCCAACACTATAGTCAATATAACAATCTTAGTCTTCTATGTGGCATAAATCCTGTACCTTATACACCCAATCTATGCTGGAATTTCTACACTGTTGCATAGTTGTTGCCTATGTTTTTCTGATACATTCTTTATAATGCTTATCATCTTACATTACTAAGATGATAACAAGGACACCTTATCCTATCACTTTACAAGTTTAAAGAAAGTAAATCTTCAATGCAACACATAATTGCCGAAGCATTTTACCATACATGCTAATTTGGTGACCAGTTTTCTTACCAGACAGGACAATCTGCAGCAGGCAAACAGACATCACTAAAGCTGGGCATAGATGTCCCGATTCCTGCACGACCTGTTCAGAATCGGCTCGGCAAGGAATCAGGTGCGCCAATCTGCAGGATTGGGCTAAAATCAGCCATCATGTGGGATCACACATTGATCCGACATGATGGATAATTTTGCTCCGATCCCATTAGTAATTAGTAATGGGCAACACACAAAGGGTGACGGCCAATTCTCAGCACTAGATTCTCGAACTAGGTCGATTGAACCATGTGGACAGGTCAATCGACTTTAAAATCGGTTGATTTAGGTCGATCGAACTGAAAAATCAAAAATTGGGGGGGCCTTAATGGACTCTGTGCCAACCCCCCTGGGAAAGCATCTCTGGTCACTACCGGAGAGCACTCCCAGGGAGGTTGCTGTTACATCACAAACATACGGACTGTCACCCCTCCAGACGATCTTTTATGTCCCCGGCCAGCCGCACAATTGATAGGCAGGCGCGCTGGGGGGGAGGCATCTGCATATTACCCACGCCTAAACCTGTCACTGCACACATATGTGTCAATCATTGTCTAACAGATAGAAATATTCTATTCTGTAAGTGTTATAAAAATCAAGGAACAATAATGAATGGTTTCTTGTTCAAAAATATTAAAAACCAGGGTATTGGAAATATCTTACATACATTGAAAATACATTTGTATTGATCTGATTTTTTGGGTAAATCTTATTGTTTCATGCGCTTTTTATTGAAGCACTGGTAAAAAATAGTATGCCACTATTCGGTTTATAGACCAAAGTTGTTGAAAATGTCCCCAATATAACTTTGAGTCATGAATTAAATGTATTTTGAGCTTGGTTTTCTGTAAATCACACTGCTTTGTTTAAAAATACTGACACTTATGTTCACTTTGAGTTATTGTTTTTGACATTTCCGAGGAAGAAAATGTTCTCATTAAATATTATTAAAAGAAAGTAGCACAAAGAACTGCATACATTAGAAACATTACACACATTAATACAAGACAGTGTTATTGTGTTCCTAGGTGGATGAAGATGAGCCATTGTTTATGAGTCTGATAAATGATTTGTTCCCTGGAATAACACTGGATAAAGCTGGTTACCCTGAGCTAGAGGCAGCCATACAAAAACAGACAGAAGAAGCTGGTCTTATCCATCATCCTCCATGGATTCTGAAACTTATCCAGCTGTATGAAACACAGTTAGTGAGACATGGTAAGATGGAAAATGCAGCACTGAAAACCTGAACATAACTTCTCAAAATACATAGTTTATTTCCACCAGCATATGTAATCTCTAAGGGCCATTTTACTCTGTTGTAGTGTATTTAGTGTAGTGTAATTTTAGCTGTATTTATTAATAAAGCAGAACTTACGAATAAAAAAACAGTTGATTACTCAAAGGAAATATCGTAGAACATAGGGCATGTTTTAACTGCCAAATAGATTGATATTTTTTTGTCCATCCATACCTGTAGGCTTCGTCCCTTATCCTGTAACTTGACAATTTAAAAAAGAAGAACACAGATCTTTATAAACTCCTTTTCAAGGCTTGTGCTCATGCCCCATAATAATATCAATTGAAATACCTAGAAAAAAACGTCATTTACTACAATCAACTAAAATATTTGAACCTCACATCACGGCACGATTTCTATCACTTTAGGCCAATTGATTATCTTCAAAAGTTATTTTTTTCATTTAGTTTTTGATTAACCTTAAGGATTTCAACTTTTTTAATTGATAGAATAGAAAAATCAAACAGTGCATGCTTAGCTTAAATTTGCTAGCTCAGAACAGTATGTTGTTTGCAGTTTAACATGATGTACTATTTAGCACAATAAAGTAAGAAGTTATTTTTTATTACACATTATTGTTCCCTTCTATAAGATGCTCTGATGTATAGGACGTAAACATATTTTGGCTTTCTCATACTCTGCTGGCCTGAGCTCCATGCTCTGCCGAAGATAAAGCAGAGCAGAAGATAAAGAGGTGGAGAAGCTGTCTATGACAGCTTCCCCGCCTCTAGTCCTAACCAAAAGAGCTATATTTAAGCTGGGCTCATGCCCAGCTTACATACAGGGCAGATGGAGCCGCTGGTGGTCACGCCTTCAGTATATAAGATGGAGTTGCGTCATATAGTGCAAAAAAATTGGTATTTAAATGCAAAGTGATATTGTTTCAGATGTATCTTATTTATCAGCATACTATCTTAAGAATAAAAATTCTTTAATGACACTAATAACTTATAAGTTTGAGACATTTGTGTCTAAAGTTGCATGCACATATTAGGGTGCTGAAATATATTGGCCCATGATGCAGAGCAACCAACTAAGAAATATTGACAACCTGATAATCAACTTAAGATACGTAGATATCTTAAGTTGATTAAGACTTAAGATAACTTTTTCTGTACTATTAGCAGCTCTGTTGATTCCTTTAAAAAAGTCTATATGTCTTATGTGACCTATGTATAACCTCATGCTAGGGTCTTTATATTGAAAAGAAAAAAACAAGCATTTTAGTAGGAATTACATATAGCTTTAACACAGGCAACACACATGGCTTTACTCCAAAACCTGACAATTTTCGAAGTGGCTATCATATCCTGATTCCTTTAATACCAACATTACCAGTTTTTTAATTTTTGCCATGCATGAACATTGTTATGACTAAAGTATTATAAATGTAGCACACCAGACTAGGAATTTGTTATCAGTATTGCATCTAGGTCAATATATGGTGTCCTAATAGATAATCTAAATTAGTTTCTACATTCTATATTCAGAAAAACAATAAAAGATATTCTCTTAGTATTGAATGATATGACAAAATACTCTTTTCATACATAACCTCTTCAGACTGGATAGTCAATATTTTTTATATCAACAGCTTCAATGATTTTCTGATATTAGCAGCTAAACATTAGTGCTACAATATATACTGTATTATAGAAATACCTTACTTTGAAAGAGCTGTTTCAAACGGAAAAATGTTTGGCTGATCACACCTGCTTTATAAACAAAATGGTTTCTGAAAGAAAATATCTTATTTTCATAATTCAGCTGCTTAAATCGTGATGTATTTTTTAATATAACTCCTTGACTAATTTATAGTCCGAAGATCACCTTTTGAACTTTGAACGTATGTTTATAGGTGTTTTTTTATCATTTTGTTTTTTAAATATACTGTTTGATATTTTTCATTACATTTACAAACATACATTTTAAATATGTCTATTAAAGTTTACATGTGATATACATACAACCTTACATTTGGTTTTTAAGGAATGATGACGCTTGGACCTAGTGGTGCAGGGAAAACCAAATGCATTAATGTCCTCATGAAAGCAATGACAGATTGTGGAGCTCCTCACAAAGAAATGAGAATGAACCCTAAAGCAATCACTGCCTCCCAGATGTTTGGTACCCTTGATGTGGCCACAAATGACTGGACTGATGGAATATTTTCAACATTGTGGAGAAAAACCTTAAAAGCAAAAAAGGTAACTCATTTGGTTTTCTAGAGTGCTGCATACATTTTTCTTATACCCGTTTAAAAAATGATATATCTATACAGGTAACTGTTTATTTTAATATGTTTTAGGGTGAGCATATTTGGATAGTTTTAGATGGACCTGTTGATGCAATATGGATCGAAAATTTGAATTCAGTTTTGGATGACAACAAAACACTTACATTGGCCAATGGAGATCGTATTCCAATGGCACCTAATTGTAAAATTGTATTTGAACCACACAACATCGACAATGCCTCTCCAGCCACTGTGTCCCGCAATGGCATGGTCTTTATGAGTTCTTCTGTGCTGGACTGGAGACCTGTCCTAAAGGCCTGGTTGCAGACTTTACCGGCTACTCAGCATGAAGTGTTATGGAACTGTTTTGATAGCGTCTTCCAGGTAAGCAGCTCTAAATTTACAGGATATTAAATAAAAATTAAAAGCATTTTTTTCACTAGATTTTCCACTATGTCTGTTCAGAACAAAGTAACACAAAAACTCACATACTGATACACTCTCCTGGCTTATCTTCTGTTTCTTTTACTCCCAATTATTTAATTTATAGTTCTCACAATCCATTTTAGGGATTCACACAGTTCTTCAACACTTATATCTTGTAACCTTGTGTCTAGACAGTAAGGAGAGTAGCAGCATGTTGATGTGCAGTGTAGCACAACCACTCCTCCTGCATTTTCTATTTCCCCAAGAACTGAATAGGTTCTTTGGTAAAGGGATGTCAAAAAGTAAATTCTGCTTGCATTTAAGGTGCATTTAATCATGTTTAAATTAAAACCTAGCTGCAATCATTTGTGGCTTATACATTTTCCTGGGGTAAAGTGCTGTTTGCCCACAGGTTTTACATATAGGAACCTTTCTTCTGCTTTTAAACTAAGTTTTGCAATATTGTATGAAAATATTTCAAATGTAAGCTACTGTATTATCAGGAGAATTTCCATTTCGGAAACTGGATATTGATTAAGACTAGGCTCAGATGCACAGTTTTGAAGTTTATTTATAACATGTAGTTCATGGTCCACTGGGAATGGCAGACAAACTTCTAACTGACCAAGTGAATCTGGCCTTAATATAAAGAGCATCTGGCCCAACATTTATAAAGATTACTTTGTAAAATAAATATTGACTTCCAGCTTTTATTCTATGATATACATTTGAATAATATCGTCTGCTTAGTTCTGTTTTCTTATACAGTAAGTATTAATATTACATTCAATATCTTAACTCATGGGGTTTTCACCAGCATTTCTAATGATAAAGGCGAATGGATTTTTATTCTTAATAAGCATGTAAGAGTTACCTGTGTGTTCTCTTAATAACAATGCTGATCACAGCGGTACAAATTCACAAGTTATTATATAGAAAGCTTGGTTTATAAAAAAAAAGGGGGTTTGAAATGTATGCTAAAATATTTAAAACGTCAGTTAAAATAATATAGCAGCCTTTTAACTATGTCATTTTACAATTGGATTTTGCCTTAGTACAGAAAAAACATCTACTACTAATACTAGTGTGACACTTGTGCTGCAGTAAAAAATGCATGTTGCAGGGCGTTATGAAGGGCCTTTCGGATAACAGCAGCACACCTAGCGTTAAAGGGCCCTCACTGCCTCACAACTGCAAAATTATAGCCTAATCTCTTAAGGAGCTATCACATGGGTGGGCAAACTAAGGCTCGAGGGCCGGGTTTGGCCCGTTTAGCTTCCTTTTCTGGTCCTTTGTCACCTTATTGGAAATAAGCTCCCCCTATTTGTTCTCTGCAATGAGTGCACATGATGCCTAGAGGTCTCCAGACATTGCTTTGGGGGTGATGCGGTGGCGTGATCATGTGGTGACACTGTTGGCGCATCCTCATGGTGACAACCGGCAGCCTCTAGGAATTATCTCTGCTCATTGCAATGAATAAGCATTATTTTTAAATGCAGGGAATTTAAAAAGATAACAACGTTCCTGTCACATATGGTGGCGATGCATGGAATTACCACATCCATGGGGTCTGCCCAGTCCGACCCCTTTATCAAACTTAAGAAGCCATGTGGCCCATGAGTCAAAAAGTTTGCCAACCCTTGTCTAGCATCAGAGCTTAAATATTGGTTTTTTGTGGGTGGGAGTTCTTAGTCCTTTCCTTGTAGGGAATTCTTCCTAATTTCTTCAGCTGCAATGCTGACCATTTTATCACTTAGGTTAAATAAATATCTGGACTCAAAGAGGACATACTTCTGTCTGCCAGGGTCTACTGACTAATGAATTAGTTCAGATAGCATAGATTATAATAAACCATGACTGTATGGTGAAGTACAATATATTTAAAATTAATAATGCAGCTAACACTGTGACCACTGTATAATTTCCATAATTAAGTTTATACTATTATATTTTCACAACATGCAATGTAGCTCTCAAAACTTACCTTACCCTTACTATGATTTATTATGCCCCTGAGCCCAAGTGACATTTTCTCTGCAGTCTCTATGCATGTTTAAAGCAAATTTCATAATTCTTCCCAGTTTTATAATAGCTATATTTCAATAGCTAGATGGGAGTGGGACAGACCATGGGGGCATGCTGGACAACTTGTGAACCATTATGTGGTTATGCCCAAGGCTCACTGATGTGCATGGGTGTGGGGGGAAAAGAGTAGTCCATTTGGTCTGATCCCACAGAAGAGATTTTGTACTACAATTTGCAGAAACTTGGTGCTGGCTTTGAGAGAGAGAGAGAGAGAGAGGTATTATTTAATTGCAAGCATACTACTTATTAATTTACGAAAAGTGTTAGGAGATAATGTGCTTTTTATTTTATGTATTAAATGTTCATTCAAAGTCCACTTCTATGTAAGCTTTAATATTCATATACTTCAATCCATCAAAATAGAGTACTAAATTAATTTGTTTAGTACTGCATGTCTTTGCTTAACTAACCTGCCGTTCCTGACGTCACCATCTTGTCCAGCGCTGTTCAATAAGTACTGCACTGGACGAGATTATAATTTTGAAATCTATCATACAAAAGAAGTTTTTAAGAAATTTAATCATTCAAATAATACCTTTTTTAATGTATTTTTTTAACATATTTTTTTTTTACATAATTGTTTGTTTCAAACATTATTATATTCAGGATGTCTACTAGACCCTTGTACGGAATATTTTGTGAAGTTACAGGCCTACAACATGACATGGAAATCTGGAACTCACAAGAGCGCTAGGGAGGTTAAAAGTCCTCTTGTAACCATTTGATTTTGTGTTCTGTTTGCAGGATTTGATTAATTTTGTGTTCACGGTCGTATCTCCAAAGATGCCGATATTGGAGTGTATGTATATAAGGCAGGCAATCGATCTTCTCCAGGTGATTACATGATTTTTATTCTTTTTCACACGTAAAACAGAAACAGAATATGGACATAAATCTTACTAGTGCTTCCATTTCACAAATCCGTTTTCAATGTTTTCTTTGTTGTTTGACAATGAGAATAAACATATCCTATGCATTAGCGTTTTTTTTTGGGACCATAAGATTGCATATTTGTTTATTATATACAGTCAGGTTCATAATTTTTGGGACATATACACAATTTTGGCTCAATACACCACCATAATGAATTTATAATGAAACAAACCTAACGTGCTTTAACTACAGACTGTCAGCTTTAATTTGAGAGTATTTATATGCAAATCAGGTAAACGGTGTAGGAATTACAACAGTTTGCATATGTCCCTCCCACTTGTTAAGGGGCCAAAAGTAATAGGACAATTGGCTTCTCAGCTATTAATTTCAAGTGTGCTATTTGCATTTGGAATGTGTTGCTGTCAACTCTCAAGATGAGATCCAAAGAGCTGTCACTATCAGGGAAACAAGCCATCAGTAGGCTGAAAAAACAAAACATCAGAGAGATAGATTAGATGTGGCAAAACAACTGTTTGGAACATTCTTAAAAATGGTGAAGAGAACACACTTGACAACAGTTGGCCAGATCAAGAACACTCAGGTAGGTGTATGTGTGTCAAAGTCAACAATCAAGAGAAGACTTCACCAGAGTGAATACAGAGGGTTCCCCACAAGATGTAAACCATTGGTGAGCCTGAAAAACAGGAAGACCAGATTAGGGTTTGCCAAGCGACATCTAAAACAGCCTTCACCGTTCTGGAACAACATCCTATGGACAGATGAGACCAAGATCAACTTGTACCAGAGTGATGGGAAGAGAAGAGTAGGGAGAAGGAAAGGAACTGCTCATGATTCTAAGCATACCACCTCATCAGTGAAGCATGGTGGTGGTAGTGTCATAGTATGGGCATGAATGGCTGCCAATGAAACTGGTTCTCTTGTATATGTTGATGATGTGACTGCTGACAAACGCAGAAGGATGAATTCTGAAGTGTTTCAGGCAATATTATCTGCTCATATTCAGCCAAATGCTTCACAGTTTAGATGAACAACGACCCAAAGCATACTGCAAAAGCAACCAAAGAATTTTTTAAGGGAAATACATGGAATGTTATGCAATGGCCAAGTCAATCGCCTGACCTTAATCCGATTGAGCATGCATTTCACTTGCTGAAGACAAAACTGAAGGGAAAATGCCCCAAGAACAAGCAGGAACTGAAGACAGTTACAGGCCTGGCAGAGCATCACCAGGGATGAAACACAGCGACTGTTGATGTCTATGCGTTCCAGACTTCAGCCTGTAATTGAGTGCAAAGGATTTGCAACCAAGTTTTAAAAAGGGGAAGTTTGATTTATGATAATTATTCTGTCCCATTACTTTTGGTCCCTTAACAAGTGGGATGCACATATGCAAACTGTTGTAATTTCTACACCGTTCACCTGATTTGGATGTAAATACCTCAAATTAAAGCTGACAGTATGCAGTTTGTTTCATTCCAAATCCATTGTGGTAGTGTATAGAACCAAAAATGTAAGAATTGTGTTGATGTCCCAATATTTATGAACCTGACTGTATGAACTCCCCAGATCCACCCCCCTAGTTTGCATGATCTTAACAAAGAATAGCTATGATTGATTATCTGTTTCCTGTTCACATATTTATTGATGTCATATTTTGTTCTAGGGTCTTCTCTCTGATAAGGAGGAGAAGCAGCCCAGCCGGGAACACCTGGCTAGGTTATTTGTCTTTGCAGTGATGTGGTCAGTAGGTGCATTACTAGAGCTTGAGGATCGTATGAAGATGGAAATATTTTTGCGTAATCACTCTGCACCTCTTGAGCTCCCTGCTGTCAAAGGAGATGAAACCATTTTTGAATTCGTCATGAATGAAAATGGGCAATGGGAGCACTGGTCCAGAAAAGTATGTAAATATCCTAAGAAATATCTAATCCGTGTTTGGGCCACACAGTTTATATTAGTAGTAATGTAGTAATGTAGTAGTAGTAATGTAAAGTTTTAGTCTGTGAGTCTCATTCTTTGAAAACTAAGTCTGCATAGCTAAATATTAATACTACATATCTGTAAAAAAAAAGTTCAGCTTTGGCAGAATTATTATCTTGCAATGGAGCTAGTCGTGCGCTGCAACATTTATTTCCAGGGAGATGCGGATAGTGCTTTTACTTGCCTCTTGATGGCCAGAACTCCTCTGTTCTGTCACATGCTATAGGCTGTGTGTGGGTCTTTGCCATCTTCACATGTAATGCAGGATTAATTAAATAGGCTCTGTATTGTAGGAGATGATGGCATTGCCTGCTGCTGCATAGGACAAGTTGCACAAAGAAGGGATAATCATCAATACTACCTAAATATTTGTAGAAAGTAATCAGTGGCCAGTACTAACTAATGTGCCACTAAACCAGAGAGTTGCTTGTTTCTTTAGTAAATTACTGAATACACGTTGGTAATACATGGGTTTTATTTACTCCTAGTAAGAGTTGTATGTTTTCATTTACAGTAACAGTAACCAGCCTGGTGGTTTATTTGTGCCATATTTAGTTGATTTGCTGATATTACCTATTAATAAATAGGCACCTACAAGTACCATTGGTTCATAGTGATTGTAATTTGATGGTTTCCAAACAGGTTCCTGAATACATTTATCCAAAAGACTCAATACCAGAATACACCTCAATACTAGTTCCAAATGTTGACAATGTCCGTACAGATTTCTTAATGCACACCATTATGAAACAAGGAAAAGCAGTTTTGCTGATTGGTGAGCAAGGTACAGCAAAGACAGTTATGATCAAGGTAAGTAAATACAATTTGTTGTGGTAAATTATGGTAACCATTCTGTATCCCATGTCTAACCTAAAGTAAATTATCTGGACAAAATAGTTTATTAATATTTTCTGCTTACCTTTACAACATTCATCCTGTTTTGTGCCACTTGCTCAATATTTATATTGTAGTTACACAGAAAATAGTAATAGAAAAAAGGAAATACAATTAAATTCCCAGTTCTATAAATCCATCAACATTCAAAACTGGAAACCCAGTCCTTCTACTTTCTTCCTGCCTGTATATATGAATGCGCTACGGTGATGGTTGTATATAATTTCTCAGGGTGGTGATGGTACCATCATCATGGCTGCATTATGCATGTTTAAACAGATTCCTGTAGTTTACATGATAATCCTGTTTTAAGGGTGGCCTTCATTGTAGGATCTGCAGAAACAAACTTTTACAATTATATTACCATGTTTGTGAAGGTTCATCCAGCTCATGATATAGCTGTTAGTAGGAGTGTCTTGGATTAGCTACAAAACATCTTTAACATTACTTTAAGTCCAACTTAAAATAACTAAGCACAATTAGTGTTTAGTTGCTACTTGGGCAACCTATTATATCTCCAATGCCATCTGCAGACCCAATTGTCAGCTTAAAACTTAATAAAGGTTTGAACTTGGTAGACTGACAATGTGCTTCTAATTTCAAGGCAGTGGCTTAATAATGTCAGCCTAAAATAGTGTTAGTGTTGTATATATTTGTGTAGGAAACCAGGACCTTTTTTAGCCTGTGGGGGGCCTTTTCAAGTTGGCTAACTGTCTAGAGGCGGGAAGGTTTGGTCGGGGGTGCTAGTGGCAAATATTTCAACCGGGGGATGCTAATGGCGTAGCTGTTGACTGGGGGAGCTATTGTAGAAGAAGAAGAGGAACACGCTTCTCCTCCTTCCTCTTCTTCCTCTCCTTCCCCCTCCACTCACACACCTCCACAATCCCCCCTCACCTAAACTGTCCTGCAGGGCGCCTCCTGGGGACCAGCTGCACAGGCATATCTCGCATAGCGGTAGAAATGGCCATGTAAGTAACTGCTTTTGCAACAAATTTACAGAAATTTCATCTATTTAACGCTATTATTGACATGCTTTCCCCCAGATTTAGAAGATATTCTATATAAGAGTGTGTATGTGTATATAAAACTTAACTATACAAAACTGTATAGCTTTAAAAAGTAGTTTTTTTTACTATAAACACAGTTTTTTTTACCATAGTTATAAAGCAGCATATTCTATTACAATCCTAAAAATATTTGTTGTTGCGGGTTTGAATATTAATAATAATCTATTTTAAATATATTAATAGAGATATTTTGATATGAATATTTATATAGATATATCAATATATTCCACCCGTAAAAGAGGGCATCATGCAACTAGAGATTGCACATATCACAACAGTTTAAGAGACAGACTACAGAAGCATTTCACAGTAATAATGTTTATAAACTAACGAATACATATAACAAGTATCATCATAGCAGAACAACACAATAACATATAAGACAATAGGACTATAGAGTTACATTATAGTACCTGTAGGGTTGGACAGCATTCCTCTTCCTATAACTGCCCACCTGCGACTAACCTTAAACACAATATTTATCCATAATTTCTAAGGAGGGTCAAAGAGGTGTTTCCCTCGAATCTTAGGGTGTAACTTGTGTGCTCATTGGAAGACTTATGTTTAGGCAGACACCCATAACTCAGCCCACTAATTGTAATATTGATTAGCTTAATTACCTCTATATCTGATCACTGGCTTCATCATGTCTGGTTTGATGTTTATACTATTTTGCATAGACCCTTTGAAGTAGAGTTGAGACCAGGAATATCTTGCCCCCTGTAGTGTGGCCTACTGATATGGTGCCATCTTGGGTTGAAGAAATTAATAGGTTTCTCCTTGCTATTGTTAGGAGATTCTAATGAAATTAACATCTTATTGTCTACTGGGTCTCTTGCTGTAGAGGTAAATCACATTGTCTATTAATGTACCATTCTGTGTGATATTAATATTTGCCTATTAATGGAGATTAATCAAAAAACCCATGTGCAACATTTGTTTTTGCTGTTCTGTTAACCCCCCTGCCATTCCTGATGATCACAGCTCGTCCAGCTCTGACCTGTCAAAACAGCAGTGGACGAGCTGGGTTCGTCAGGCAGAGATCGGAGACACAGGGGAGAAAACTTACTGCTCAGTGTGTCTCCGATCTAATGAGGCAGTTGCAGGAGAACGATCACTCCCTCCCTCTGAACATGTTACTATATTCAGAATGTCTACCAGACTCCTGTATGGACATACTTTGGGAAATTACAGGCCTACAATGTTATAAACCTGTTTCCATTAAAGTCTATGGTGCGCTTTTGGTACAGAAATTTGTACCTCAGCAGTGCGCTAGGGATGTTAATAATTGTTATATTTCCCAATTTCTTGTTAAAGTTCCTGTAAAAGTATTTATCATTTATAAACAGCTGGCATTACTCCCATTTAGACATTTATCTTTCAGCATAAATGAGACGTTTTAGTTGAAACAAACTGCTGTTGTTGAAGCCTGGCGCAAAACATGCCTTTGGAAGCAGTCCACAGCATTGCTATACTCCAAAAATGCATCTAAAAACCATCTGGCTTAAATTTGTTTCTGAGGGTATCGATGATGTAGTCCTGCTTTACTTTTATTAGCTTTTTGCCACCTCTTTGCTGGAGGATGTCCCAACCCTTAAATTTGACTTGATGATCTTAATTCTCATATGTTAATGTTTTATGTATTCAAATATTTTTAGAAGTGTTATATATTAAAAATCGTGGCCATTACTGTTAATACTAGTTGTTTTTTTAATGCTTAACTTACATTTGTTTCTTCCTAAAGGGCTACATGAGTAAATATGACCCAGAATACCATGTCACCAAGTCATTGAATTTCTCTTCTGCAACCCTTCCAAACATGTTCCAGAGAAGTGTTGAAAGTTACATTGATAAAAGGATGGGCACGACATATGGCCCTCCTGCTGGAAAGAAAATGACGGTTTTTATTGATGATATCAATATGCCTGTGATCAATGAGTGGGGCGATCAGGTAAATATAATAGGTCACTAAGGATGACATCTTTATGTGTTTAAAGGTTTTATTCTTAAATGTTTTTGTAATATGTTAATAGTACCAGAACAGTAAGCCACCATATAGTAAAATCTATGTGATAATAGTAAACAAACATCTCAAATATAGAATGTTTATTGGTTAATAGGATGAGCTTAGTTCAAGAGAACAAATATGTAATGCTTACAGTTAACTCATAGAGACTAAAGGTAGCCTGGGTCGATTTGTCACCGATCGATTCCCGATCCGAACATTCCAGTCGATCGGGGAATTGGCGATTGATCGGATTGGGGATCGATGGAACACCACCTTGGGAATCCAATTTGTGGTCGATTTGGACATGAGCCGATCTCCAAAATGGGCGACTGGCTGCTGCATAGGAATTCAATGTCCGATCTGGTTTTTAGTCGATTTCGATTTTGTTGGTCGATCATTCAGGGTGAGCAGAACTCGTTTGATCTCGGAACGCTGATCGATAGCTGTGAATGCGCGCGGTAATCGATCGGTCAAAAATCCAGTGAAAAATCGACCCGTGTATGGGAGCCTTTACAGACTTCAGGCTAGTGCAAGTGTTTTTATGGCTAAGTAAATAAGCATTCACACATCAACTTTTGCTTATTCAATATTCGATTAGATAGACTTGTACAACTAAAATATGGACTGCCAATCTGATTAATCAATTGAACCATCATGCAGTGTAATCAATGCAAATTGATTTTTTTAAATTGGATTTCTTTCAAAAGGTGTGTGCATATTCTACAAAATATCATGGGATGCACATCGATTGAAACCCTTATTTAAAATGAAAAAAGACAGACATGAAACGCATTTAGTTATTTATACTAGCTGCATTTAAAAACAGACCCATTTTTTTTAAAACATTTTAAAAAATATTCTTACCTGACCAGGTTTTGATCTTAAATGGTTGCAAATTTCCCATATACCTGTTTTGGCTGGGAAACTATGTTTTTATATGTGATTTTACCTGCCAAATACCTATCTCAATAAATCCTGGATATTTCCTGGGATTTTGAAATTGGGTTAACTTAAGAAGGAGGGGGTGTTGTTCTCCCTCCTAAGTTCCCACCACACTTGTGCAGATGATGTACGGGGTTGGAAGTTAGTAGTGAGAATAACACCCCCTCCCTCCTAAGTTAGCCAGCTACTAAAAAGGAGGGAAGTCTCTGACGTCACTACCGGTATTTGGAAACCGAAATTATTCCTCTGCCAAAATACTGCAAGTGACGTCACGGATGTCACTTCCTGTATCATTAAGGGAAAACTTGACAGCTATGCCGTAGGCATTAAAATTTTTTTTGATCTGCTATCATTTTCTTTTTTTTATTCCAAGTATACTTCTGCTACAAAATTATACCTAGAAAACATATCATAATTGAAGACATTCAAACATGCCAATGTATTGGATCCTTGTTTGTTTGCTCATAGAATAATGCATAGGGGTATTAAGAATAAATGAGAATGTTTTTCAGTCAACTCTCCTACACCAATGCCACCCATGTGTTGTTCTATTGCTGGGATATCATTGGTTTAATATTTTTTGTAATGCTCTGTATTTGTTTTAATACTTTTTAACAGATAACAAATGAAATTGTAAGGCAACTCATGGAACAAAAGGGATTCTACAACCTAGAAAAACCTGGTGAATTCACTAGCGTGGTTGATATTCAATTTGTTGCGGCCATGATTCATCCTGGTGGGGGCCGTAACGACATTCCTCAGCGTCTGAAACGTCAGTTCACAGTGTTTAATTGTACTCTACCTTCAAACTCCTCTATTGACAAAATATTCAGGACAGTGGCTGAAGGTTATTTTTGCGAACAAAGGGGATTTCCTCTTGAAGTGTGTAAACTGGCATCCGAATTGGTCCCTACTACTCGCAAAGTGTGGCAAGCAACTAAAATTAAGGTGAGCCTTATGGTAAAATTTCTGTGGCATATGCAGATGTTTTATATCAAATAATACAGTGTTTCTAAAGTAAACAAGCTAATGGTATTTAAGTCTTTTATTGCCCACTTTTATAAAGCTTTTTAGCACTTTCTTTACCAACAATTTTAAAGTGGTAAATAGCCTTCTACAAATGGTAAATAGTAGTTTCATATTTCCTACAAAATGTCAAATAGAAACCGTTAGAAACTTTGGAGTACTATTTCTTGTGACTTAAAAGTGTCACAAGGAAGCCTATGTACATCTTCTTTGTGGAATAGTGGGAGCATAGGCATTCACCTGTGTGCCGACTGCTTCTCCTAAGCAAACTGATTTGCATATGTGAAAGCTTATCAGCGACCCAGATGGCACTTGAGCAAAACCCTAGCCTGTCCTCCTCTTTACACTCGAAGAAGATTCCGGGTGAAGACGCATCAGCGAGGGATTGGTGGACTGCCTTTTATATGTTACAGGTAAAACTAGCCATTTTATATTTGTGTTTCTGACACACTCGTTAACAGCTTGCCTAGACCTCAATTACCCCTAGAAAAAGTAAATGTACTATCCCTACCTTTTTGCTTTCATTTGCTTGCATCCTTTCTGAAAAGGATGCAAGCAATTAAAACAGAGAGTGTGTCAAGACATGATGTAGAAAATAATGAAGATGAGTGGATAATTAATTTTTTCTACAGTTAATTTTGCTATTTGTAGACTAGGGATGCACAAATCCAGTTCTCAATGGTCCTGGATTAGGTTTCCAGGAAAAAAAAAAATTATGCAATGAACATGTGTCTTTGCTCTTCACCCTGCCCTAGTCCAGGTTACTTGAAAATGAAGAGATTTCCATGCACAGTCAACCTACAGATTCAAGTCATATATAAAACAAAACAATAGGCGAAATACTCTCATCTAGCTTGAATATTATATTATTATATTCTTGTCACATTTCTTGCTATATATTGATTAAAGAGTTTTTAGAAATTGTATCTTATTTCATTCTGCAGATGTTACCAACTCCAGCGAAATTCCACTACATCTTTAACTTGCGGGACTTGAGCCGTATTTGGCAGGGGATCTTGACAGTTACATCAGACATCTGTCGCAGCACTGATATTCTAGTGGCACTTTTCCAACATGAATGCACACGTGTGATCGCAGATAGGTTTGTTGACCAGAAAGATAAGGACTGGTTCGAGAACACTATGAATAAGGTAATAATGTATGAACTTACACTTGTCATATAGTATCTCCCCCCCCCCCACTAAAACAATTTG
>CM070036.1:81026462-81049243 GCA_036250615.1 Ptychadena robeensis | reverse complement strand
GGAGAAGAGGGTTGCATTGACAATCCAACACAATGGTCAGCACATTGAACACATTTTATAGATGGACAGAAACTTGTAAATAACTCATGAAAGAATAAAGTTATGTTAAAACCAAGCACACCATTGTTGTTCTTGTGAAATTCCCAATAAGTTTGATGTGTCACATGACCCTCTTCCTATTGAAAAAAAACTAACGTTGGATTCAAAATGGCCAACTTCAAAATGGCTGCCATGGTCACCACCCATCTTGAAAAGTTTCCCCCCTCACATATACTAATGTGCCACAAACAGGAAGTTAATATCACCAACCATTCCCATTTTATTAAGGTGTATCCATATAAATGGCCCACCCTGTACTTCTCAATGGGTTCTCCTGCAGAAGAACTTTTCTTTGGAGACTTTGGTATAAATAATGGTCATCATTGCTGAATAAATAGACAAATGGCTGAAATCCAACATTTTCTTGTGTTCATAAAGGATGTGCAGGTGCTCAAGCAATTTAACACTAATTTAATGGCTTTGTAATGAATAGGTCAATTCATTAAGTAGTGCTCTTGTATATATGCCTAGAGATCAGATTTATTTGTGAAAAAGGAAATATCCTCATATAATTCCAAATTATATTAGTCACAAACAAAAAGTAGTATTTTCCTTAAATATGTATATCCTATTGTTCATCCCTGTAACTTTGTGTATAAATGTGAGTCTCCAATTGTATTAAGCTTGGAGAAGGGATCAGAGACATCTCTTAAGCTGGCTCCTTTAACGGCTTTAGTTAGCCAACAATGGGTATCACTTAAAACTTTCTGCATACCAAGACAATTATAGAAGCCATCTTCCTTTAACATATGCAATAGTCAGAACATCCCAAACCTACTACTGCTATTTTGACAAATGTATTTGGGATATTTTTTAGCAACCAGCAGAGCTTTTGAGCAGAGTGTATTAAATTCTTTATTTGCATTTCAAGTAAATATTAAATGCGAACATTTGCTCTTTACCCTAGAGATAACGCTTGATTAATTTTAGGAAGAAGTGTACATTCTATGCGCTAGACTTGCAATTCAAAGGTGCTTTCATGTCTTGATATTTAGTAGACTTGAGAGGAAAATGGGGGATACAGAGGAATACTCTGAATATAAGAGGAATTTAAATAATGCTGATGCAGAGGACTGTAACCTTTGTAGAAGCGGATTATGCTTTCATGTTCCATATTTTTAGTATACCTTCATCATGTTTTAATATGTCAGAGAGACAGTTGCAAGAATTTATGAAAGTGTCAGACCAGTTTTGCTCTTGGACAAATAAGCCTATCTGCTTTATTAATAAAATTGTCTGAAAGAAAAAAACTATTCTTTACTTTGTAAAGGGTCATTTAAAGGACAACTATGCCCCAATCAACTGTTCATGTATGAAACATAAGATTAATATGCAAAACTGAGGGCAAATACAATATTTAAACTTTGGGTTTTTGTCTGTATTTTTTTTAATACATAGAGTACCTATTCTGCTATTGTAAAAATAAATGCAAACTTCCTAATACAAATACATATCAATACACAAACAGTATGGCTTGGTTCCTTTTGTTTACTTCAATGTAAGAAATAGAAAGGATTTCTAGACAAATGTACTCTGTGTATGGAGAACCACACTGTTGATAAAATTACAATATCACAGCTGTCTGGATTCCTGAATTGTCTATTGTCTTCTTACATATCATACATAGAAATACATATACATTGAAATACAGATACATAGAAGTATTTAGGTGAATCTAGACATTGATGAATCAGATAACTCATATCTCCTTTACAAACTATTTGTAGATGTCTTACAAGATAATTTACAAGATTTTACATTGGATATAGAAATTGTACAATCCATTGTTAAAATGCCAGGTTTTGTTATTTAAACATGAGGCCAAAAAAAATCATTACAAAACTTTTTCCACCTTTATTATTACCATAATTTGACCTATAACATGTACAATTCATTGGAAAAACTAAAAAACAAGTAAGGGTAAAATAAAAAAAAGTGGTTGCATAAGTATGCTCATCCCTAAACTAACTACTTTGTTGCAGAATCTTTTGAAATAATTATAGAATTTAGCCTTCAGGTTATGAGTCTATCAGTGTGGCACATGTTGATTTGCATTTGTTTTTCTTCTTTGTGAAAGCACTTAAACTTTAGATTTTAGATGCATGATTCTAGCAGACGTCAATGCATGAAACTGCCACCTTGATTCACTGTGCGGATGCTATTCTTATGATGCAGCAGCGTTGCCCAGCGAAGGCTTGTATTAGTGCATGAATGGGGTTAATTAAACCCCCTACCTGTCCCCCAGATCAGTTTTTAGTGCCAAAAATTTAAACTGATTACGGAGTATATATTAAGTCTTTAGTCACTATGAATGTAGTTGTGTGCACCAATTCAGTACTAATTTACAAACTGTTTTTTTTTCCAGTGGGGTGATTCTTGTTCGAAAATTAACTTTTGTAAAAAAAATTAATATTTTTGAGTATTTTTTCCACTAACTTAACATTTTTAAAACTGCACACACTGTCCTATTGCAGTGAATTGAATGTGGGCACTGCTTTAAGTAGGCACTCAATGCATTCTCTATGGGTGCTTTGGGATGTGTAAACATGGGGCAGTGCTGAAAGCCGCATTGAAATTAAGCAAAGCAAAGCTGAAGCTACAGCTTGTATTTATCCATTGATAAAAAATTCAAATGTACTTTGGGTTGTAAAACAGCCACACTTCGAAGGCCTCAAATGCAGGTGTTTGAACCTAGTGGAGATTTAGCCTTGCTTGGTTGTCGTCTTATGTATGTTGCACAGGAATTTGGGGCTAATTACCTCCTAAATGCTTCCAAAACATCTCTTAAATCAAACATGGATACATTAGTACAGAAAAAGTCAATATCACATATTGATCTTTGGTATGTCTACATGTATCTCTATTTATCACATTAAAAACATGCTTTTAATTTTAATATATAATAGATTAATGTTTCCGAGCCAATGTTATCTGTTATCTGTTCTTACAGAACTTATGGAACAAATAATCTTCTGGATGACCTAAAACTTTTGTACCGTACAGCTGGTCAAAAAGGAAAAGGGATAACTTTCATATTTACAGACAATGAGATTAAGGATGAATCATTTTTAGAGTATATGAATAATGTGCTGGCTTCAGGAGAAGTTTCCAATCTGTTTGCAAGGGATGAGATTGATGAAATCACGCAAGATTTAATTCCTGTCATGAAAAAAGAATACCCACGTCGGGCACCTACTGCTGAGAACCTTTACGATTACTTCCTCTCTCGTGTTCGCAGTAACCTCCATGTGGTGCTTTGCTTCTCTCCAGTTGGGGAAAAATTTAGAACCAGAGCTCTGAAATTTCCAGGGCTTATTTCTGGATGTACCATGGACTGGTTTCAGCGGTGGCCACGAGATGCTTTGGTTGCTGTGGCCCATCACTTTTTGGCTTCTTACAAAATAGAATGTACAGAAGAAGTTAAGCAGAGTGTTGTGAACACAATGGGAACATTTCAGGACATTGTAGCAGAAAAATGTGTGGAATATTTTGAAAGGTACAGACGGCAGACATACGTGACCCCAAAATCCTATCTGTCCTTCATTGGTGGCTACAAGGCAATATATGGAGAAAAATATGAAAATGTAGGAAATCTGTCCAACCGCATGAAGACAGGTATGTTTACCGCATGTCATGTTATTGTTATTTAAATCAGTGCAAATTAACATTAGGTAAGGTTATACAAAGTTCTTCATAGTTACCAAAAACTATACAGATTTTGTGTGAAAATATCTTATATGAAATGTCTCTGCGTTGTTTCTGTATTGCTGATTAGAAATAAACATAGTATTCAAGAAATTGTAATAGTAATCATGGCCACTACAAATTTTGTTTTTTTCATTATGAATCCTTGTTTGACCTCTGTAAAACCACACAGACATGGTTCTTCATTGGAATTTGCATTTTAAATGATTTGCTTATTTAATTTCTTCTGCCTGATCTGGTGCTTGTTGTTCTTAATGCTAGTTGACTTTCTTTTCTGAAATTAGTGTTGGCAACTAACTTAAAACTAGGGAAAGATATCTTACTGGTTGAAGGTTCTAAAGGATTGTACCCATAAAATGCTGAATATTTTTATTCCCAGTGGCAACCTTTAAGAAAAGACATCTCTTAGTTACATTGTAAGAGGTTTCATTTTTATAGTTGTTGATATGATTTAATGAAATCATCAATAAAAACGCCGCTTACCGGTATATTGATGTCAAATTGCTTATCTCCAACCCTGGTGTCAGTGCCTGATTTCTCCACAGGGGGATGTTAGCTGGAGGAGTAATGCTTGGTTAGCTGGAGAAGTAATGCCTGTTTAGCTGATTAACACTCCCTACCAGTTTAATTGTGGGGAGAGTAGGATTTTTTATGGGCCATGGTAGCTGCCCTGTAATATGGCCTCTTCTTAGGCACATTACAATACTGCACACCTATGTTAACAAACCTGGTATGTTCAGCTTGGAGTATATGCCCTCTTACACTTGGCAAACCAGGGCAATTTTGTGCTTGTTTTGTTTCGTATGTAAGCTATAACTTGATCTGAGAATAGTGCTATAGCCTGTAGTCTTACATATACACAATTTAGAAGTATTATTTTTTTATGTATGGTTTGTCCATTCATAACAGGTACCCCAAATCAGGTCATAGTTTGACAGGCCTGGATTATAATAGATTGTTTACATTCTATAATGTTGTGTTTTACTTGTTTTCCAGGTCTCGCAAAACTAATGGAAGCAGAGGTTTCTGTTAATCAGTTGTCTAAAGAGTTAGCAGTTAAGGAGAAAGATTTGGCTGTTGCCTCTAAGAAGGCAGATGAGGTTTTGCAGGAGGTAACTCTTAAAGCTCAAGCTGCTGAAAAGGTAAAGATGCAAGTCCAAAAGGTAAAAGACAAAGCACAAGCCATTGTGGATGAAATTGCAATTGCTAAAGCATCAGCTGAAGAGAAGCTGGAAGTGGCCCGGCCAGCACTTGAGGAAGCAGAGGCAGCTTTGCAGGTAATACTTTTAAGAAGAATATGTCATTACCATTAAAATCACAGCGTTCAGTGAATAATATCATTTTATAAACGTATTAATAAGATAATTTTATATTTGATTTGCATGGGGATTGCATACTGGCTACATACTTTTAAAACATATTTTTTTTACTCTGCAGATTTTTTTGTAAAAGAGGAAATATTTTTAATCAAAATAACAAGCAACACATTTATATAGATGACTTTTGGTGGTCATGTATCTCCTTAAAGCGCAATATCTTCTGTCTTTCAGACTATTAAGCCTGCTGACATATCAACAGTGCGAAAACTGGGTAGACCTCCTCATTTAATTATGCGAATCATGGACTGTGTTCTGTTGTTGTTCCAAAGAAGGATTGATACAGTGACAGCTGATCCAGATAGAAGTTGTGTAAAACCATCCTGGGCGGAAGCTTTAAAATTAATGAACAATTCAGGTTTCCTTAACTCATTGCTGGAGTTCCGCAAGGTAAATGTATGCCTATTTTTGGGGTTCAGAGATTGTGCTAGAAATGATATCTGAATTTAATGTTAAAGCAAAATGTGCACTTTAAAGTGAATTAAAGGGGAATTAGCTGTGCATACAGTTCCAAAGGGTAACACAGGTTGCACAGGTAAATATTTTCTTACCACAATTAGTATACAAAATGTAATTATTGTGAAAAGGATTGTTGATAAGTAAACTTAAGATCCCCATACAGGCAGTGATTGCTGTGCAGTTCTCGGGGGACCAATTGCAGGACAATTGCAGGAAATACGGACATGTCTGTTCTGTGGCCTATCAAGTTTTTTGCTGACATGGGTCAGCTGCTCCATGTGGGCACCCGCAATCCGTGGGCAATTGTGGGCGATAGATTGGTGTGAGAATGCACACTGGTCGATCGGCCGCAGATTGCAGTGTGTATTGGAAATGTAAAGTTTTACCATTGCTTTTAGTCTACTGCAAGGGTTAAGTGTGAAATTTGCCTAGGGCAAAATTAATAAGGAGATCAAATAACTTTTTTACTCACTTGTACAGAAGCCACTGCTGATTGGTGCTCCCAAATGTTACCTTGTTCTTCGCACACAGTGCAGAGCTGCATTGTATGGAATTACATAAATGTTAGAAATGATTAGAAGAAAGTTTTTTATTTTTATTTCTGAAATGTGTTACTTTACAGTCTTTGTAAAGGTCAATTACACATTTTTAAAGCAGTAAGCAACTGTTGTAATAACCAACTTGGGCACCATTGATCATGCAAGCATGTGATGTGGTTCTGATTGCACCTTATTGTGTTTTTTAAGATCCTTTTAGCAGTAAAAAATCTTGTAAAAGTTAAATAGAATACCAGGGTATATTAAATAATACACTTAGGAAGACAAACCTTAAAAGCATTTAGTACAAACACATTAGGCAAGTACGGTAAATACAATAGAATACAATAGATTTATATATTCCATGACAATATTACAAAAAAAATAAATCACAATTGTTGATTCCTGAAAAAAGGTGCACATATTAATAGTAAATAGCAGCTATATATCTATTGCAATTGCTGTCAAGCTGTTAAAAAAATTGCATTTTACAAAGCAAGTTATAGATCATATTACACAATATAGTGATACGCTATGCATAGCAGACTCAAAACCCCTTTGGCTATATAGTGAGCTTAATAAGCATTTTTCTTACCACACTACGTAACTGCATGCTGGAAATAACGTCTTGGTACAACACACTTCAAGCACCATTGTGCAGACACTGGCCTGACTTTATAAAGCAGCATCAGCAGTTAACAATCTTTCATCTGGTCATATTTTTCAGAAGATGGATAAGTCTGATTTTTTGTTCCATGTTATTAAGCTAGATGGCCAAATGTCATGCCAAAAGTACGATATACAGATATATACTGGTAAACCCCTACATTCACACATCAATCTAATGCTTAATGCTGGTATTTTTTAAACACTGCTTATATAATTCAGTCATTGGGAATATGAATTTCATAACAGTATGCAACATATATTGCAGTAAAGGAAATAACTGGTTACTGAAGGTCAACTTAGATGTAATGTTAGCCATACTTTGTCACAATAACATATACTGTTCTATTTTATTGCAGCTTCATACAAAAGTAGATGATGAAAACTAGAACTACTGCAAAAATGTTTAGTAGTTGTGAACTAAGTACAGTTCTATATCATATGTGTGCTAATTTTTTGCTGTTATCTAATGTTGTGCATGTTTTATTTAGGATTCCATCACAGAAGAAGTAGTTGAACTATTGCAACCATACCTGGACATGGAAGATTACAACCTTGAAACAGCCAAAAGAGTGTGTGGTAATGTAGCAGGGCTCTGCTCCTGGACACAAGCCATGGCATATTTCTATGGCATTAACAAGGAGGTTCTTCCCCTAAAGGTATAAATCTTGTGTTCACAGTATTTATTTTATTATTATTATATTAAAATTTTAGTTCAATTGAGCTAAATTACAGATTTATTCAGTATGCAGTACCGTATTTTTCGGACTATAAGACGCACCGGACCATAAGACGCACCCAGTTTTTAGGGCAGAAAATCCAGAAAAAAACATTTAATACGTTTTCACATCAATTGGGATAATGCAATGAATTTAATGGATGCAATATTCAATTCAGCCACAGATGTCACTAGCAGCAGTACACTCTCAGCACAACACGTCACACTACACTGATCTGTTCAGTGTTCTGTGGCAGTGTTCTGCGGCATTTAGATAGAAGAGCCGAACATCGCAAATGACAGCAGCCGCAGCTCTGCTCCTCAGCTCTCCTCACCTCAGCTAAACATGTATAACATTATGTTTTTCCATCTGTCCCATGCTGGATCTGGACTTTAAGCTTGCTTTCCATACATGTATCTGTTTAGTCACAATATATTTCAGCATCACACAAGGTGTTCAGTTCTGTTGAAACTGACCTATTTTTGTAATTAGAAAATAAATTACTCTTTTCCTTCCATACTCTCTGACCCTGACCTGGCCTTTTAATTATGTGGATTTTAGTCCTCCAATCATGGAGCATCACATGCATCCTACCTCCGATTTTGATCATAGCTAGCATCTATGGCTGGTACATGATTTTCATCTAAATTGTGTATCAAGCATATGTCTCCTCCCACAGCTATGACAAATTAATTACTTCATGTCATCAGAAGGTCAAGTCTGATTATGAAAGTAGAAAGCTTGTATTCAGTGTGTTTTGATGCCTGAAAACTGAAAAAATTTAAAAAGGATATTCATTATATAGTGTATAAACATGCAATTATAGAACCCTATTTGATGCATAATAAAGATTTGCCATCACATAGCATCTCCATCTGGGTATTAAAGCAGTTGAGATGTTATTTAAAAAATACATAGGACAACGATTGTAATTGAGTCGAAAGTAGTTCCACATGGAAGGTTCGATCGCAATAGTTTTGATCAAAAAACACAGGAAAGAGTCATATATAAATGTGTTCATTAAATAAAATCAATGTGACCAAACAAAAGGCATTGTTTGATCGTTGTACAATCATGAACATTTACCAACATGATCACTTTTCGATCGATGTATTGATCATTATCGAATTTTCGTTGAATGAACCATGTGTGCAGCATACGATTTAAGTTCGATTCATGTAAACTTTGATCATTTTAATTTGATTGAATGCTATGAGTTGAACCATGTATGCCTTGATTAAGAGTAACTTCATAGAGTTAAATGGTTGTATTTATAAGTAATGCATGAATTTTTTTTTACATTTCCAAAATGCAAGATGCCAGCCTCCATGAAACATTTAATACATACTGCAACTTTATTCAGAAAGATGAGATGATGCTGTGCATTAGTAAAATTGTATAGTTCTGGACTAAGTTCAGTCCAGGTTAACTTTAAAACACTCTGATTTGTCCTTTGTTTAGATGGATCCACATTGTGTGTTATTGTTTCCATTCATATAGATGAATAGAGATGCTTAATGAAATGCTGAAAATTTGGCATTGGTATGAAAACTGCAGTCTAAAGTTGAACCAATCAAACTTTGCAGCTGCTGTGCTTGATTGACTTAAATGTAAGGCGCCGTGCGCCCTCACGGCCATCTATCTAACCCATATCTAATGCAGCTGCAATCAATCAATCCTACTCGAATACAGGGTTATCGGACATGACCATGAATCACAAAGCAAAGTATTGGCTGAGCTGGATGACGCAGCGCTGAGCTTGAAGGCTGATCAATCTCATGGGCACCGGCCTGTGTATGGCAGTTTTAAGTCTGCATATAAATTGCGTTCTAATGTAAAAGTTTTGGTATCTTGTTCACTAGTGATATGATGATATAATGATAGTATAAATTGAAGCAAGCTTAGTAACAGCTCAGATACAGTACCTTGTCTTGAAAGATTGATTATAGTGTCTTCATGAGACAAAAATAACAGTCCCTAATTTGAATTGTATCATCTTTTATCAACTCAAAAAAACATTATTTTTCTATTGGTATCTAATTTTCTTCTGTGTAATTAATAAAGAGAGACTATACAAAAATTAAACAAATATTCTTTTAGTGTATTTCATAAGCTAAAACCAATATTTTGGCGCGTAAATAAAGCCATTGGTCAGGCTAGCATAAAATTAAAATACTTTAGGAGCATCCTGCTTCAAATATACCATGACCAGAATAGTGCCTATTTTTGAGACCCTTGTAAACAAGTATGATCGCTCTCATGCATAGTTTCTAGTTTAAGACAGCCCTGTTTACATATAAATACGATTATGTGGGCTTTAGGGATTTGTCATGCAAGAGAAACAATAACATACCATGATCCTAATATGCTGAAAGATACTTAGACATCATTTATGTATTTAATTCACTGAACCAAACTAAATTAGTATTTTTGTTCAATTATTATGTCTGTTTGGGGGTATGAGAATGTAAAAAAAAAAGGAATTCTTCTGAATCTTCCAAGAACTTGTTCGGTCTCTTTTCTAGGCTAACTTGGCACTCCAAGGAGCCAAGCTTGCAGTTGCCCAAGCAGAACTGAACAATGCACAGAGCCAACTTGATGCCAAACAGAGAGAGTTGGATGATGTACAGGCCATGTACGATGCTGCTATGAGAGAGAAGCAAATGCTGCTGGATGATGCAGAAGCCTGCAGGCGGAAGATGAACAATGCTACAGCACTGATTGAGGGACTTGGAGGGGAAAAGGTGAGAACATATCAATTCAAAACGTGTTCCAAATATTAGTTTCTGCTACGGATGCTTTGTAGTTACATTTATATGTTAACGTTGATAATTGTGGATGTTTTATATTGTAATGTACTGTAATGAACATCACTATGTAGGGTGTAAAATATGCTTATTTTTTAAAACATTTTTTTTCCTTTATTATTAGAAATAGTAGTTTTAAGGTCCTCGTTATGCTAAATGATAACATTTCAATGAGAACCTATAGCTGAAGGGTTGCCCCTACAAATTTGTGTCACTTGCAGTATTTAGCTTACAAGGGGATTACTTTTGTGAATGTGAATATTTGCATACTGCATGTGCCTCATACCCTCCAGTCAGAGATTCATATTTAATATTGTACCAAGCAGAAAGGTTGGACACTTTAGAAAAATTCTGTCAATTGAGAATGCTTAACAACGTCAAGCAGTAATGTGTAATCCCTATACTTTAGAGACATTGAGATATATGATGTGATAGAATGCCTAAATGTTTTCAAAAACCAAAGTAAGATAGACTCTTTAACCTCTTTAACCTACAAGCAACAACTAACACATCACATTTTTATAGGAGCTTTGCTAAATATCTATAGAAATTGTTTAAAAGATGTATAACTTTCCCAGACATATCTAATGGGATTAATCACATTCATTAATTAACGAAATGAAATTATTCATGAAATGTTAACTGATGTCTACACATAAGAAATTCCTGTTCATGCAGGACCCTTGGATCAAACGTTTCCACCATGGATCACACCTAACAAACCTTTATTTACTTAAACACCTTTGATTGCATGCTCACCCCATGTTTCTCTTTTTTACACTTTATTCCCATTTGTTGATTGCAGGCACAATTTTCCACTGTTTTCTTCTACTATTCTCTTTTCTTTTGCTACTTTTCTTTTCTACTTTTAATGTTCTCCTTCTATTGTTTAATTACAAATAGGTGTTTTGGTTGTTTGGAATTTAAGGAAGGATATGCATGTGCGTGTGGACCCAGCCTTACAGCTCAACATAACATTAGTACAATTGATTCAATAATGCTTAATGACAGTTTGAAAATGTATGCTTTTTTGGTTATGTTTAGAATTGTTGTGCATGTTAATACATATTTTGAAACAGGAAAACTATGACTGCTATTTCATAACTTTTCAATTAATTGTTATAGGATGACTTTGATCACTTTTTAAAGTTTTAAACATTTAATGTATATGTTACATTTTCATAGATACGATGGACAGAAAGCAGCAAAAATTTTCAGAATCAAATTATTCGCCTAGTTGGGGATGTTCTTTTAGCCACTGGTTTCCTTTCCTACAGTGGACCATTTAACCAAGAGTACAGGACTCTACTGCTACAGCTCTGGAAGAAGGAAATGAATCATAATAGGATACCATATAGTGATGTAAGTATTGGAGTTACACGTTAATTAGAATTTTCTATAGTTTAATACACAATTTGGTGTAGTTTCAAAGTTAGAGAGAATTGTTGCATATTAATCATAACAAATATATCTGGTTCTTAACAGTGGAAAAATAACTCATAACACCAATTAATATTAGCCACCTCATAGTATGGTCAGGTACATGTCTTAAATCAGCTCCTGACTAACCTAAAAGTTCATGGATCTCTAGTAAACAGATTATTTACATTAACCCAAGTGCAAAATCATGACCTTAAAGATATCACAGTGAGTGACTTGAAGTGTATATTCTCCAATAGTACATCAGGAGGCACATAGCTTATGGGAGAGCTTGTCATTGGTTAGAGTGTTTTTGCAGTTAGTGTCTATCACATCTGTGACATACTTATCACAGAACTGGGGTGGGGAAAAAGTATCAGTACCAAACAAAAAATAGCGCTTTCACACAGTTGATGCAATTGACATCCTAATGCAAGATATATGAGAATATAAAGGTTATTGTAAATTTTAGAAATGATGTCCACTTTAGGTTTAAAATTATAAGCATTGTCTGTCTGAGACGTTTCTTTTCCTAATCATAACTATTATCAATATAAAAGAGAAAATGTATAAGGTTATCATATATCCTACTCATTAAAGTCCAAAAACAATATCCTGCCTTGTAATTACTCCTAGATGATGTCATGATGAGTAAAAACTTTCTTCTGTATCGAGGCATTGGGAAAACAACTGTCTCTGTGACTCATTTCTTGTGTCTTTCTCTACAGGGTTATCTTCAGTTTCAGTAACCACACAAGCAGTAGCACTTGCTAGATACAAATTGCAGTTGTCCTAAAGCATTAGCATGACTCATATTATTGACAAGGTCACATTAGGTACAATCACACACTACTAGGTCAATTAGAATTTATCTGAAGGCATTTAGTTTAGGTCTATGTTACGTTGGAAAAACATATTTGGCATTATCTAATTAAATTTATATCTCATGTTACTAATAACAATGCCACAAATGTCTTAATATGTGAGGATAAATTAAGAATTTTAAAATGTTTTTTAGAAGATAACTAACACTTAAAGTGGAATTAAAAATATCTCCCAAATCTTTCCACATAGCTTAATTTAAGTTGTCACGGTGCTGTCAGTGTAAGGACTTGTTTCCACAGCGCAGGGTTTGATTCCACAACACAGACATAACACAGGCCCGTGATTTGCAGCCATAACTGTATTGCTGGTGATGCCACCTATTCATTTGAATAAGAAAATTGCAGGAAAATAGTGCCTGATGCTTTTCGGACCCAGCTGTTCCACTGATGTGTCCATTGACTCCCAGTGCCACTGAAAGGACAAAGCGGTACCTTGAGCGAAAAAGAAAGCGGTACAGGTGCGCTGCTTTGTTTACATGCAAGTAACACTGCCCCATTCACTTGAATGGGATGTGTTCTGTCTGCGGCCAATGCAGAGAAAAATATGCAGCGGAAACCAGCTCTAATTATGGCAGCTCTCAACCAAATTACAAGTAATTTAGAAATGCCTTTTTAAATATTTCTTTATAAAGAACAAAACAAAAACTAAACAATACCTGCAAATATATAATCAATATCATAGAATGATTTCATAAGGACAATGCTTATATGTCTTTTAGCATCTCTACACTAATGTTTTGAGAAAAGCGATGTCTAAGTGGCCTTGTACTTCACTGGATTACATGCATAGGTATAACTTTTTAAACTTCCAGCTATGGTTTTCCTACTGCATTCATTCTAAAAATGAAGATGTTAGTGTAGGGCTAAAATATATTCCTATATTTTTAACGATGGTAATAATTTTATGGATGAGAAAACTTAAAGCATGGACTTGTTCATGTTTAAGCTGACATTTAATATTTTTAGTGATTTATCTGTATTTACAGAAGCAATGCCTGGATAAGGCACTATATACATTAACAAGCATTTTTGTTCACACTTGCAATCATGTGCACACATTACTATCTAACTTGCTTGCCTGTAGACAAGTTTTATGCTTCCCTTGCACACCCATTTCCTTTGGGTTATGTGTCCTTAATGTTTGTTTATGTACTAAAAATCTTATTTAAATTTTTTCACCCTAGGTTTAGAAAGTATTTTCAACAATAATCTTATTTTGAGAATATGTACACTGAACAATACATTGCCCATCCTCTCTCTTTTCCTAACAGAAAATGTAGTTAGCTTGATAAAAATGCTTAACTACATAATACATTCTTTATATAAGAGATGTGGTCACCATAGATACTGCAGTCTTGAGAAAAGATGACAGATCTTAAAGGTTATGGTCTCTGCAAATTGTTATCATCCACATTCTATCAGATACAATACATCCAATGAAAAGTGGAACATAAGATTGCCTGCAGCAAATTTGTTAACACAATTTGATCAAAATACGAATACCTGGACACGGTTTTCAAGCACTTTGTATTTCACTTAATAAAGTGTACTCCTCCCTTCCCTCATAACCAGGGTCTAAATTACAATTGTATTTTTGTAAGAACCTAGAACTGATTGACCATTTGATATTGCCAATATGAATCAAATTGCCAGCTGAAAAGGTGTCAGACTAGCCTTTTAGATAAATAAATGTAAATAGTATAGATCAGAAATAAATAAGTTAGGCTGAGTGATATATTTAATAAATAAGCTGAAGCTCTGTACTGAATTTTTGTTTCACTGCACACTGTGCTCTTTTCTCAAGTTTTAGTCTACATCTAATTATCAAATTTCAAATGACTTGACATAACTTTGTTATATATAGTGCTGCATGTTGTGGTGAGTCTATTATTTTCAAAGCACAGTCTCACTGTAAACTATATTCAAATGCTGGCATTCGCAGTACACAATTTAGTCAAGAACTCCTTGATTTTCTTTGATCAAGGCATGCAATATTGGATATGTGACTTGGTAACGCTGTCTTTTCAAAGCTGCCCTTTGTGGCCAGACAGCATAATATATAAATCAAAAAAACTCTGTTGTGTATGAGCTGCTTTATTTTGAATTCTACAAGCAGTGTAAACACTCCCCAGCCTTCAATCCATGTCATTTTTTTATTTGAGAAAGGTGATTGAGAGTGTCCAGGCTTCATTGTCACTTTTGGTTTCCTCTTAGAGCCAGACGTTTTAATTAATTCTCCTTGTCAGTTCTATATTTCTTGGTTGCAAAAGCATAGAGTACCTGTCATGGTTCAAAGACTCAAATAAATGACATTTGTGGTTTATGGACCAAAAAAATGACAATGTAATAGAAAAGTTCTGACTTGTAAGATTGAGTTCTTGTTGAAGTATTGCTGCCCACTACTTCTCAAAGTACAATAAAACTGTCAGGCCTCTGGTGACATTTAAAAAATGAAACATAACTAAGATTATTATTTTGCACCTTTTTTATAGTATATACATCTTCTGTTCTAGGTGCAAGATGTTATTTATGTGTATATACATGCAAAAAAACGACAAAAATCTACTTTCATAAACGGTTTCTGTATATATGCTTCTTGTTTCACCTACCTGCTCATTCAACGCAACAAGCTAACATTACTAAATAGTTGAGGTCTCCTTTCCAATTGCTTTCATCAGGAACAAAAGGACTGGTGCTGGTACTGTGAATGCAGTCATGGTTGTAAACCATCAAAATTTTAAAAATATACAATATTTTAAATTCAAATAGGGAACACCAACACTTAAGTGAAATCAAAGTTGTTGTTTTTTTTATTATTTCCATCACTTTTCCACCTTAATCTCCTTTTCCTTTTTTCTGTTTCTGTTGAAATTTCTGGGACATTCTTTGACAATCCAGTTTTAAAAAAAATTATCATAGTCAACAAAGTATACATTTACAACATTTGCAACAAAGTATAAACTTGAACTAACTGAGGGTGTGAAAAAAAAGTTTGATTGAATATGCCACCTCTTATATTATAAACATAATTTTACTATCTCGTCAGAGAAAATCTCTGATCAAATTCCCTGACAGGGTTTACCTGGCATCTAAACGTCAAGTACTATATATAAGACCGTCTTTGTCTAAAAGGTCTTTATTTGTACATAATTAGGACCATTAGTTACATACAATAAACATAAAAATTTATAAAAAAATATTTTGGTGATACATGGGCGGTCAGCTTGATATCTTCTTTTATCCAATCAACTTAATTCAATACATTTTCTTGGTTGACTGATTGAAAATCTATGGCAGCCCACATGGGTAGATCAACCTAAAACAATTAAAATTGGGAAAAAAATTTAATCAATCACCAATTTCCCAAATTGATCTTTTTAAGTTGATTGAACAGAAAATCTAGACGTGTATGGGGGGCTTCAGGGAATTTGATCAGAGATTTTCTCTGATGAGATTGTAAAATCATAGTCAACAAAGGGTTAAGTGATAAAGTCCAGTAAAAGCCTTATCTAATCAATTTAATGTAGACGTTATCATGTTTTATTATGGCTTATCATGGTGGATTCCAATAATTGTGTAGTGGACCTTTAAAATTTTGTAAATCATATATTTTCTTTGTTGGGAGAAGCGTGTCCAATAACATCTTTTTGCTATACTGACTGGAGACACACTTCTTAGGGCAAATAGGATTGTGGAGCCACTATACTGCATCCTTCATCCTGTAAGCTGTCTAAACACTTCTAGTTCACATTGCCATGTAACAGAGTTTGTGGCTTGAAATTAATAGCATCCACTTTTGTGTATATGCTTGTGTTTTACAGCATTATGGAGAACTAAAAGTCTGAAACTTGAACTTAGATCTATACATAGTATTGTTAGGTTGCTATGACTTGCTTTAATGTAGCACTGTCTATTCTGATTAATTTAATCTATATGAGCCCTATGTAAATACTTAGAAAGCACATCTGAGAGACTGTTTACCTTGACAGCACCTAAAAGCATTTTGGTAAATGTACATGCAGACATCAGTATGAAAAACAAGTCAAGTGCAGCTATTGAAAAGCATGCCTTTATTCTCCAGAAATGATTCACAAAAACACATCAGCTACAAATTACTAACTTCCCATTACACTATTTATTTTGCTTTCTACTCCATAGAGTGCTGCAAGAAGATAATTTAAAATGGATTCTATGTAGATCTACTACTGGCATTTTAAATATTGGTAGACATTGAATGAATACATTTTACTTTATTCAGTATAGGTCATTCTTTCTCAGTTGAGAGTGCTCAACTTTTTATTGAAACTGTTTTCAGATCTTAAGGGACCTCAACTAACAGTTGGAGACTAGATCATGATACATAAGTTAATTCATTATTAGTGATATGAAGGCTTTACAGAGTTCAAAATATTAAAATAATGGGGTATACATTATAACACATGGAAATTAAACACAATAATAAGCAGAAACAAAGATTATAAAATATTATAATGCTCTGTTATCATACTCGTATCACCAGGAAAGCCTAGCAATCTCGGTTTTACAAACTCTAGTAAAAGAAGGCTGGTCTAGGTGAACACAGAATATAATAGTTAAGAGCAGGGGTGGCAAGCTTAAACACAGATAAGGTCAACCTTGATATTGATTAATAAAAAGCAAGGATGTTTTTCCTTCTTATCAGATTTTTGATTCAGTTTTGCTTAAAATGTAATCTTAAACCAGCAAAGCATTATAATGTAACACCACTGAAATGCAATGCCATAGAAAATAAACATCTGTGGCCTTCATTTCTTTAATAGCATATACTATTACACCACAGGCCCAATTTTTTTTATTTGGGCTAGAAGCTGGAGGCCAATTGTCTTAGGGAAACAACAAGTGTAGCCCTCACATTCCAAGTCTTTTTGACCATGGTGCCACAAGCTTGGCACACCTATCTTTGGCCAATTTCATCCATTGTAAATTAGGCCTTTACATGTTTTCTTGTTAGATGATATCAAAGCAATTGCCAGATAAAATCTCCTGAGGAAGCAGAATTTGCGAAATGCGTCGAGATACTGTCTAGCAACAAACATCGATTTATGTACTATTATTATGTGGTTGATTGACAACGATGATGTAATGTATGACTATGCCCTGTCATTTTAATAAAAAATTCCTTTTACATATATCTGTTCATATTCGTGCCTTAAAAGTCCCGGAGTGGAATCTCCATTTTTCTTTGCTTTTTTTCTCTTTACAGCAATATTGGGGATGTTGGCACATAGACATGTACTATAATACCTAGGGGAAATGATATTTATTTATTTTTTTCTATAACAATTTCATCCATTCCTCTTTGCAGCATCTCTCAAGCTCCATTAGGTTAAAGGAAGCAGAGCCATTTCAGAATCTCTCCAGAGATTTTCAATTGGATTCAAGTCTGGGCTCTGGCTGGGCCACTCAAGGGTATTGATAGAGTTGTCCTGAAGCCATTTCTTTGATTTCTTGGCTGTGTGTTTAGGGCCATTATTCTGCAGAAAGATGAACCATTGCCCCAGTCTGTCTTCAAGAGTGCTTTGGAGCAGGTTTTCATCCAGGATGTCTCTGTACATTGCTGCACACATATTTCCCTTTATCCTGACTAGTCTCCTTGTTCCAGCTGCTAAAACACATCCCCACAGTATGATTCTGCCACCGCCATGCTTCACTGTAGGTATGGTATTGGCTTGGTGATTGACCTGTCTGGGTTTCTCTAAATGTGACATCTGGCATTCACACAAAAGGGTTCAATCTTTGTCTCATCAAACCAGAGAATTTTGTTTTTTCATGGTCTGAGAATCCTTCAGGTGCCTTTTGGCAAACTCGAGGGCTGCCATGTGCCTTTTTACTAAGAAGTGGCTTACCTGTGGCCACTTTACCATACAGGCCTGATTAGTGGATAGTTGTAGAGAAGTTTGTCCTTCTAGAAGGTTCTCCTCTGTCCACATTGGACCTCTGGAGCTCTGATCAAATGACCATCAGGTTAACTATGGGACCTTATATAGACAGGTGTGTGTCTTTCCAAATCTAGTCCAGTCAACTGAATTTGCCAAAGGCTGACCTGCAGAAACATCTCAAGGATTAGCAGGGGAAACAGGATGCACCAGAGCTTAATTTTGAGCTTCATGTCAAAGGCTGTTAATACTTATGAACACCTGCTTTCTCAATTGATTTTTTTTATATAAATTAGCCAAAATCTCCAGTAAATTTTGTTTAAATTGTCATTATGGGGTGTTGTGTGTAGAATCGTGAGGAAAATAAATGAATTGAATACATTTTGGAATAATGCTGTAAAATAACAAAATGTGGAAAAAGTGATGTGCTGTGAATACTTTCTAGATGCACTGTATATTAGAACTGTATAAATTGAGTCATGCATTGACAACAAATACTTGCATCTTCAGTCTACATCCTAATGTAATGCAAAACATTCTCGAGGTCATTCATCAATAGCCACACAATTTGTTGTAAATGAGGTTGTGTCTAATTTAGCCAAGTCTGTGCAAGTTTTTCTGTGTATTTGTGACACCTGTTGTTTTATTACCAGACAACAAACTGAGTCAGTTTTCCCCAGGACTGTGACACAATTACCACTGATTAATACTCTTAATGAACTAAGTTGTTTTAATTTTTTCACTGTACTACTTTAGTTAAGGGAGGAAGTTATAACTATAACAGCTGAACCCTTACAGTAAATGTTTCTGAAGATAGATATATTTTTCAGCTTAGCAAAGAATAAATGACCCTCTATCTTTATTTAATTTGTTACTTGTCACTGCTGATTTAGACTTTTATTATAATTGCTTATCTTGACGGATTACATTTGTAGTATGTGGATAAGTAAGTATAGACGGTTTAGGGTGAACCAGTATGAACTAGTAATTAGAACATTCATACTAAATAAAGATAAATTCTTCATCATATATATCAAAGAATGAACGTCTTTCTGTGTGTAGCTTAGCAACATTAAAGCTGATCTCAGGACTATATTTGTTGCCCTTCCTTCCCCACAAAGATGAACCACTATGATAAAAAAAAGTAACTATTAACTTACCTAAAGTTTTAGTCATGTGACATTCCAGCATTAAGTCCTTCCCCCACTTTATAATCTTGGGCCATTTCCTCACTGTTTACCAAACTGCCTGGGCAATGAGAACTCTTAGCTGACTTGTGGCAAGTTTGCATTAGAGAAACTGTAGAAGAGTGACTCTACCACCAAGCATCATTGTAGAAAAGGTCAAAGAGATATCAATTGTCCCTCATACCTGGATGGAGGAATAAGGTAAGTATAGTCTTGCCAATGTGTAAAAAACCTAAAATCCTTCAGTATAGATTTAAAGTTTAAATGTTTTTACTTATAGGTTTTACTGATGCAATGGACTGTCATAAAAAAATTAAGCTGATATTATAAAGCAACTATAACTATAAATTGGAGTGCATAAATAATGTGTGAGACAGAAATGATTAAAAATTATTAATATATGCCTGACTGTTGGAGACTTTGTTTTATATATTGAATAGTAAATGTTATGTCCACATAGGAGCAGAATTGTATATCTATTAACTGTAAAAAAAAATCTTTTATTTTACATGTTTATAACTTGTATGGGGGTCAAATAAGCGAGTTTTGTCTTAAAGTTTGATTGTTCCTCTTTATAAAGGCTCTGTATAACGCACTGATTCACTGTTTAGGATCTGAACCTTATCTCAATGCTTGTGGATAATGCTACAATCGGTGAATGGAACCTTCAAGGACTTCCGAGTGATGACCTGTCCATCCAGAATGGAATTATTGTCACCAAAGCATCACGTTTTCCACTCCTCATTGACCCACAAGGTCAAGGGAAAATATGGATAAAAAATAAAGAAAAGAATAATGAACTACAGGTAAAATAATCTATGAAACCTGTGTGTATTTTCTGATCCTTTCTCTTTCTCGTGCATAATCATGTTTTTTTAACTGTTATTTGTGTTCCTTAAAATTGTCTAGAGTGACAAATGATATGATATGAACCCCTCTCAGTCACACATTATCTTTGTTTCAAAAAATGAAACCCTTTGTTTTAGTATTACAATGCATATATTAGGTATAATTTGCTGTAGGTGCTAAATAAATTGTTAAAATATACTGATCTATACATTTAAAAATAATCTTTTAATACATGGGCAATGAAGACATAATAAGATGTATATTTTTTATATAGTCTAAAGCTGGCCATAGACGTCCTGATCTATGGCCAACTTTTAGCAGACTCTTAACAGCCTGGTGACGTCACCACGCTGTGAGCAGTCGGCTACAGAGAGGACAGGAATCCCGTGTGTTCCCGTTTACTGTCGGGCAGAAAAAGAACCAGCAGGACGGATCCGTGTGCGATCCGACCTACCGGCTTTTTTTCTACGAAACTCAAGGTGGGCTCCCTCATAGTTGCAGCCAACCAACCTTTATGTGCTCAGCGGGAGCGAGTACGCCGGTTGGTCGGCTGCAACTATGGCCGGGAATCGGCCTGTCTATGGGGGGCTTTAAGGATCAGAAGTAAAAATCCCATATTCACTTCTTCCATTGCTCATCCTTTAGGTAATTTCCCTTTATCATGTTGCCCCACCATCTACTGTTTTGCTAAATTAAGTGACAATGTAATTAGTTGTAAAGCAACATTCACAATTCTAAGGAAGGTAAGAATATACTCTAGAAATCTTCCCCCTATCCCTATAGTTATTATAATAAGATTGCCCTTATAATTGGAAAGAAGTTGAGAAAAACTGAGAGGGTGACTGCACAAAAAGTGATTGCCCTTGGTGGTATATGTTTTTTAGCTTGAAGCACAAAAAAGGGTTAGAACCAGACCTACTTGCTCAATCAATGAATCTGCAGAGCAGTTTTTAACTCCAGACCTCTTTAACAGTTGTTAGTTTCACTTTATTTACTCTGAGCTTTTAAAACCTCAAGGTAAATTCTGTAACCAAAATTTAGCAATACATTTTAAAATGCTCTCTAAACTAAGATAACACGCATATCTTTTGAATTCTTGCAACTGGTACTTTTATAGAGATAATAACCATTCCTTATGGAGATTCTTCTTTTGTTACACTTAACAATGATGTGCCTGCAGCTTGGTAATTAACGCTGAATAGCGATGGCCCATATGTTGTTAATAAATCTGTTGGGATGCTATAAACATGAAATCCCAATTATAATTTTATTTATATTAGTTTTTGTTACAAAACATTAAAATTGAGACACATGTAGTAAAAATTAGGCATGGCTCTGAATACTGGATGAGATGTGCAACTGTTCTGTACACATCTCATATCTCTTTTTATATTGTTTTTGCTAAAATGATTTTATAGTTATTTGAGACACGTCCTTCCTTCAGTGGTTTTATGAACTTATTCGCAAATCATTTTATAGTGTGTATATATTCAGGAGAAGCACAGAATATATGTAGTTGGGTGACTTTTAAAAGTATTTATGCTTGGTTTTAACTTTTAGGAAAAAAAATCAAATAATTGTTGTCTGTAAGTAACACCTTGCAGTCAAACCTATATACCCACTTGTCCTTGGTTTGTATTTTTCTATATTGGTTTTGGAAATTTCAATTCATTCAAATGAAATTGTTGGTACACTATGAATTGCTACACTTTTCACATCACTAGTTGACCAATTAAAAAAGGAAAATGATGTGCAACTAATAAATACATCACACAAGTTGACACTTAAATATATGGTTTACCATTTCAAGAGTTTGAACACAAATATAATTTACAGTATCTGTGTATATTTGCTATATAATTAATCTTACATCTGTGTCTTTTTAGGTGACATCTCTTAACCACAAGTATTTCAGAACTCATTTGGAAGACAGTTTGTCTTTGGGAAGACCACTCATGATTGAGGATGTTGGGGAGGAGCTTGATCCAGCACTTGATAACGTCCTGGAGAAAAACTTCATAAAGTCTGGTTCAACATTCAAAGTAAGATGATGTCCTACTATTGTTTACAATATGCTTCTATAGGATGTAAAACTGAGAGAATCCATCAGCCAGATTAAGGTGGCTAGACACTATAGGATATATTCAAGAGATTCAATGT
>CM070036.1:81014068-81026362 GCA_036250615.1 Ptychadena robeensis | reverse complement strand
CAGCTGGTGAGTGCACTCCCTGCTATTTTCTATAGCAGCACAGCTAATATACAGATGTAAAAAACAGGGAGCAAATATAAATATACCTCATTACACTTATTTGAGCAACATGCATAGTGTTTATGGCTTGTTGTGATTGGCTGTCAAAGGGCACATAAAATTTTTTCTATATGCTCCATGCTCTATAATGTGCTATATGCTACATGCTCTATAATCAACAATACATCTTAGTTTTTTTTAGCTTTTGTATGTTTTGAGTGTATATCTATGCTCAATTAAAGTGAAAAATACAATGAAATAAAGGAATACTTATTGCATATGTTTCTCTCTATTATAGGTAAAAGTTGGTGATAAGGAAGTAGATGTAATGAAAGGATTTACACTGTATATCACAACCAAGTTGGCAAACCCAGCATATACACCTGAGATTAGTGCAAAGACTGCTGTCATTGACTTTACTGTCACAATGAAAGGGCTGGAAGATCAGCTTCTTGGTCGGGTTATTCTCACAGAAAAACAGGTAAAGGATTTGTGCTTATGTAGTAAATTATATGTAGTAAGTTATGTGTAGTATATATTAACATGTGGAATGTAGGTTAGTACCCACATTATATGGTATGATTGCATCTGGCAGCCTTGAGTAGCAAACGGAAATTGCAGCACCATTTTGTAGCTAATAATAGACGTATTGGAGTTCTAAGCTTCCTTTACTGTGGCAATAATTGAGGAAAATCTATCTTAAAGACAACCATATATGTTTCGCCATTAAGCTTTACTTTAATGTATATTATTTGTTTGCTAAATAATTTAATGCAAATGTAATTAGGACTAGCTGAATCGTCTTCACAGACATAAAATGTCTTGTATATAACACTTTGAATTTACTGAGGGAAAAACTGGGATTTGACATTTGAGAATTTTTACAAATGGCATGCCCTCTCTAAGACCAGAAACATCCCAGTAACATTAAGTTCCCTGAAATGTGATAAATGCAATTCTAGAAACAAAATGTTATCCCCAAATGTTCATGATATATAATTTACTGTAAGCAACCAAAGCTGATAAAGCTGTGTATTGTGTAATGCAAAAAAGGTATGTGGGTGATTTATAAATATTTATGAGTTTCGTCAGAAAATCCATTTCTCATCTTTTTTGACAAAAATTTTTCTATTTTGTGGATTTACTTACCTTAATGTCATAGGGTGGACATATGCCACATATGTAGCACTGTGCCAGAATAGAGGGTAATGGGGAAAGAAGTTTTTTTAAGGAAGGTTATACTCATGAGTGTAGGAGGTGTATTTAAAGGTCACTTCACTAAAAGTAACATGCTTTAAGACAGTAGCTTTCACAATATCCGTTTACTTTATAAATGTGATAGGGACTTGTTGCTATATATGTTGCTATATCTGTTGCCAGATCAGTGCAACCACCACATACTGTGCAGCTGTTCTTCTATGACCCAATATGATAGTATATTTTACAGCTCGTGCTTAGCTTAGGTCCTATGTGATCAGCATGGTGCTTGGCATACTAATGGAATTAAATATTTTCTATGCATAGTATTGCAAATGGAAAGCAAGGAATTGTGCTAGGTAACAACCATAAAAAAAATGCTTTTTAGTAATCAAAAATGATCTGTCACTACTGAGTTGGGAGATCATATTGCCATAGCTATCTTAGAAAAAGCACTTGCAACAAGTTATATGCTAAAATTGTATAGATTTCAGGCACCTACCTTGTTGAACTAAAATCATTTTATGTATGGGATGATAGTGTGCAAACTTGAACAAACCATAACCAATTGGGCAATATATCTGTTTGGTCTATTATGATAAACCTTTTATTACATAGGTACAATTGATAGTATGGAATGTGTGACTTCCACACAACAAGTCAAGGGCCAAAATATGCACAGTAGCTTTGTCAAATAGACTTTAATCAGCAAATGTAACTTTTTAAATCAGAAACGGTATATATGTTACATTAGCTGAGAAAAAAGCTTAAACTTCTTCTTGAAGAAAAAAATGGGCTTCTATTGCTAGATTTTTCTTTTGAAAAATTGTAGTTTCCTGACTGTCATGCTAAACTAATGACTTCAATAAAACTTATCACTGAACCAATACAAGTATGCATCAGGAGTTCTGAATTGCTGCATGCATGTTCCAGGTCAAAAACCTCCAAAAGTACAGTAGTCAGAAGATTAACATAACTGCTAGGCAAGCAATTTCAGAAGGAGGTCAGCACTGACAGTCTCAGTACTTCTCTCGACAAATGAAATTATAAGATTTCTATGTAAAGGGCTAAAAAATCCATAGTAGAAGTTTCGTAGTGTTAATATTTTGATGGTTTTTTGGGCTTTTTTTTGTATTGTTGACCTACTTTCTATTCTATTATATTACATATTGATCTCTGATTTCTAATGTCCAATGACAATTATATTTGAATTATATCATAGAAGATATTGTACTTTATATGAACTCTCTTTTCCTTGTATTATTTTCTTCAGGAGTTGGAAGCAGAGCGTGTCAAGCTAATGGAAGAGGTAACCTCAAACAAGAGAAAAATGCAAGAACTAGAGGACAATCTCTTGTTTCGTCTGACCAGCACCCAGGGTTCTCTTGTAGAGGATGAATCTCTGATCGAAGTCCTTAGGATAACAAAAACCACAGCAGAGGAGGTACAGTCTTTGCTATGTATTTGCTGTCATGTATTTCTCCTAGTAAATATGTATAAAGTAATATAAAACAACTTTTAGAAGCATGCCCTCTAAATTTATAGATGCATTAATTAAAGTTAGAATTGATAGATGCTACGTAAAGCAATTTTTTAGCTCAGGAATAATTGGGAAAAGGTGTTCATTCATGTATATATATGTTCTTTTATGCAGTACTGTGCTTAAGTTAAATAATGCTATGAGACAAACGGGTTAGCCTTTATTCTCTGTGGCCAGTCCAAGTATCTGCAAAGGACTTTAAAGCTTGTGAGAAGTACTGAGGGCAATGGACAGTACATGGCTCTCAGTAGAACTGGTTGCATAAAATCACTTAATACTCTGAAAAGGCACTTTTGCTTTAAACTTAATATATTTAATTCTAAATGTAGCCTCATTACTAGTAATTTGTGAGATACAAGGAGATTAACCTCCTCTGGTTTGGAGCCAAATATCCTTGGTTTTCAACTAGGATAAATACTGAGCTATGTATGGTCATTGTAATTTTGAATAACATTCAAACATCTTTTTATATCAAAGGTCAGTGAGAAACTTACAATTGCAGCAGAAACTGAACTGAAGATTAATACAGCTCGTGAGGAATATCGTCCTGTAGCAACTCGCGGCAGCATCCTATACTTTCTTATTGTGGAAATGAGTCTGGTGAATGCCATGTATCAGACATCCCTCCGTCAATTCTTGGGCATTTTTGACTTATCAATGGAGAGATCTGTGAAATCCCAGCTAACGGCCAAGAGAATTGCTAACATTATTGAGTACCTTACCTTTGAGGTGTTTAAGTATACAGCTCGAGGCTTGTATGAAGACCACAAATTTCTGTTCACGTTGCTAATGGCCTTAAAGATAGACCTGCAGGCTAAGAAAATTTCCCATAATGAATTCCAGACTCTCATCAAAGGTACATACAAAATGTTTTTATTTTGAATTGCTTTTGGTCTTCAAGCGTACTTATGATAAACATATACAATTAATGAGGCTTTAATCAGAAATGTTGTTTTGGAAGTATAGCTATTCTTACTGTTGAATATCAGAAAAAGCTAATATCAGCTGGGAATAGACCTGTTGATTTTTTATCGACTAACTGGTTTGATTGAGGTAAAATTAATTAATATCGGACGGAATATCGATTGGAACTGTATGGGACATGTCCGTTAATTTTAATTGCAGTGTAATCAACAGATGGAAGCATTCAAGGCATGCCTACCACTACAGCAATTCTGCTCGAATTCTATGATTAACAGAGATTGATTGATTACTTATCATGTTGTACAGTTATAAAAAGATCGAGGTTCAACAAATCGACTTTCAATATAAAATTTGGCCTTGTATCTTTTAAATAAAATATGTAAAATTTGTTTACTAACAGACTTACCAAGGATCTTATTGAATGACCCTTTTGATTACTTTCCCTTGAGAAACCCTGGCTACTTGGCTTGACCAAGAAACCTTTTTCTGTGTAGAAATTCGTTTTGGATTCAATACCCGACAGAGATTTCCGGTTAGGGGAGGGGGCTGGGAATACAAGCAAAGGGAAAGTCTCAATTAGAGAGGGTACCCTCTTAACCCTATAGCGTCACATAGCATACTTTCGATATAAAAATCAAACTATTCAATCTAATCGAATATTGATTCTCTTGAAATCTTTATGTGTAGTCCCACCTTTAGAGTTAAACTATAAATACATGCATGTAAATGAATGATTTTTTTTTATATTGCAGAACAATATTCACTTTCTGTAATTATTTCCAAATAGGGGGTGCAACATTAGATCTAAATTCTGTGGAACAAAAGCCCAAAAAGTGGATATTAGATATGACATGGCTCAATTTGGTACAACTGTCAAACCTACCTCCATTTAACAATCTATTGGGGCAAGTAGCAAGAAATGAGAAGGCCTGGAAAATCTGGTTTGATAAAGAAGCCCCAGAAGAATCTCCATTACCTGATGGATATGATGGTTTGTTGGACACTTTCAGAAAATTGCTACTTATTCGTAGTTGGTGCCCTGATCGCACCATTGCTCAGGTAACACAATTTTATAGGTACTTGCCATGATACAACACAAATACACATTAACAATTCATTTGTGTAACTTGAAAATAGAATCACATTTGATATAATTTTTCAAAATTATTCTACATAGTCATATTTACTTTTTATGTCTTTTTGGTAGGCCCGTCATTATATAGCTGAATCTCTGGGTGTGAAATATGCTGAGGGTTTCATTCTTGATATGGAAGCAATGTGGGCTGAAAGTGATTGCAGAACCCCTCTGACATGTTTCCTATCAATGGGCTCAGATCCTACAGAGAACATTGAGCGTCTAGCCAAGTCCAAGGTATGGTGTATTTCATAGTATGTTAGATTATGGAATGAACAAAGTCCTTTTCAGATTTTTGTTTTTTAATTTAGTGTTTTGTTTTTGCTTCTCCAAGCAGAAATTTAGAAAATATAACTGTACTCTTTGCCACCAATATAGGTTTCCTTCTGACTACTGTTTGTGGGAACAGCTCTAAGTGTTTGAAATTTCTGATAACTGTCCATGACCATGGTTTATTATTTATTAGAAGTATGCATCCCTAATATCAAGCACTATGTATTCTTTGTTATTTTGTTGATATTAGTCTACACATCTACGACACATTTTTGATGTGTGCATTGATATTTTTTTGTTTTATTTTACAGAATGCTCCTTGCCGTGCAATCTCTATGGGCCAGGGACAAGAAGTTCATGCCCGACGCTTGCTTAGCCAGTCCATGCAAGATGGTGGATGGTTACTTCTTCAGAACTGCCACTTGGGACTTGACTTTATGGATGAATTACTGGATACAATCACTGTTACAGAAACGGTTCATGATGGCTTCAGGACGTGGCTCACCACAGAAGTTCATCCCAAGTTTCCTATAAATCTATTACAATCATCCATTAAATTTACTAATGAACCTCCCCAAGGTATTTGTAATCATACTTTTGTTAAAATAATTATACATGCTTAACCTATAAAAGGTCCTAAAACTTGTTGTTGCTAGGTTGCTTCTAAATATTGTTTACTTTCAGGGCCCTTTTACACAAGGTGCTTTGCCTAACAGGACCGCAACACAGAGCATTTTGTATCACCAGGTACCCAGGTTTCCATAGGAAGTGCCAGAGTAAAGCTCAGTTCAGTACCAGTCTCTGCACCCTCTGTAGAACTAGAGTTATTGCTTCTCTGTGTATAATCAAGGATTGTGTATGTAGGGCACACACTGATCTTTCCCCCTCTATCTGGCCCCAAGCAGACACACCAAGCTTCCCAATATATCCAATACCCTTTATTAAGGTGCTTCCCCAGTAGACAGGACTCAATAGCCTTAACGTTGCACTAGTAGAGTATGGCCATTAACAATGAGGGAGTATATATCCTGTACGTTGACAATGCCCATTCCTTTTTCCTTGTTTCTGCTGTTTCTTGTATATTTTGGCATGTTTATACTTAATTATGTTTGTGTGTGCAAAATGTTAAATAAAAAGTTATTAAGAAAAACAAGGAGAAGATTGCAGTGTATGTAGCTGGGATGAGCTCTCACAGAATAATCTGTGCTTCAGGGTTGGTCCCTAGATAAGCGGCTGTCAAAACTGCCAATCTCTTAATTATAAGTTATCTAGTTTTAAACAGGAAATTTATAAGGTCTCTTGTAAGATGTGTACTGCATTTCTAGATAAATTTCCACTCATGTCCTGTCATACTGATCATGTTTTGGCAGACAGGAAGTTAGGCTAACTCTCCAATGGCAAAATACACAAAAATTGTGTTATCTAGTAAAGTAGTTAAACAGTAGAACACCCGTCAAGTCCCTATTGCAGTTTTTCCATACTTCCTGGCTAATGAAACAAGGTACATTTGACAGAAAGCAAGAAACATCTCCCTGTTAAAGTTTCAGATAGTAGACCTGACAGGAGTTTTTCTCCTTTCCCATTGTAATGTACTGCATATAGGAAACAAAAGTGATTCCATAGAGACTATGTGTTGGGTTCAGAGTTGGTGAAGAAGCAAACACACTGCTCCGTGTTTCTCCAAGTTAATGAAGAGGCAGCTGCAGCTGCACGGATCACTCCCCCCCCCCCCATACTCTCCTATGTAACCTGGCACATCTGCACTGCCATCTAGTGGTTACAGTGAATTCTTGAAAACTTCATTATTTGATATTGTGAGTTATTCACAAAGCATCTGAACATGTTATGATATATAGAATGTCAGACTCCTGTATGGACATACTTTGGGAAATGACAGGCTTACAATGTAAAAAAACGTTTTTCCATTAAAGTCTATGGTGCGCTTTTGGTACAGAAATCTGTACCTCAGCAGTGCGCTAGGGAGGTTAAACTGTATGGATTTAATTCCTAAATTGTTGAATTTATAATTCAGATGTCAAATGCACAAAAGCTCCAGTAAACATTAAAACAAGAAAATAAAATATAAACTTTCTGAACATTTAATATGTTAATAGCTTTCATTTGATTTATTTGCATTTGCAGAGTTTTGTAGTGTAATGGTACTATTGTATTTTTTTACAGAAACACAAATCTATAACTCTATCTATTATTCAAAATACTTTCTTTAAAAATAGATCACAGCTGAATAATTTTTTGCTCCCAAGAACATATAAGAAGATATAGACCAATAAAATATTTATTTGCTGTTTGTCTGTAGGTGTGAAAGCCGGATTAAAGAGAACCTATTCTGGAGTGTCTCAGGAACTACTGGATGTGACCAATGTCCCACAGTGGAAGCCTCTGCTTTATGCTGTTGCTTTTCTGCACACAACAGTGCAGGTAAGACTTCTGTTTATTACTCTTTATAATGTTATACCCTTATAAAACCTTTTTGATCCTTTGTTTGTTCCTTACTTGGCCCATATAGTTTGCGTTGCACTATAACTACATTTTCATTGAACCTGCAACTAGGCTGTAGACTTTCAAGTACTGTATCTGCATAATTTTAACAAGCAGTAAAGGAACTTTAAAGCACTTTGTCATTGTGATGACCATATTTCAGAACACATATGACAGAGACACAGATGTTGACAATATGCCCAACTATAATTCTATATATATATATATGCTCCTGGTAAACTTGGGAAACTTTCTAACAAAACATGTTTCTTAGTAAATGCAGTGAATATTATAAAATGTATGGCAGTCCTAAAGTTTTAATTATGTATTTATTAGGGTATTCAATTTTATTTCAATGATTTTTTTTTTTAAGAAGTATGATAACAAATATTTGGTTATACTGTGACATGCTAGATCCTCATAGTTGTACCAAATGCACGTTGTGGACTTATTAACTCTATCTGCATTTTATTATATAGGAAAGAAGAAAGTTTGGTCCTTTAGGATGGAACATTCCATATGAATTTAACCAAGCAGATTTTGCTGCCAGTGTTCAGTTTGTCCAGAATCATTTAGATGACGTAGGCACTAAACGTCCTGTGAATTGGAACTGCTTGCGCTACATGCTGGGAGAAGTGCAGTACGGTGGACGTGTGACCGATGATTTGGATAAGACACTATTGAACACATTTGCTAGGGTCTGGTTTGGAGATCACATGTTTTCTGAAAAGTTCTGCTTTTATAAAGGCTACGGAATCCCTAAAGGCAAAACAATTGATGAATACCTCCAGTTTATAGAGCTATTGCCAATGGTGGACACACCTGAGGTAAAAATTTTTGTTTTTTTATTTATTTTATATATGATTATGTTATTTAATATATGTATATATGATTATGTTTTATATGCAGTGTAAAGGCGATTCTCAAATGTCAATGTATAAAAGTAATTCTAGTGCTAAGTTTGACACTGAATTTAATGTCCCAAAGAATATATATGACAGATTTTTTTAATCAGTGTGCTTATTAAACCATTTACATATACAAGAAATACCTTATACACATGACATTTACATTCACAAGAAAAAAAGACAATTTAGGACACTAATCTATGAGCTTAAAAGATTACAATGTAACTGTGGGTGTCTCATATACAGTAAATCAGATACACTGACAGAAATGTTAGGAATTTAAAACATATGCCCACAAATATGCACCAAGAGGATTGGAGTTTTTAGTTGGATACACCACATGGATGTGACACTGGTCACCTAAGTGACCATGTATACTTGCTGTACATATTGGGGAAGGGACCCTTAGGCTTAATTTCCACAGTGTTTACCATAGTTGTATTACAAGTTTTTGCTCTTGTCTGCCTTATGTGTCCAATTTTACAATACACATTCTGTTCTTATTAATTCTTTATGTATTTGTTTTGCTCTCCTTTAGGTCTTTGGATTGCATCCTAATGCAGACATAACCTACCAAACAAACATGGCAAATGAAACATTAAGTACAATAGTCAATATTCAGCCCAAGGACAGTGGAGGAGGTGCAGGGGAGACAAGAGAGACTATTGTACAGCGACTAGCAGATGAGATGCTAGAGAAATTACCAGAGGACTATATTCCTCATGAGGTATGATCTAAGAAACTCATAACATGCAGGGCTGTGTCATTCGGCTATATTTAGCTCCTCATTTAACAATTTTCACTAAGTGTAAGTGCTACCCTGTAAAATATCAGCTGTGCATGCCTGTCCATGTGTTCATCAAACAAGATGATTTTATTACTTACAGTAAATATCTTCTCACATCTGCTGCTGGCATCATTTTGTTTATTGATCTTTTATTTTAGCAACATTTCTGTATATTGCCATGGTGCTCCAGAACAAGAAGAGTTGACGTAAAAGCATCTTCGCTAAGGCCAGAGTTCTATGTGTGACCTTGAGACATTCAATCATAGCACTTCATTGATTTACAGCTAGAAAGGGTTTTCAGAAATTATTGTCTATTCATGTTTTTCATATTGATCTTTTTTTATCTTCAAAGGGAAGAGTCATGCTTTGCATTAACATACATGTTATTAACAGGGGAAATAGGAAAATATAGATCACGGTAGCATCTGATAAAATAGTCTCTAAAAACTCTGAACCAAATAAACAATCAGTTCTTCAAAACAGAAATACTATTAAGAATAATAAAATACAAGAGGAACTCAAACATTTATTTTCTTATTACCCAATTGAACTTTAACCTCCTGGGCAGTTCGCACGTGACGCGCTGTTTGAAAAGGGCCGCTGCGATTTTCCACCCTTTGCGTCCACACAAAGACCCCACTCCATACCTGCTGGCAATGATCAGGCTTCTCTATTCAGGCTGTAGTTGCTTTAGAAAACAAACTGTAAAGGTAGCCATACGATTTTTCACTAGATTTTTTAAAGATCGATCACTGCAAACGTTCATGAGTTCAATCGGCAGTCAATCGGGTTTTGATCACTCTGAACGATCGACCCCAAAAAATCGGAATCGACCAAAGATTGTTTGGCAATCGTACATTGTACATCGTACAGAGTACATTGATGACCCAAATAGTCCTATGCAGCAGCCTTTTTCCGATCGATGGATTTTGTGGAATCGGCCATTTTGGAGATCGGGTCATGTCCAAATCAGCCACAAATCGGATTCCCAAGGTGGTGTTGCATCTATTCCCGATCCGATCAATTGCCGATTCCTGATCGCCTGGAAAGATTTGATCAGCAATCGATCGGCATTTGATCGCTGACAAATCAATCTGTGTATGGCTTCCTTAAGGGTCCCCATACACCTATAGATTTCCTTTAGATCTCCTTTTGTTTTACCACAACCATGTAATATGTGGGATTTTCTAAACAATCAAGTCTACCTGTGTTCATTCGCGTATACTACATAGTTGTTGGTAGATCTTAAGACTATCTGACAGAGAGATCTAAAGGTGTATGGCCAGCTGTAGGCATTGAACACCATCTGGTTTTAAACTTAAACTTTAGTTTTAAAATAAACTCTTCCTTGCTGTGAGGCTACACATCACAAGTTAGGTGCTCATTACATATAGATATTCATAAATTGTTTAGTAAGTACTGTTTAGTAGTTTAGTAGTATCAGATTCAAATGTATGTTGCTTGATCCAGTGAATATATTTTGCATGTTCAATGGGCAATTCCTAGGTAAATGTGCAGCAAATGTGTCACAAAGGTCTGCATGATTTGCAGCACACTTTTGGTATCTTTGAAACTTATCCCACAATGTTTTGAATAATAGTAACCTTTTAAAAAGGTGAGAAAAAAAGCATTCAAAGTCTTTATATCCACATTATGGTAAATTTTAGTGGTCAGAATTCATGGTTTCTGCAGTTGTTTTTCTTAGAATTAACTTTAATTTCAGACTCCATTTTAAACTGTATTTTATTCCGGTAATCTCACATACCAAATTCATTATTCATGCAAAAAGGACAGAAAATTGTCTGTCTTTATCTCTTTTGGGTGGCCTTTCAGCACAATTTAACAGTATGAATGTATTCGTTAGAAAGAAAAGTCTGTACCCTGTCATATTTAAATACAGAGCACAATTAGGTGCTGAAAATTTAGATGAGCAATTGTATGAAGGTGGGATGAAAAGAATACATTACAATTGAGTTTTGTTATGATTCCTAAAACTATACTGTTCATTTCTGCCTGATATAGATAAAGTTTAATAAAAGTAGACAAACATTTGGAATTTAAACATTTGGAGATATAAACATACCGTGCAGAGGAGCTGGATACGTTTTTATGTAGGGTTTATGATTCAGGCTAGTGCGCTGGATGTATAGAATGGACAATGATTGCTAACACGTACAAAAAAAGCTGTTAGTCACAGGGTGTGAGCAAGAATGGGTTATAATTCAGAGTTCTGTTGTAGATCCTTATTTGTATCAATGTTTATCATAAATTGTTGTCTGTTATTTGGGTGCTTAACCTGCTGCTAATTATAAAGTTTAGTGACTTTAGTGACTTTTTTCCATACAGCTTATATTTGTCAGCTAATATATCTTAAAATGCAAATCCTAATGGATATATTATGAAATCACTATAACACCATCTTTTTAGGTGTATGTGTATATTATTTTCAATATCTGGAGGCCCATGTATCAGATAAGAGAGATAACCAATGGGCCAACATGCTGAGGAGTTCCTCGTATAGGAAAAACTCTTTCGGCTAGAATTATAAGAGTGATTTGAATATGCTAGTACCAGTAATTGATCACTTGCACACATACACAGAAATTATATGTCATATTAAAACTCCAATTTTTCTCAACAGGTTAAAGCTCGGCTCCAAAAAATGGGTGCAATTCAGCCAATGAATATATTCTTACGTCAGGAAATTGATCGTATGCAGCGTGTGATCTCCAGAGTAAGAAGTACACTTATTGATCTTAAGCTGGCAATAGATGGTAAGAAAGTATATTCTTATATGATATTGATTTGTTTTACCTGTTGTTTTATATTTAGTAATGTACTATTTCTGGACATGCTAGCATATGTTTATCAGTCTTCAGAAAACTGGTAGCACCAAAGATTGCGTTGTTTAAAATACAGATTTTAATAATCACTAGGTGTTACATCCATTTGTCATTAGCATCTGCACAGAAGGGCAAGAGGTGGAGCAATT
>CM070036.1:80994825-81009608 GCA_036250615.1 Ptychadena robeensis | reverse complement strand
ATCTAAGGGATGGGAACAGTATCTAAATCTATCCTCCAATCTATTCATTATTTTGTTTATGTGTATTATAATATACAATGGCTTTAATTCAGTGTTACATTACTGGGGTTAATACATTGATAAAAACCTGGTTATATTTCATACATAACAGGTATCAAAAGATATTGTTATAGATATAGGTGGGCTTATTGATTGGCTGATAGACAACCAGCATTATGTAGCCCCTTTTTTATCATAATTGTCCTTGGCCCTCTTCTTTCAGACATTAAATGTCATTCACTCAATCATGGATTTCAGCATTATCTGTGGGTGTAAGCATAGCTTCCTATTGTAAACTATATCATCAATGCATCTGGTTTGGGTCTGTATGTCTAAAGCTGGGCATAGACGTTCCAATTCCTGCACGATCCGATCCCCGATCCGATGCCGTGCGCGCTCCCGCATCCCTTAGGGACCAGGTCGTGCAGGAATTGGATGCAGCAACCAACGAGGATTGGGCTACTGTCCTGTCGGATCGCACAGTTGTCAGACAGGACGGTAAATTTTAACCCGATCCCATTATTTCGGCTGGGGACGGCTGCCCCCAGCCGAAGTAATGAGCTGCACATAAAGAGTGCCATCCGATTCTCGGCACTAGCGGGAGGGCGTGATGACTTCATCACGCCGCTCCTAGTTCAGAGAATCGGATAAGGAATAGACGGTCAATCGTACTGTCTATTCCCAGCTTTAGGGTGTACATGTAATCAGTGTTTTTCCAGGCTCGTTTGAACATAAGGCACACATTGGTATTGAACTGTATCACCTAAACCCAAGCCCCAGAAAATAACAAATAAAATGAAAAACGCAAACAGGGATGTTGTATATGAAAAATATTGCTGTTAGTTTACTCACAATAAAATGAACATCATAACCAAAAATGTCTGAAACAAGTATCTTAGCAACCCACTTGTCATTTTCCCACTTGTCATTTTTATGCTGGTTCATAAATGAAAGCATTGGTATAAGTGGATGAGTTATGAAAACAACACCTCATTCTGTCTATTGTTCCTGAACCCAGGAACCATTTTAAACACAGAAAATGGCTGAGGTCCTATCACAAATACAAATTTACAGATCTCTTGGTGGATATCTCAAACTGGTTTTAGAAGATGATAGCTGTTCTCTTTGTTTGTGCCTTTAAGGTCACCATATATGTTATAATCTGACAATATTCTTCAGCTCTATCTGGCAACATGAGACAATAATGTACACTAGTTAAGCAATGTTGTTTAGGTATGTAGGACATGAAAGAGATAATAAGATCAGGGGAGGAAGTTTAGTTCAAGTCCTATGAATATGCTTGGTAGTATTGCAAGTGTTCTCTTTAAATGTCTTGTTATTATTACATTGTTGTCTTTTAAAGTCTGAATATTAGGGCAATGCAGAGTTTCACTTGAAGGCAGTAAAATAGTGCTAGTTTAAATTAAACTGTTGGCTTTGAATTGAATGAAGGCAGCATGCCTCTGGACCTGACACTGCCTAATGCAGAAAGTAAAGAGCTCAACAGGAGAGGATCTGTTCATTCCTTTACCTCCTACGCTGAAAGCTTAGAAGGATTAGATGAAGCCGGGCAGGGAAATGTTGACTACAGGACAGCTGGAGCATATGGTAATCTGTAGATTTTCTTAGTAATCTAAAAGATGCCAAGATACCAGACGACTGGCCTGCTAGGAGGCAGATGGCATCTCGTTTTCTTTTAATTCTCATAAACTTTAGAGTAAACCAAAGCAAACTATATTTGTTTGCAAACTATTGGGATGCTGTGACATACTTTTCCTCCATGCTCAAGTGTAAAACTAAGTTTATAAAAAATATATTTTGCTATCTTTGGTGAGTATAAAAAACAAAGCTAATTATTAATGCATACATTGATTAAATTTACATTAATCAATTATTGTACCCATATTTGTTACAAAGAGGAGGGGGGAACTAAACCCTTAGGGGTGGCCAGCCCCAAATGGACTTTTAAGGTGAGTATCTTGAATAAAGTTCCAGTCAAGGGATTGACGTTTACATTTTTATTTGCGCAGCTTGGCACGACAAAATACACAACATTGGTATTCCAGAATACCCTTATTCATAGTTCAATAGTGTTACCCTTAGGTTACATTGCATTGAAGGGAGCTTGATCCTCCATACATTGAAAATATATATTTAAAATTCATCCAACATCTTGATGATCCGGAAATAAGTCCTATACCGTCATGCTCCAATACGTTCCTACGCGTTTCGTCCCATAACTGGGACTTCATCAGGGATTTTGGAGATTGTTCCTGGAATTTGTCAAGATGTCAATATGTGGGTATGTCACAGTATGTCACGTACAATACAAGCATGGATTTTTACTTCGCTTCATTATGCATATTGTACCCTTATTCCCAAAATGTTGTAAAAAGTTGTAAGTACTGACAGAAATTACGTTATGTGTGAGACAGAAGCAGGTACTCTGTACTTTGACGGCAAGTGCTCACTAGTGACATCTTGTTGCCAAAGTTGATATTGCAGAGTGAATTGATATTGAAGCTCGAACACATGAAATAACATTTGCCATGTATGAGATCTGGGGTTCCAAATGGTGTTGTTCTGTAAAGGTTACATTTGACCCAAAGCCAGCTGTTGACCTGTGGATGGAGACAGCTAACTGGAGGTTCAATCAAGAACAGGGAGGTCCAGCTGCAGCAGAATCTACCACTTGCACTCAACAAATTTTGGTGCATTGCAGAAGCTGGCTATTTTAAACAATGCGCTATAATTTGTCTGTCTCCCCAGTACACACCCCAAAAACAATTGTGTCATGCCCATGATTATATGGGGCGTGATATTGATGCATTATTGTAAACATGGGCAAAATACACCACGCTCCCCATTGGGCACCATGCATGCGTCACACTGATATATCCATGGAGACATAACCTTAGAGTGCTTGGACATGAACAGATTGTACATATTTTCGCCTAGTCTTTTTTTAATTGAATTTATTTTTTACTAAATTAATCTTGAAACTGCCATTTTAAGTTCCTCTAGGCATCATCCAAATACAAACAGTGTAATATTTGTATAAGTAGTACACCCTGTGTATATTGTTAAATACTAACAAAATCACTTGACCTGAGGTATCAGTATTATGGCTATTGACGTTTCTGAAGATTCCAATTTACTAATGATGAAATTAATATTATTCAGCACAGGCTGATAAAATAGGTACATTTATCCAGTAACTAAAACCCTCAGTTAAGAACATAATGGATATGGAGCAACTTGCTTTTACATTTCTTTATAACATGAACTCTGGCCAGGGTTGAAGGTTCCTTGCCTTCGTCTTCAGTCATTTTAAATTGCATTGAGTTGTTCCATTCCATAGCCCTGACTAAGGCTGCAGGCATTGACAGATAGCTGTAGTGACAGAATTCTCAGTTGCTCCAAATGTAGCTCAGCAGCTAACAGATGTACCTTTATGCAGAATGCTGTAATTCTGTGTATGGCTATGAAGGTCACACTATAAAAGTAGCTTTAAAATCAATCTGCATAAATGTATTTCATTCGCATTAACTTCTATCCTTTGGCACAGTCAGTGCTTTAGAATGTTACTGTTACAGTGCAAATATACATATTCTAATCCCTGCCAGAATCGTTCATAGTGTTCTCTCTTAATCCCTTAATGACTGAGAATAGAGCCCTAAGAAGACGAGTATACATTTTCTGCATAATGATTTATCTATTAAAGTTAATTTGCTATATAGTCCAGGCTTCTTCACTTTTAAAAACTATAACATTTGTGACATAGTTGTGTTCTGGCTTTATTAGGTTATATTATAAAATGAAAACGATACAGTTTTTACAGACTATGTACATTCTGTGGGGTGTGGGCTTTGTCAACATTTATGATTTTCAATTAAAATGAAGATTTGCAATGTGGATAAAAAAAATAAATTTGACTAGCAAATATGTATTGCATATATAGTATCCAGCCCATTGCTACAGTGATTATGGAAAAAGAAAGGCCATGTGCCTGCAGTGATAAATAAACTATGTGTGCATGGCATAAACTACAATATACTGCTTACTATATCATAGCATGGGTGAGATGAATGAAAATATTATTTACAGTGCATTTTAAAATGCATATCATGTAGTATATGTTAATAAGATGTGGTTGTTATATAATTTTTTTATGGTAGTTACCATGACCATTTAAATAATTAGAATTGTATAATGTGTAAAAATAGGTAAACTGTTTTTGTAATGCAAAAATAGCTGTGTAAATGGTAGTATATTATCACTGCAGGTCAAAACAAAGGTCTGTTGTATTCTACAAAATTCAGATCTCTGACCTGAATGTGACTGTAAGCCCGTCCGGGCAGGGTCCTCCACTCCTCCTGTGTCATAACCTGTTCCTGTGTGTACTATTTTGTGTTGTATCTCCACTCTAATGTATTGTACAGTGCTGCGTAATATCTCAGCACTATATAAATAAATGATAATAATAATAATAATGAGATAAACATATAGGTACGTATGCAGGAGAATTAGAAGGCAACACCATGCATTTTAATGGCTTTAAGAAGAATTAACAAAATAATTAATAGTAGGCATTGTATTTGATGTATCTGACAATGCTAGAACTGTATTGTCTACTGTAAGTGACTACAAACAGTTTAAATACATACATATGAACTGGGTACTCTGCCAAATGATTTACAATTCTCTGAACCAGTGTTGTGATCCTTACACCACTTCCAGATAACACAGCCTAAATCAAATTCTATAATGTTAGTCTGGTAGACACTTTTACCTTGTCCTATTACTACATTGCTTTCCTCATCACTCTTTTACTATAGGGGAAACCAGAACACAAAAAAATAGCAATTGTATTTAACCCCACTGCCGTTCCTGACGGCTCCATCTCGTCCAGCACTGACCTCTTAGTACTGCACTGGACAAGATGGAGCCATCCAGCGAAAATCAGAGCCCCGGCAGTGCAGATTTACCATTCTGCGCTGCTACGGCGGCTCCGACCTGATGGAGAAGATGCAGGAGAAGAACGGCTGGAGATTCAAATGTAAATCACACCAGAACAGTTTTCTATAGAGAAGACTGTTCCCAGTGTGATTCCCTGATGTGCCCTTTGCAGTTAACCCTTTCATCACACCAGAGCAGAGAGGGTGCCAAAGGGAATTGTACTGGATACAGTGAAAGCTGTATCCAATACAATTCAAAGTTAAAAAAAAAACATATAACACATTTCCAATTGAATAACATTTTTATTATGAACAAAATAAAAATACATACTGTTTTGAAATCTATAATACAAAATAATTATTTTATCATTCAAATGATTTCAACATTCAAACCCTTTTTTTTAAATGGAATTTTATTTAATGTTTTAAAATTTTACATAATTGTTTGTTTCAAACATTATTATATTCAGGATGTCTACTAGACCCTTGTACGGACATATTTTGGGAAGTTACAGGCCTACAACATAAAAAATTCCATTGAAGTCTATGGTGCGCTTTTGGTACAGAAATCTGGACCTCAGCAGTGCGCTAGGGGGGTTTAAAACACATCCTATTATGTTTACATAATACATACCTGCAATAGTTTTATAGTTTGGCCTTTCTGAACCATATTACAGATTTGGAAACTATTGCTTAATATCCATCATTTTATTAATCACTTCTATTGGTCATCTATTGTGTCAGGTGGTGCTACATTTAATTAAATAAGATTTATGTCTTGACTCCTATACAATGAACCATGTTGTTCTCTCTATGTGGTTACACTTGAATGAATACACTAATAGAAATGTATGCCCCCTTGCCTTTAATAACTTAACTTAAAGGGGTTAAACCCAAAATTAAAAACACACACATTAAACAGACACAATACTCATTGTGTAAACCCAAAACCCATACTTACCTGCCTCATGTTCATTTCTGATGCCAGCATCTTAGATCCTAGAGAACCGAAGCTACTTCTGCCATCACTGCCACCCCTCTCCTCCACTCCCCCTTCCCCTCCCCTCCTTCAGAGACTAGGCTAGTCTCTTCTGGGTTTTCTCTACCGGAGAGCTCCGTGGGGGGTGGGGGGTGGGGTGTAGGAGGGAATTCGGATGCTGCGATGACATGTGACGTGAGAGACACTCTCATCACTTATAATCGCCCAAGTCTCACGAGAATAAGCATGTGAGACTTCCTTTAGCTGCAAGGGGAACATGGGACAGATATCCAAAATCCCATTGCGGCTGTAAGATGTCTCGCCAAGCTAGACGTCAGACAATGGGAGGGGTGCACTTGGAAAAAGCGACCCCTCCTGCTGTCAGAAAAAGTTTTTTTATTTTCAATTGCGCTGCAGCTGATACTGCTGAGTGACCTACGAGGTGGTAGGTCCACTTTAACGAAGCAATGTTAAATATTAGCAGACGTATGCTTTTATAGTTCTCTGAATTTTATGGCCATGTTTCTATTTTCTTGCTATTACTGTCACATTTTATTGCTGCTATAAATCCAAGGATGTCTTCAATATCTGTATATGCATTGTAAAGTTTTTCTAAATGTTTACATGTAATATCCTTATTACTTTTGTAAATGATACTTGTGTATTTAGTAATACTGTATTCTTATGTTTACATATGAAAACTATCTTGGATTCTTTGCAGTCCTTACAATTATGGCTTCTGCCATATAAAGCAGACACTTCACACAGTAGGGCTTCCACTGTGAAGGGTTCGTTGGAATCTAGGACATATCCTCTGTATAGAAGGCTGTTATTTTCAGTGAAGTGCTGCAATACTTAACTGTAACTTACTGAAGTCACGCTAGGATTTTTGTGCTTGGAAGGCAGCCCATTTAGTCATAAATCCCCTATTTATTTTTATCTAAGAATTTCTGCTTGTAAGTCACATGTCAACACCCACGGGTGATATGTGATCTCTCCGAAGGTGAATGTCTGTTAGGGAGTTGTACTAGTGCAAATGTCTTTCCCATAGACCCCCATATAAGTAATGTTAATTTGAGTGTAATTATAGGGTATTTTTATAGACAATTTAGATTTGCCCATGAATGGTGCATACTTAAGAAGTTACTTCACATACACTTCACATACAAGGAAGATGTAGAAGTCATATCAGCTGTGTAATTTAAAGCATTTTGTTATAAAGATAAAATATCTATAAATGAAAATGTAAATGAAATGCAAACATCCTGAAGTTCCTTAGAATTTCTAAAACTTGGAGAACTATCACATGTCAATTAGCTTTTATTGAGAAGAATGTTTAGGACTGATTTACCCATTCCTATTTTTCATATGAATATTCACAAGTCATTTACCTCCTCCCATTCATCATGTGAAGGTTTAGGACTGAGTTACCCCTTCTATTCTTCATATAAAGGTCTACAGACCAAATGAAGGTTCAGGACTATTTTTTTTCATGTGAAGGTTCAGGACTGATTAACCCCCTCCTATTATTCATGTGAAGGTTCAGGGGTAAATTACCCCCTCCTATTTTTCATGTAAAGGTGCAGGACTGAGTAACCCACTCCTATTATTCATGTGATGGTTCAGGTCTGAATCTTCTATTCTTCATGTGAACGTTCAGGGGTGAGTTACCCCCTCATATTTTTCATGTGAAGGTTAAGGTCTGAGTTACCCCTCTTATTATTCATGTAAAGGTCTACGACCAATTCAATTCCATTCATTCTTCAAATGAAGGTTCAGGACTGAGTTACCACCTCCTATTTTTCATGTGAAGGTTCAGGACTGAGCTACCCCCTCCTATTATTCATGTGAGGGTTCAGGACTGATTTGCCTTCTCCCATTCTTCATGTGAAGGTTCAGGACTGATTTACTTGCTGCCATTTTTTATGTGAAGGCTAAAAACTCATATACCTCCTCATTTCCCCATGTGAAGGGTCCAAAATCCAGACAGATTTACCTCATCCCATTTCCCATATGGTTCTCTACTGATTTGTAGGAAGCCTCCAATAGACAGTGTAGTGAATTTGAAAAGGGTTGGTTAAGTCACAATGTTATACTTAAGTAATTATAATTGTACAATTGTAGAATATATCTGCCGTGATACCAGTAACTGCCAATCAAACAATGAATCTCAGCTACACTAGAATTCAATTTCCCTACCCATGCATAAATATTATATATAGATTTTTGTTCATATGGTATTTTGTTTGATAGATGAAAGAATTTTATGTAATGTAATACATCAACACTTTAACTGCAGTGTAAATGTATATTACTTTCTGGTGTTGCTTTGAAGATAAGAAGAAAAAAACACATTTTGTAATTTTGTTGTTACCCAGGTAGTTCAAGTGTTTATATCAACAAATGATAGCTAGTGTATTACTGATAATAGCTCATCCCTTCCGTTACATCTTTTATTCTGTCTACGGCATATGTTAAAGCTTGATTATTATTTTTCCCTCAGGCACCATCATTATGTCAGAAGACTTGCGAGATGCCTTGGATAACATGTACGATGCCAGAATCCCAAAACTTTGGTATAAGATTTCCTGGGATTCTGCCACCTTAGGTTTTTGGTTTACAGAACTGTTGGAGAGAAATATGCAGTTCAGGAGCTGGCTATTTGATGGGCGTCCCAATCAGTTCTGGATGACCGGATTTTTTAATCCACAGGTAGTACCCCTTCTAAGATACATTTATACAATCTAAAAGGGTTATTAAACCTTGATGTAAAAATTTGTACAGACACTTAAATTTTTATCATGTTAATGTGTTTATTTGCATGTACTGCATTTTTCCTTGTAGGTTGCCATATTTGTTTTTTACATGAAGGTTTAATAACCCTTTAGCTATTTTTCATACAACCTTTAACTTTTTGTAAGCATAATGTGGTAATAATCACCCTTTTTATGATTATTCATTTTTAGGGATTTCTGACAGCCATGAGACAAGAAACAACACGCATGAATTTATCCAAAGGCTGGGCCTTAGACAGTGTCATTTTGCATAATGATGTCACCAGAATGATGAAAGAAGATGTAAATTCCCCTCCTCCAGCCGATATTGGTGGTGTCTATATATACGGATTGTTTCTGGATGGTGCTGGCTGGGATCGTAGAAATGCAAAGCTTATGGAAGCTCAGCCAAAGGTACTGTAATATAAAGTTCATCTATGTGTGTGGGGTGGGGGTATGATTGACAAAGGGCTGTAGCAGTGGTGCAGAAGACAAGGTACAGTTATCTTTCAGAATAAAGGGAGGAATATGTATATTAAAAAAACAGCACAGTTATCACATGTGAATTGTTGTGCCGGTCTAAACTGGAACATCACGACTGTGTTTGGGGGCAGGGCGGCAGCGGATTGACAACAGTTAGTCGGGCGCCGTGTATCCGGTGGAGCAAACAATGGGTGTGGTGTCTGGCACATGCAAACCTTGCCCAATGTGTTTCCGGCCACGGTTTGCTAAGTAAGTATAGGACGTGGTATTGCTGACATGGCGAATACGCGTATACTCCCTGAAACAGCGCCCACACAGCGGGTAGATGCTATGGACACACACATCAGCTACCCAATGGGGTACCCCACACAGCAGTGGTTTCCTACTTCTTCTTTTCAATGGGAAAGGTAAAAAGGACATGTAGTGACCTCATCCCTTGCTCTTAGTCCTTTTCTTGTGTAACCATTACTCTAAAGCCTCCCCTGCAATGTAATGGTTACAGGATGTCGTCACTACAATGTCAGATCAGAATTCTTGCATTGTAAGTGAAGACACTGAGGCCTTAGAAGAAAAGCATGCTGGGAGCTGGGGGAGATTCTTTTTACTGTGACAAAAATGTATGTATTTCATTCTTGCAGTGCTTAAGTAGCCTAAATGCTAGGGTAGCTTTCTCTTTTTTAACTGTTTTAATAACATTTATAGAAACTAGGAAACAGACAATAAAATTATTTATCAATAAGAATTATGAGAACCGTACACATGTACATAATGCTGCAACCCAATGCAGTTACCAGTCTGGGATTCCTTGTAAGCTAGTTTCCTCTGCCTTATTAATAGGGATGTTTCATGAAGATAATAGCATATGGACCATCTTTGTGTGCATTTACGCTGATGTCATTCTGTTCCGTAGTTAGAATTACAACACATGTTGCAGTTTGATATATTTTTCATCCTTTTTTAGATGTGTTGTGCTCCCAGGAGGTCAGCATGACCCCTCTGTGTCCATGCTAGTCAGGAATACAATGACAATTTTACTCTACAGAGTAATTACCAGTGATTTTATTCAGCCAGTACACTGCAATGTGGGTCTCTGCAGACCTTGATGGCTACATAAATGTCTCTAGGGAACTAGGTAGGCTTGTACTGGATGAATAAAATCACTCTGAACTGCACTCTGGAGCATTGTTGTCTCCACGTTCCTCCTCCTATATTTCATATCCTTCTGCCCTCAAGTTAAGTTAAACAAGCTTTTGGAGTGTGTAAATGTAAACTGGTTGTGTTGTGAAGCTATGTTATGCTATAATCATTACTATACCAAAATATATCCTGTATATAATTTCATCCTTGTACCTTGGATTTTCTGTTTACATGAATATGAACCTTCAAAGCCCATATTGTATGAAAAAGTAATGAAGATCGCATCGAACGCCAACAGAACTTTTCTGGCACCACGTCTTTATTATCAGGAACATTTCCTGGGGCAAATCTTTTAGGCTTTAAGCTGCTTCTGGAATGAAGACTTTTTTGGCAGTGCCACAGAATTAATTCTTTATCATTTGGTGACAGCATGTAATGTTTCTGAATAGCACAAATCATGGTGTACATGTTGTTTGCTATTTTTTCATGTAACACCTAGATAAAATAAAGTAACAAAGCTAAAAAATCACTGTTTTCTACTAAGATCAGTATTAGGACAGTTGGCAATGATGTATTTTTCAGTAGGGGATGCTGTATTTAGTGGCTGTTAATTTGACAGTGGAAAACGAATGTAAGAAGGACAAGAACACAGGCTATTCTACTAGCTTCATATGGACTCTGTTGAGGTTGTGTCTGGGTGTGTATAGCACACCCATTATCTATCTGCAAATCACACATGTCTGTGTACATTACAGTCCATGACAAGTTGCACATTTTATTATAGAAAGAAAAAGTTAAAAACATTTTTTAACTCATGCAGGGCTGCCCATCCAACCAAAAGTAAATTGAATTGAGATTATGGTACGCTTTTTTTGTAAAAATGATCAAGCAGCATAAGTGGCCTTTGTCTGTGCACCCTCTGCTGTCCACTGGCCCGTTTGGGCATTCTTCCTTAATGCCCTTTACACATATTCATTGTAACCTTCATGAGGGGACATTTAATTCATTCATTCATTTTTATCTTTTTTTTCTTTTTCTCTGAAAATGTGTGTTACAAGCCTCACCAATGTCAATGATAAAGCACAATAATGTTTTTGTGACTACACTTTATGAAAGTTTTAGAAGATGTGGAACAAGCCATTTTTTTCCAAAGATCCTATAAATGCTAGTTCCCTGGACAATATACTGATCATTGGGTTTATCATTGCTAACAATGGCAGCCTCTGATGACACGCTTTCTTTAAATCTACTCTCATTTTATTCCGCAGTAAATGCAGCTCTGTATGACACGATAATGTAGTGAGTGTGATTCAGAAGGGGTTTGTATACGATTGAGTGTTTAGGGATTTTAGCACCCTAGCACCATACATCTGTTTAGAATCCAGGAGTCATAAGGATAGATTAATATGCTCTATTGTATTTACTTTTCCATCATAAGTACACAATTGCATCCCTTCTTAAAGTAATTTGCCTTCATTTTGCATTTGATTTTCAAAAAATCTTTGAAACATTTGGCGTCTTTGAATTGTTTTGTTCTACAACTTGGACACAAGACTTCAAAGCTTGGATTATCACCTGTAATTCAGAGCTGATCTAATGCTTGAGAATCAGTTAAAGCAGCATTAGTGAAATGTCATATTGGAGAGCCTAAGCCTGGGTATGATTCACTACATTTGGCGGACGTGTGTTAAACTTAGAAGCAGTTGTAACAGCTGTTCATGAATTGATATTTAAAGTCCAATCTTATTGCAGAGAACTATGTTTGGTATTGTGCCCATGCACACTAGAAAAAGGCTGCAGATTAGCACTAACCATTTATTTTTGTAGAATGTCTCTATGTAGCACAATTTCTGATCAGTGTCAAAACATATTGCTGTGTTCAGTATTTGATTTTGTATGGCTAATGTATTTTTCATTAACAAGTACTGTATAAAAAAAAAATAGTACATATAGAATTTTTTTTACTGATTTTTTTTCTGTCCCCAAACCCATTGCAAGGTTAAAATCACTGCAATATACATAGTACACTGATTAAAATCCCCGCCCTTGTGGGCTGGAAAGCTGACGCCCCTCCATTAACATGAAAGTCTATGGGGCAACCCAGCCCCTTCCGCACAACCCCGGAAATGCTGCGACCACAGACAAATCGCTGCAGCTTTCCAGTATGCAGGGTCCATGGGAACCAAGCTCATCATGAACACTAGGGAGGTTAAGGCCTAAAGGAGCATTAGGAATTAGGGCTTGTTCACTCGGTGCGTTTGTTACTGTTAATGGACGCGGCAGTGGTATCCTAACTACACTAACTGCATTCAGTACCATCAAAAAGAATGTATTTTGTAATGCAAAATGCGTGCTGCAGGGCATTTTTGGTGACGCGCAATGAACACACGCGCAGGGCTAGTGTGAATATAGGTTCCATAGGAGTAAATGTGCACCTTGCGTTAACCCTTGCCGCACTGCATTGTGTTACTGTACTGCACCGCAGCACTGCTAGTGTCAACAAGCCCTTACACAAGGAATACAGATTTCTCACTTTACATGCAATTTTCCTGCCATTTTAATAGAATCATTGGTGCTCATTAAATGTAACAAGAGATATTTTTTCATAAGTGAAGCCACCTACCTAATTTGATGTTAAAATGTAGTAGCTAAAATGATTCAGTTTTCTGTCCTTTTTGCTCATCTTATTTTTGCCTGACTGTTAAATATATGTCATTGTCTATTCTTCCTACTTTTTTTTACCATGAGTACAGTACATTTTCATCATTCTGTAACTTTTCAATGTACAATGTTTAGTTACCTATCTATCTGGATTAACAAATGCATGAACCTAAACCTACCCCAGGCCTATACTAAAATACATAATAAATAGCTTGTTGGATGTCGCATATATTCTTGCTATTATTCTGTAGTAATACCGCAACCTTCAGATAGCCCTTGGCTCTGCAGCGGAAAATAGATCTCTATGTTGAGTTCATGCTGTGTGGATGTACAGGTTTAGAATCACAATTTCTCTACTTCCGCTGCATCTGGGGAAAGAAAAACTGCAAATACATATTATTTATGAATATTTACGGCTGCTGTATTGTGGGTGCTCTTGGGTGATAGCAGAACAACTTCTGTCACCTAATTATTGAAACCCTGCCCGTAGAGCTCAACCCTGCCCACTCTTAATGAACAGCTTAATTGGTCAATGAGATCAACAGATGGTGAAAGAGGGGAAGATCATAACAGCAGGATATGCCAAAGTCAGAGTTTTCTTGATTGGTTGCTTGCTTTTCTGCACTTTTTTGCAGGTATTGCATCATTTGATGAGATAATTGTGACTATTCTACAATATTCTTTGTAGTATTAAACCCACAACAGTAAGGGCATACTGAAAATGATGATTTTTATGACCAGTTATCTTCATTGTATTAGTGCTTGACTACTAAAACTAGTATCAGTGTTTTAGCAGTCTTTGATGATTTACTATTAAAGAGAGTTTGGAGTTTATGTGATACCTTTTATTGGCTGAAGTCATTAACCCCCTAGAGCTTCTGACGGCTCCATCTCGTCTGCACTTTCTTGTCTTGTATTGAAGCTAAAGAGATGGAGCCGTCCAGCTAAGCTCAGATCCCCGCAGCAGCACATTCTCTTCTGTGCTGTCTGGGGATCTGAAGCTTGCTTCTTCACTGAAGCAAGCCAGCGATGCCACTCCTCTCCCAGCCCAATTTGCATATGAATGTCCCAATAACTGTGATAACTGTATCCAATACAATTCAAAGTAAAACAAAAACAAAACACATTTCCAATTGTAATAAAAATGTTATTATAAACAAACATAAATACTGTTTTGAAATCTTTCATACCAAATAAGTATTCAAGAGATTTTATCATTCAAATGATACATTTTATAATTTTTTATAATAATTGTGTGTTTCAAACATTATTATATTCAGCATGTCTACTAGACCCTTGTACGCACAGATTTTGGGAAGTTACAGACCTACAACACAAAAAATTATTCCATTAGAGTCTATGGTGCGCTTTTGGTACAGAAATCTGGACCTTGCAAGAGCGCAAGGGAGGTTAAAGAAGCTTCTCTAATGACTTCAGTTAGCCAATAAAATGTATCACTTAAACTCCAAACTCTCTGTATTCATCAATGGCTAACACGGTACATCATTCTGCTATTGCTATGATTTACTATTGGAAGGCCCCTATTCTTGCCATATGTGGAAGCCATAACTTCCCATGTAGCTTATACCATTGACATTTCTTGACACATGTTGATACTGTAAGTGCAAAAACAAATCCAGTGTATCTTATTGTGCACAAACTGGACTACAGTGTCATCCTCCCACCAGGGTTCTACAGGGAGTGCAGAATTATTAGGCAAGTGGTATTTTTGAGGAATAATTTTGTTATTGA
>CM070036.1:80976803-80994800 GCA_036250615.1 Ptychadena robeensis | reverse complement strand
GCATGTTGTCCTTACTCCAAGCGGTGATAGTCTCTCGAAAGCTTACTACCAATTAAGCATCTTAGGTGATGTGCATCTCTGTAATGAGAAGGGGTGTGGTCTAATGACATCAACACCTATATTAGGTGTGCATATTATTAGGCAACTTCCTTCCTTTGGGCAAAATGGTCAAAAGAAGGACTTGAACAGGCTTAGAAAAGTCAAAATAGTAGATATCTTGCAGAAGGGATGCAGCACTCCTTAAAATTGCAAAGCTTCTGAAGCGTGATCATCGAACAATCAAGCGTTTTCTTTCAAAATCAGTCACAGGGTCGCAAATAGCGTGTGGAACAACAAGTCGGCAAATAACTGCCCATGATGAGAAAAGTCAAGCGTTCAGCTGCCAAGATGCCACGTTGCCACCAGTTTTGGCATATTTCAGAGCTGCAAACCATCACCTGGAGTGCCCAAAAAGCCACAAGGTGTGCAATACTCAGAGACCAGAAAGGCTGAAATACGACCACCACTGAACAAGACACACTCTAAAACGTCAAACTTTGGGCCAAGAAATATCTCAAGCAGACTCTCAAGAGACTGATTTTTCTAAGGTTTTTATGGACCTAATGAATGAGAGTGAGTCTTGATGGGCCAGATGGATGGTCACTGGCTGGATTGGCAAAGGGCAAGAGATCCAGATCCCGACTCAGGGGTGGAACGAGGCTAAAGAAGGTGGAGATGGAGGTACTGTTTCGGCTGGTATCATCAAAGAATAGCTTGTGGGTATTGACACTGGTTGATCGGGTGGGATTAGGATGTATTCATCTCAACTCCCAGTCCCTACTGGCCAGTTTCTGGAGACAAACCAGTTCTTACAAGCAGTGTACATAAGAGGATGATGTGGTCAAAATACTCATTTGCCTAATAATTCTGCACTCCCTGTAATACATAGAACACCACAATTTATATTAAGGAGAGTTTCTGGACTGTTCCTTTATGGTTTTGTCACCATATGTTACTGACATAATCACCATATGAAAATAAAGGAAAAGACAAAGTAAAGCAACCACCACATTTATATATTTGATTTTATTTGTTCAGTTTAGGTGCACTTTAAAGGTTATTCCAGTGCACAATATTGAGTGCTTCATGTCATATTTCTCTAGCCTTAACCATAAAATACGATTCATGCGATGACTGTGATTCAGCTGACAGTGCTGTCAATAAAATACCATGCTGGGTTCCTTACACAATATATTCTTTACAATTCAGAAAATGTAGTTCTTATCTTATTTATTTTACCCTTTTTTCTTACAAAGGATTTCAGACTACCATTCTAATTGATTAAACTCTGTCGTTTTTAGTTTCCTCTTCATTTGTGAGAAATTCTGTTGTGTAACGTGTTTAGGCATGATCTGGGATGAAACTTCATTTAGTGGAAATCTTTGCATCTACAGGCCCAAAGCTGTCCCACCTATTGGTCCTGAGAATTACACAGCTCTCATGCAGATCTTTATTTTCAGTATATGTCCACATGACTAAAGATAAATTACATCATTATCTATAAATACTTGATAATCTTTTTGTTTTCTCAATATCAATCTTGTAAGGACAAAATAGGAATACAATGTGTATTGAAATACATAGTTGGGACAAGGGCTTGTCCCAACTGGCAAGGCTGGCCACGGGGTGGTCCAGCTCGCGGCTACATACATATCAATGCAGCTGCTAGCGGCTCGCGGCCAAAAATGCTGGTGCCCGCTTTTTATATCAGGCAGCTGCACAGGCAGCCACACAAGTTGGGACAAGCCCATTGAAATTGATGGAAGTGGCTCAGAACTAAAGTTGGTCAAGTTTTTTTTTCAAAAATGTTATGATTTTGAGTTAATTGCAAAGGCCCTGAACATGGTATCATCACCAAACTTACTGGAGATGTATAAAAGGGTTGGGAGTTTAATACAAAAAAAAGTATGTCTCTAACACAAATAGTTTTTGCACAAATTCAGTTCAAATTCAAGTCAGAATTTTGAAAATTGGAATTTCGAATTTGAACTTTATTTATGCAAAAACTACATGTGCTAGAGCAAACTTTTTTTTCTAAATGTTTCCACAACCCTTCTCTACATCTCCAGCAATTTTGATGATGATACTATTTTTAGAGGCTGTGCAATCAGCTCACAAAGTCAACTACTCGAAAAATTCAACCATCTCTACTCAGAACCGCACGCCCAGCCTCGCCAGTGGGGACAAGCCCTTACTGTGTTGGCAAAACTATATTTCAGTGTTGAGGTCACAGATTTAAAAATAATAATTACAATTCCATAAACATTTAAAAATAAAGTCAATGTTTATGGCAAGGTTCTATTAGGGAGTATTCACACAGTCAGGAATCACAGCGTTCCAGTGCTGGACGCCTGAAAACACCGCAGCTCAGTAGACGTGACATTAGGCACCCCCTAGTGGCTTTTCAGCCTCTAACATGGGTCTGTTTTTGAATGCCCCCTCCAAGTACATGCACACTACTGATTGTCAGCAGCCTGGAAAGAGCATGTGTGAATACAGCCTTAATGCTTTCATGCACATAAAGATATTTGAGAAAAGCTTTTTTTCTGTTACAATGATTTTGGATAACTAATCCACCTCTGGTGTGGCCTAAACAGAGCCTTGACCCATTTTTTTTTAAAATAACATTTTATTGAAACTTTTTCAACAACAATTTTACAACAATGCCAGGATACAGGAAAACTGTGCAAAAATTCCAGAGCTCACATGAAGGACTTAACCACAAGATACATCCATTACAATAGATTAGAACAGGTCTACGATTTTTAAGGTCTATCAGGTAAAATTACAGAAGACCTGTAGCAATGCAGGGGGAGGGCCCCGACAATGTTGGTCATGTCTCTTATTGTTTTGCCAATATATTAGTGTCTGGGGGCCCTCAGGGAAGGGGTTGGGGCGGGGAGGGACCTTGACCCATTTTAGAACACCAATGTCTATCCAGGGCTTTCCTTTCAAAGCCAGCTCTGGTGTGGCTAAACAGAGCCTTTACCCTCCTTAAACTCCCTTTGAAATGAATTAGAAAAAAAACATTCTTACAACAAAATGTCTAGCCAGGGCTTTCCACCACTCAGTGCCTCACACATACTCAGTGTTTGCTTTAATGAAGGGACATTACCAGCATTGAAAGATAAGGGGGGCTTTGTGCCCAGGGTTTTAGGAATAGTCGCATATCGTGGGCTGAAAATTCTTCACCACAGATCATTGGCCAGGAAAAAGTATATCTTAATGAGCCTTCAAGATCTATACAAGTTGATACAAAATATAATTTCCATACATTTCACTTACTGTGTCTTAATTTTAGTGTTGAGCGTAAATATTTGGAATGCATTTTTTTTGCGAATATCAGAATTCACGAAGATCACAAATATAGTGCCATATCTTTGTAACCTGGAATATTCGAGATTCTGGGGAAAGTACCATGTGTCCCATTCACATGTTAATTACTTTTATGAGTGTTGTCTCATGTGGTGAGAGTACACTGCACTGACATTCTGCCACTAGATGTGGCTGTGACAACACACATTGCATTAACAATATTCGTTGATTTTTGCAATACATATTAAGCACAAAAAATTTCGCATTTTTAAATGTCCCAAATGCCAATATTGCCTATGCTGCTCATCATTATTTACTTTAAAGGTTTTTCTTATTAAATCATGGTCTCGTTGGACCTTGATTCACTGTTAGAAGCCTTAATTCTCATACACGCATAAGATAGTAGACAGCAAGTGTTGGGTAGGTTGGTTATTTACCATCTGTCCTGACAGATCTCTATATGACCAATGCCAGCATGCTAGATATTTATTGTCTCTGATGACAACTGTCCAGCACAGTGGTTATCAGCCGGCCACTGGGGTTCTTAACTTATTTATTTATTTTATGTATTAATTTATACTGGGGTAATACGAAAGTGGAACTCAACAGAATCTTCATGAAAAATGCTGCCAGGAAACCTGGCAAGGCTGGAAGTTCTAAAACAGATGTTGAGGTTTACTTTTCAGATATGGATGAACTTAGAATGGAAAGCAAAGGAAGATTTCATTGACTTCCATCCAGGAAGACTTAAAGATGTACACTAATTTGTAAAGGGTTGGCATGGATGTCAAGCAATTTTGATGTGAGGAAATATCAGCTTACCCAAGCTTGACAAGGAGGGCAATTCATGTTTTGGTTCCCTTTACAACTACATATCTCTGTAAAACAGGATTCTCTTCATTATTAAATCTGAAATCAATGTGGAGAAATCAAATTGATATGTCAGATGACATTTCAGTCGCTTTGTCATTAGCTGCAACCCGATTCCATGCTTTAATTGCACAAAAAAACAGCAAATATCTCACTTGTTTAGTAAAAGTAGTTGATACATTGGAAAGAAGTGCACATTTAGGTCTGATTCTCTCTTTTGTGCAATTTATATTTGTAAGTCCAACTGGCAAATAATACAAGAAATGGTGATTATTTATTTAAAAGAGGTAATTGAGCCATATTGGACAATCCTTTGGGTCTAGTGTCATCAAAAGCTTAAGACCCCCTGATTGAGCATGATCTGCCATATTTGACAATCCTTTGGAGGGTCTAATGTCATCAAAGGTTTAGACTCCCTGATCTAGCATGTGTACAAGCCTTTAGGTTCATATTAAGGAAGATTTATCAGCAGTTAAATGAGTATAACAGTATTATAAATATGTTATGTATAAGTGTATTAAAGCTTTCTCTTTCTCTCATTGCAAAACAAAGCATACTTTATAGTCTGTAGTCTTTAGAAAGGGATCCATCCAAAGATTGCACAGTAGTTCAATAGCCAAGTATATCATTAGGTTATGCCAAGCTACAAAGATATCCAAAGTTGTGAGGTGTTTTGATAGATAAGGCCAATTATATTGCAATTAACTGTATTCCAAGGGTGCGCAGTAAGTTCACCTAAAGTTTTAGTAATTTCCCCACTTAACAACTTTCTTTTTTTAAACTGGTATGATTTTGCAGATTTAAATGCCATGAAAGCACCTTGGTAGATGGGAATAATGGGGGTAGTTTTTTCCCAGTTTTTAAATGCTATAATTGTCATTCTATTTACACCTTCCACAGTATATAAGTACACACTTGAACTAACTTGAACTGAATTACAAATGCATAGTTGGATCAGACGGTTTTCTGGGGTTCCACTGTAAATTATTAGATACAATATTAGTGAAATGATGTCTGTCAGGAATGAATACTGATGATGTGTCTGCTTAATTTTAGGTGCTGTTTACCAATCTGCCCGTTGTTCATGTCTATGCCATAAGCACTAATGGACCGGTTGATGCAAAGAAGCAGCTGAACAGTCTGTACTCCTGCCCAGTTTATAAGAAGCCACGAAGGACAGATCTCACCTATATATTCTCTCTGTATCTGAGGACCATGTTTATTGCTGACCATTGGACAATGAGAGGTGTTGCTCTATTGTGTGATAACAAGTAAATCAGCAAGTATCATGGTGTATACTTGGTGTGATCATGGTGTATACTTACCAGCATTACAGTGTCACTTATATTATCTAAAGCTAGACATACTCGGTTCGATTTTGTAATAGATTCAAGCACAATCGAGCATTCACGGTGCCTGATTTTGCGCAAATCTATCTAATCTATTTTGCTGCGCTCCTCGAATTGCACGGGTATCATGTATGCCTGCATTTAGTCACTATCTTCCATGCTAAACAAGAAAAAAATTAAAACACAACTGTGTAAAACCTTTCACAGGCATATTATATTTAAATGTTTTCCTAGGTATTGTCTCCTAAGATTGTCAAACTCAATAGAGGGAATTTTTAAAAGCACTAAAACTTGATGTCACATTTATGGCAGTTTTGAACAAAATTTAGGCGGTCTTCGGTTTGAATGTATCGATTCTGTCTTGTGATCTTAGAGAATAAATGTCTTAAAACATTGGGTTAAAATAATCTTTTTTGTCTGAAGGGTACTTTTCTAATAGATGTAGAGAACTGAAGAACTATTTAAAGCAGACATATACTTGCCTATTGTGCTCTTGCAGTCAAAGCAGACATTATACATACAATCTGACCTATAAGAAATAAACCTAGATTATCCCACATCTCTCTACCCCTCCTATGCTGCAATGGTGCTGTTATAACAATGCTCCCTTGCCAAGTCTTACTGGTTAATGTGCTCAGAGTCCAAGAAGGTAAATGCGTCAATATGACAAAAATCGCTCCAAGGCCAACTACTCAAATTGACGCCCCTATTGGCAACATCATCATCGCACTCTCGCCACATTACCGCCACTCGCCCTTGGTGGCCACATTACAATCACTCGCCCTTGGTGGCCACATTACCACCACTCGCCCTTGACTAAATCATTGCCACACGCTCGTCGGAAACACTACCGCCACGCGCTCGTCGGCAAAAATACCACCACACGCCCTTGTCGAAATTACCGCCACACGCTCGTGGGAGATCTGTTTTCAGCATTAAAAGCAATTATTCAGCATCTAGTGGGTATAAGTGATGGACAAACTTTGGCCAGCTCCGTCCAAGAACAGGCGAATAAAAAAAGTCCGGCGTCCGCCTCTGCACTAATGTCACTTCCGGTACCTGGCACAGTTCCCGGTTTCGCTATCTGGACTTGGTGCCACTTCCAGTTAAAGCAGGTTTTCTTTAATGAGCGACCAGCTTCTCTAGCCGGTCTCTGGTGAAAGAATTCTATCACTGACACGATCAATCTGCTCCTGATCCAGCCAGCGGAAGAATAGTCACCTTCTTCCCACCGGTGAACAGGGCGGGTCGAGCACCCATACTGTTCGCTAGGGAAAGAAAAGCGAACATGTTATGCCTTGCGGACAGTTAGGCCATCACTAGTGGGTATTAGTGATACTGCAGGACTGTCTGGAAGGAGATATGTATTGAGGTGAAAAATGCAATAAATGTTAACCCTGTAAATGTATTGGTATTGCCAATGCAGAAGGTAGTGCTCATTCCCCAGGGAGGTATAGGGCAGGGTTTGCTTGTGAGGATTAAATTTTTAGCAAAACTGCATCTGTTTCTGTTGCAAAGCAATAGCTAATAACATGTGAGAGTGTTGGATATCCAATACCTGGGCACACGGTGTGGTGAGGGACAGTGCCCAAGATAGAAAGCTATGGGGACTCGCTCATGGGCAGCAGTCCCGCTCCTCTCATGAGGAAAAAGGACTGGACCTATCTGTAACTTAAACCTGAGAAGGCACCCCACTGACTGGAATAATATCAGACTATATAATTCTTGCCACTAAAGCTTCTCTAAAATATTATGTGGTGTTCACATAATCAGTGTGGTATAGTTTGGTATTAAAGAATAACACCTGTCAGATGGACATACTAAGAGCTGGGGATTTGGTGGTCCTAGACTGCCTGGAATGTGTCAGCAAGTGGTTGAGCCCTATAGATGCTCCCTGGACTGTCCCAAGGTGGAGTTCCCCAGGGGTGAAGCTATCCAAGGCCTTGTGTAGCCCTCGGCATGTGTAACCGGACACCGAAGATTGATGCTAGACATGTCTCATAATGCATCTGAGAAGTACATGCTGCAATAAAGCCTTCTAAAGTCAAGGTCACAAGTTCATTAGAGGTTCAGACATATTGTGCATAGAACATACAGTGTATGCTAGCAGTGACAATTTTCCTGCCAGAGGTAACATGTTACATACATTTCTATGTGATACAAAATGGTCAGGCTCTAAAGCAGTGGTGGGCAACTGAGTTGATATGGAGGGCCACAAGTGCGGCCCTCAGCATTATTAAAGGGTCACGTATAACATTGATCCAGATCCTCCCCTTGTTGACATATCTCAGCAGGCGGTGGAACAGATCCCGACAGGCAGTCAAAACCCGACAGCACCCACCCCCCCCTCTTTCCCCTGGGTGCAGCGCTCATATTTAGACCTGGTTTCCCTGAATTACATTGCCAATTTTACTGATGAAGAACCGCCAACATTGATTAGGAAAGCTGAGTCAGCGTGTGACTACTTCACAGGTGAATTGCTATGCCCTATGCATTAACAGTTCGGTTTTGGGGGTGGCATGTGGAGGACCAAGGGGGGGCGCCGAACAACGCTCAAAGGGCCGCATGTGGCCCCCGGGCAGCAGGTTTGGCACCTAGGCTCTAAAGTCTGACCTCTTTAGGATGTACTTTTATGATGAAAAAACTTTTATGTGTCAGAGACAATGCAGCAGAGTTCTCATTCTTTTATTAAAGTCTACACAGGGAGGTGGTGTGGCTCTCCCCCATGTGGAGTTGTACTATAAAGCAGCGGTCCTCACCAGTGCGCTGGACTGGATTTTTTCCAAAGATGATAAATTGTGGGTTCGGTTGGACGCTTCGATACTCTCAGTGCCCCCTCAGGCCCTCCCTTGGATAGACCCTGGGGTTAGGCCTGCGACCCCATCTATGCCCTTTTTTGTCCCCTCCTTTCTTAAGGTATGGGACTCTGTCCAACGCCACCACAAACTGTCCCCTCCCTTGAGCCCTCTGACACCGATCCTTGGGAACCCTGCCTTCCCACCGGGTTGCGGCCGAGACGAATTCCTGGGCTGGTCATCCAGCGACTTTACACCGATCTCCAGAGCTCTCCAAGACACATCCCTCTGTCCCCTGAGTGAGCTTGTCCCCTCCCAGCACCGGTCTCCCGGTCAGTGGTTGCAGTACATCCAACTTCGCCACTTCCTTCAGACGCTACTCACTAAGGGGTTCCGTAATAGGGTTACTACTTACTTTGAAGATATCTGTCTGGCAGATGCTAAGCCCCTGCGTGGGATCTCAGTTCTCTATTCTCTTCTCCTTGCAGGGGTTTCCTCCTCGAAGCCCCGTTTCATCCTGGCCTGGGAATGGGAACTGAACTGCACCCTGGACACGGAGGAGTTTACAAAAAATATATACCCTGACTCATAGATCCAGCATAGCTAGCGCAGTTCAGGAACGTAACTACAAAATCGTCTGTCGCTGGTATAGAACACCAGAAGTACTGCATAGGATGTTCCCTACTGTCCCGGACACTTGTTGGCAATGTGGCTCGGCAGTGGGTACTATGCTACATGTGTGGGGATCCTGCCCTTTGATCCTCGGTTTCTGGGAACGGGTTTTCCAGATCTACTCTGCTGCCACCCGGGAAACTCTCCTGCCCACCCCTGAACTTGCCCTCCTGTCCCTTATCCCGGGATCTCTGAAGAGTGCCAAGAGGGGAATGTGGGGGCTTTTTTGTTGTGGCAGCTAGGGCCACGATCCCCAGGCTTTGGCGATCTACAACTCCTCCCTCTGTTTCGGAATGGCTCGCGGAATTTGACCTGCTCCAGCGTCTAGAGGAGCTGACTGCCTCGGTCAATGACACCTCAGCTAAGTTTGTGGACACTTGGAGTACGTGGCTCCTGTTTAAGGACTCCGTGGCCGGTCAAGCACTTCTCACCGGTCCTGGTTAGATAGCCTTCAGACATCACTGTCGCCCTGCTGCTTGCCCCCTTTCCTGCCTCTCCTCTGCCTTATCTTGTTCCCTGCCCTCTTCCCCTCGGCTTAGCCTATCCTCCCCCACTCCGATCTGTGCCTTCTTTATCCCTGTTTTCGTTTCCTTTTTCTGTTCCCTGTCTTTCTGTGTCATTTGTGTTTGTTTCGTTCTTTTTTTTTTTGTCTGTCTGTCCGGTACTGCCACCGCTTTGTTTACTCTATATGGCTGGGAGCGAGGCCGGTCGCAGAATTGCCCGGTGTGGCTATCGCCTAACCGCACGCGCTGACCTAGCTATGGCCTGTCTCCCACTATTGTTGCCAAGTCGTATGTTCCATATTTACGGAGATGGGATATCCCGCGTTTGACTCCTGGTTGGTGTTACTGTTGCTCGCAACCCATGGCCGCTGGCTCCCTTGTTCAAATGGTTTTCTTTTTGTTGAAGTTGGTTGTTACCGGTTTGTCTGTTTGTTTCGTTTTGTCTGTTTGTTGTGCTGTTGGTTGTGTGTGGGGGTTTTTTGTGTGATTATATTTGCTCAGTTTGCTGCTTTTATTTCTGTATTGTTTGTTGTTTTGCTTATAGTTGTGAAAATTTTTTCAATAAAGTTTAATATTTAAAAAAAAAGTCTACACAGGGAATTTCCTTTTGTCACAAGATCCCAGCTATGAACAAGATTGCTTTTTGTGTATTTCCTTTCAGCTATAAAGTGATCTGAAATATACAGTAGCTTTAAAAAGTTTGGATTTCTGTAACTTTGTACATTGTACATAAATATCGACATATCAAAACTATGAAGGAACACATGGCATTATAAAATAAACACATCAAAATATGTTTTATAGTTTTTGGAAAATCAGCCACCACTCGTAGCCCATGCAGATACCTACCTACCAGACTGGTGTGGAGCTGGTCCACCAGCTGGAGGTTGACATAATGCATTACATTACCTTCCGAACGTCTCCATGCCATGGAGACAGACAATGCCGTAGGTGGGTATCTGGATGGGCATCCCAGTCAAGAAATTCACTTAGCGCAGGGGGTGCCGAAGGAGCCCTCCATGTCATGGAAACATACTCTTAGCTGCTGCATTTCCCTTCCTAGGCTTATACTCTAATCATTCAGATTTAGTTTTTTTCATTAGGTGCCATAGCTTATATCCAGGACAGTGTATACTTATATAGTATATATGGTAAACCACAGTGTATATTCCAAGAGACTTTACACTCTAGAAATGAATGGGTGGAACTGGAATTAAATGGTGCAGACTCCTAAAGTTCAATCACATCTCAATGTTTATTTAAAGCTTTTATTGTCACATAAGAAACACAAAATGATTCTGAGCATAGAAGAGCATCAGAGAATTCCTCCTGAGGGAACAGTGATAGTTGCCTAAGGAAAGGGCTCTTTGATAGCTCTTTTTAGTTTCATATGTGAAAGTTCTAAATGAGCAAGGTGTTAATGCTAGTGTATATGATCTTTTCAATTTGGTTATTTGAGATTACATTAGTTACTACTACAGGTAAAGATGTGTTTTTCATTTAACTTTAGAACTTGGGATATATATTTGGAAATAAGAGAGATATCTGTTAAATGAGGAAAATGTCTTTATAAGCTGGCCATACATCAACAACGTTCGCTCATTAAGTTTTCCATTCAATCCACTTGAATTGGTAGTCAGTATAACATCTATCAATGGTACTACCACACAGTTTAATCATGGCAAACCTGGTTTCCAAAATTGTATGCCTTTCCAGTTATAAGAAGATCGGAAACTAATTGATCAGATACTTTTATGATCTGAAATGTTCCAATGTTTCACATTGGAGTTAAATGATAGAGGGGGGGGGCTTGGGGGGAGCCTTTATTTGACTATGTTTTTAACTTTTATTCAAACTGAATACAGCTTTCTAAGCAGAAAGCTGTATTCAGTCTGATTTGAAAAATCGCGCCATCTGCAAATGCCTCCGCCCCCGGGTGTCATGTCATTATGTCTGTGACATCGGGAGGGGGAAGAAGGGATCCGCAGACAACGAAGAGTAAGTTTTAACACTTTAACCACTCTGAACACAGTTTACTATTTAGAAACTGTGTTCAGACTGGTTGGATTGTGAAAACTTACTGTTTGCTTTGGGATCGGAGCAGATTCCTCCTCTTCTCCCTGGTCACAGCACTTGTTCCTGGATTCCGGGGGGGGGGGGGATCTCTTCTCTGAACTCAGAAGAAACAGTAAATTTCCATACTAGATTCACTCTGACCACAGTTCTCTATTTAGAAACTGTGAACAGAGTGATTGAATTGTGAAAACTTACTGTTTCTTCTGAGATCGGAGAAGAGTCCCCCCCCCCCAGAGTCCAGGAAGTAGTTATGTGACACCGGCTTGGGAGGAGAGGACTCTTCTCCGATCTCAGAGCAAACTCTGTGAGATTTCACAATCCAACCAGTCTGAACAGTCTCTAAATAGAAAACTGTGTTCAGAGTGGTTAAAAGTTAAGAATCGCACCGCGGATCCCTCTCCGGAGGGATCTTCTCCCCTCCGGAAGCCTGCGGCAGTGGGCTGAAGCTGCCGCGGACGCCGGATCAGGTAAGCCAGCGATGGGGGCACCTCTCAGTGGCGGACGAACCCAGTTCGTTCAGTGCACTTTTTACATGTCTAGAGCGAACGAGCTGGGTTTGTTTCAACTGCTAGGGATAGCTTTACTAAATTCTTTCAACTTTTATTGTTAAATGTATACAACTTATGTCACTTGGATAACCTCAGGGAAACATTAATAACCATGAAAGGTTGCAGTTACTGGTGTGAAATTGGGAATGTAAATTACTAATCTAAAAAAAAAAGATTCTAAGGGCGTTAGATAGTGATCTGCAAGGTGGACAATTCAGCCTTGAACATAACAAGTCTGCTTTTCTTCCCCCGGCGAACAGTACATGTGTTCTATCCACCCTTCCGGTGGGAAGAAGGTGACTATTATTCCACTGCCCATATCAGGGACAGGAAGATCCGGCTAGTGGAAGAATCCTTTAACCAGAGACTGGATAGAGAAGCCGGTCTCTAGTGAAAGAAAACTGGCTTCAACTGGAAGTGACATCAGTGACGTCACTTCCGTTTTTTTTCCATTCAAATTCCCCACGAACAGGTCTTACTGCGAACAGGATCTTACTGCGAACAGGTGAACATCTGACTTTTTTAAAAGTTTGATCCGCCTGTTCGCTGACAGTTTACGGACATGTCCATTCTCTGGCCGACTGAGCTTTGGGGCGGCAGGGATCCGTTGCCCCATGTGGGTACCGGCAAAGCGCAGCCGATTTTGCCACTGACCGACAGCCATGAGCACGCACGCACATCGGCTGCAAAATCGGCTGTGGCTCGCTACGAGTATGGGGGCCTTTACATTTGACCCAAAGCCAGCTGTTCCGAGGCTTAATCAAGAACATGCAGGTCAGTCTGTCTTCGGTTCCATGCCCCTGCCTCAATGTATAGACAAATTGACTTACCCTAGTGTAATTATTTCACCCAGGCCCTTTTTTTAGTTAAATATAATAAAAACTCTCATGGAATCTCATAGAAAGGTGTGAAGCAACCTGGAACTTTGTCTCATTGGATGTATAAATCTTATCAAAAATAAAATACTTCACCAATATACTTATCCCTTCTATGACAGTTGTTAATGGATCCCCAAGTCTTTCAAATCTCTGACCCAACCTTGCACTTGCATTTTGTAAGAAAGTAGATCCACTTGATATAAATATACCAACCTAACTCACCCCTGCTCCTAGGGGGGGTCTAGCCTTGCCAAATTAATACTTATTACATTGCAACACTGTTGGTGACTAGTTTGTTGTGGGGTTATTCTAATCTTATGAACTAAGCAACAATTTTGGAAGCTGCCATCCCAAGTTTATTAACATCTAGGGGTCAAACTCCAACTTTTATTCACTGCTCATCCTTTAATCATGGTTTGAACTGAGGGAATGTCTTGATAAAGCCCCTTGAAATGGGGCAAAACAGGGTGAATCGAAAATCATTCTACTGTGCTAAAATCTGTGTATAGTGTATTGTCATGAAATGCATTGCAATATATTGTTGATGTTTTTAGCTATTCTTAATATATAAGCAGTTTTTTATATAATTGTCTGTATAAAATAACAATAATTATAATGTGATAAAATTTGTATACTAAGGGTACCCAACCAATTTTTGTTTTGTTTCTGTCTATGTTTAATAATGGATAGGAGCCTATAGATGTGAACCAAAAAATCAATAGTATACCAAATGGACCAAAAACAATATAGCTGCCCTCCTAAAGGTGGATTTACACGTGTAGATTTTTTCTTCAATCAACTGCTGATTCGATTTTTTATTTGATGTCGTTGTCGAACATCGTTAGTTTATTTATCAAATGTATCATTAGATTTTGTGTTCGTCCATCCCGATATCGAATAAAAATAAATTTGAAATTAGGACAGATGAAATTTTACCAACATGTTTCATGACGTTTCAAACGATTTTTTGTTCGAACAAAATTTATCCATCAAACAAATTGGCCATTCTAGATTTTTGTTCAATCAACCAAAAAATTATTAATTCATCATTGATCGACCGAAAATATCTACATGTGTAAACCCACCTTAAGCTCTTTAGAAGCTGAGCACACTTTCTTTTCAGATAGGTATTTGTTAGTGCCTTCAACCACTCAACAACATCTACTCAACAACACCTACCTGACCCTTGTTGTTGGACAACATTTGCCATTAGGAACTCCATTACAGATGGGAACCTACACTCCTTACAAGACCCTTCACAATCATATCACCACCCTTAAGGCTGGGATACATGGCTTGATTTTTGAGCTGACAGAGAGAGCTCGGCAGTAGCATGATGATGTCATCACGCTACTGCCCGGCTTTCCTGATATCGGGAGCCAGCTGTCAGCCGGTCTATACTATGAATGGGGAACTGCGGTTCCCTATTTAAAGTATAGGCTATTGAACAAGGTTTATCAACATGTTGGTAACCTGTTCGGCCGAAAAACGGCATACACGGGTCGATTTTTCCACAGATTTCTGCACAACACCATTTCTGTGCCGTGAGCGTGCACAACGCTCCGCTGTGCAGAAATCTAGGAAAAATCGACCCGTGTATTCCTACCTTAACTCTTTTCTTTTCTATACTTACAGCTAACCAGTTTGCTTCTACATCCTTCTTCTTTTCTATGTTTCCTGCTTTTACAACTATCTCTCATTGTTTTCCACTGTCTGTTTTGCCATGTCTTAATACATTGCTGTTATAGCTTATTCCTCTTGCTTTGCATGTCTGCTTCTTGGGAGTAACTGGAGAACTTACTCTATTAAGAACCTTTATTGATATTTTATAACTTCTTCTATAGGATCACCAGTCCTGAGTGTAATACTCTAGCAATAGTCTGTGAGTAACTGTACAGTAATTATTCTCAAGGTTTAAAACTTCCCTCTTTTTTCTTTCCCCTTAATTTTCTGGTTACCTTTTGGGCCTCTTTTTTGTTATTTTAAAATGTGTAAATTGGAATTTTAAATTGTAATAAAAAGGTTTATAAAACAATGACTCCCAAGATTGCATCTCCAATCATTTTGATCTTGATTCCATTATTTTCAATTTGTTCTCTTAACATAAGACACAAACCTGCAGGTTCCGACACTTTCCAGAAGTCTGACTGTTAAACATCACATTGTGCTTTGTACTTGGTCTGACTGGGAGTCTGTTATTAATAACTATGTTCCTATGGACACCGCATGCAAACATCATATAACAATTGTGATATTTCAGTCAGGAGCTCAACTATGTCACCTTATAGCAGAGGAACCACAGCAGTGACTGTTTATCACACCTTGAACCTTGTTTGTTTCGGAATTTGGAATAGTAAGAGATTTTTGAAATCTGTTTCTAAAATGACACAATTCTGCAGGTACATTCCATTCCAGTCATAAAGAGAAAATGCAACTCTGAGACTTTATTGATGGTATCTTATAAGGTTATAGCTGTTAATTGCTCATCTGAATCATTGGGTGGGATGCTTACTATATTATTAGCCAAATTTATTCAAAATCATCATCAATATGCATTCTAAAAAACATAAAACAGACCTCCAGTTCTGGCAACTTTTTTAGCAGTAGCAGAGGTGTAAGGCTCCCACTTTACTTACTTTCCCTAACTAGACTGTGTCTCTGAGCATGGAACACACTTCTTAGCAAGCCAGGTAGGTTGCAGTTCTCAGATATTACAGCTCTGGAGGTTAGAGGGTTGATATTTGGTTGGTAATGTGTGTCTTTTTTCTCTCTACACTTTTCTTGTGAACCTGCAGCATAACGTTTGATGCTTCTGGGCACCCACTAATGTCCCCAATATCAGTGATGCCTTCTGAGACATGGGTGCTGCCCAGGCTTATGCCTGTATTTTATGTCAGGCATAGGCATCCCAAGGAACAAACACAGAGAAGTGATCATCCAATGAAATCGGTGGATCGCTTGGAACAGGTAAGTTACTTCCGGTAAATGTGGGGTGCGGTTTCTGCTTTTAGTAGTGAAAATGCCAAGCCACACTTGGGATTCAATCAGCATTTAAGTTCATACAGCTTGAAGTTGGAATATATGCATAAAGTGGCACAGTGGTCAAATAACTTACTCCCAATAATTCTAATAGAAAAGAGATCCTATTGTATTTTTTTGTGTGAATTTTAAGATACACTTTATGGGATGTACACTGTATGTGAATAACTTTCCAAATTATTGCATTATGATTATCCCCGTGAAGAGTACAAAATTGTACATTTCCAGCCGTGTGGGTGCAGGTTGTGTGAACACTTTTCAGTTCCAGGAAGTGTGGGTACCATACTTCAAGGCCAGACCAACAAAGGATTATTACTTATTTTAATTAACTTTTATTTATATAGCATCAACATATAGTGAGTTGATATGCAATTCAAGATAACACACTGGTACAGGTTATGACAGGAGTTGAAGATCCTGCCCAAACGGCCTACAGTTTGAGGAACAGAGTATTCAATAGGGGGGATGGGACTGGCATAGTGGTAATGTTAGGAATGAGAAGATGGGTAAGCCAGACTGAAAAAATGGGTTTAATGGCTTTTTAAAAGTATTAAAAGTAGAAGCAAGTCTAGTGGGAGGAGGGAGAGAGGTCCAGAGAGTCAGGGAGGCCCTTAAGAAGCCTTGAAGTAGCATGTGTGATTATGTTATGCGTTGCGATGTTATAACTAGTCACTTGAGAAGCAGAGGGGGTGGTTTGGGATATATTTATGTACAACGATGGAGATGTAAAGGGGGAGATTTAAAGTGATTTAAAAGCAAAACTTTGAATTAGGTTCTTTAAACAGTTGTAAGCCAGTGCAAATATTAAGGGGAAGAAGATGAAGAAAAGTTAAAGGAGTAAATGAGTCTAGCAGCAGCATTCATGCTGTCATAGCTGCTGTCATAGCTGCAAGAAGTGGACACCTTTTAGCTTCATGGGGTAGAAATTTGGGACTGACCATAACTGATTTGTTTTTTTCAGAGTTAAGGGGCCTGGGTCAGCAATGACAACTTCCATATTTCTGTCCTTGTAGTTTGCCATTCATGTCTTACTGTCTGACTTGTACTTGGGGTGTTGCTTTCAGACCTTCGTGAGACTACACATTTCCAATTAAACTTGTATATACAGTGGAGGAAATAATTATATGACCCCTCACTGATTTTGTTAGTTTGTCCAATGACAAAGAAATGAAAAGTCTCAGAACAGTATCATTTCAATGGTAGGTTTATTGTTACAGTGGCAGATAGCACATCAAAAGGAAAATCGAAAAAATAACTTTAAATAAAAGATAGCAACTGATTTGTATTTCATTGAGTGAAATAAGTTTTTGAACCCTCTAACAAAAAAAGACTTAATACTTGGTGGAAAAACCCTTGTTTGCAAGCATGGTCATGACCAAGTTTGCGCACATTTTAGGAGGAATGTTGGTCCACTCCTCTTTGCAGATCATCTCTAAATCCCTAAGGTTTCGAGGCTGTCTCTGTGCAACTCTGAGCTTGAGCTCCCTCCATAGGTTTTCTATTGGATTAAGGTCCGGAGACTGACTAGGCCACTCCATGACCTTAATGTGCTTCTTTTTGTTCTTCACGATACATGGCTCCGTCCATTTTCCCGTTAATGCGATTAAGTTGTCCTGTGCCCTGGAAAGATAGATTTGGGTGTCATCCCATATAAATGGTACTTGCAGCCAAAGGACTGAGATGCGTTTTGCCAAGGGAGGAGGTGTAAGATGGGAATAGAACCTGGCCCAGGACGGAGCCTTGTGTGACCGCCAACATGGAGGGGAGGTGGGGGGTAGAGAAGAAGAGGACCATTGAAAGACGTTTGGAAGAGCGGATCGTTCAGGTAGGAGAACCAGGAAGAGAGAGTTCACGAATACCAATTAAGTGCATGGTCTGTAGAAGAAGAGGGTGGTCAATAGTGTCCAAGGCAG
>CM070036.1:80956545-80973663 GCA_036250615.1 Ptychadena robeensis | reverse complement strand
TATTGTACAGCGCTGCGTAATATGTTGGTGCTTTATAAATAAATGATAATAATAATAATAGAGAAATGTTGTGCGAACATTACATAACATTTTTTAACATTTTGCATAAATCGAGTTAAATTCAAGTTGAATTTACAGCTTGCAAATTGTCAAAAACTACATGTTCTAGGGCTATACTTTTTTGTAACATTCCAAGAACCCTTTATCTTCAGCAATTTTGGTGATTATAACTTGTTCAATTGCAGTTTGTAATTAACCTCACAAAGTCAGCTAGTCGAAATGTAAGAAAAAGAAATCTCACAATCTCTAGTCAGAAGGGAAGGGTAAGGGTGTTTTTTTGCTATCGGTGTTGCAGCAAGATTAATTTGCCCTTGTTACCAATACAGAAAGTGAGGGAAAAAATTTTTTTTTAGAACTGCCATCAGTATCATACACAGTAAGAGCATCTGTTCTAGTGTTAAAGGGAAAGTTGTGATGGAAATAGCTGTGATGGCATGTTCAGTTCCCTCTCATGATGAAATTGTTTCCCTTTAAAAGGCTATTATTTTAATGGTTAAGTGATAAACTGGAGAATTTTAAAACACACAGGAGGAAATTGTAACAGGTCCTCAATGGTTAGGCTCTTCTGGGCGAAATGCGTTGGTGGCATTCAGGTCTGTGTTGCCTATGATATAAACTTTGATACAATAATAAAAGTTTTTTTACTAAGCAAGCACTTGGTATAGGGTGTGCGGCCATCCATTACATTTGCAGCTTTTGAGTTACTCGGTGTGAGGCCGAGTGGCCAGTACCTGCAGAGTCTGGAGCTGAATTTTGGCAGCTGAGAATATACTATAAAACCTGTACTTCAGGTTTTTTTTTTCAATTCTCATTGTTTTAGCAGCACAATCTTCACTCCAGAGGTTAAAAGCCATCAAATTTTATTTATGTTACAAAATTGCACAAAACATCTATTTCCAAATACAATCCCAAATACAATTTTAGAACATAAAAGCCATCAAATGTATTTTGAATCACAAAGCAATGAAGCCAGGTAAAACAATGAGTGACTGTTACTTTGCATTTGCAGAAGTTTAGCAAAAATAGTCAATGCCATTTTCTCTGTTCTCATATATGTTTATCTGCCATTCACATGCACTGAGCCCCTCAAATCCATGCACTATACATACAATATTATATTTATCACAGTAATAGGCATGCATTCCCCAATAGCAACACTAGTATTAACATTATGAGATGGATGCTCTTTTCAGAATGTCAGACTGAATCAAATAAATGTAGAATAAAACCGATATACATTTTAATGACTTTAATGACAACATTTAAATGACTTCTATAAAACGATTAAACTCAGAAGAGGTAAATTTATTAATAGTTCAGATTACAAATAGTTATACTGAAAATATCATTCTGTCAACAATTACTGTGTGGTATTTTGAATCATGAATTTTACATGCACGAAATATAATAACAAATCCAATTAATTTCAACACACAAAATAATCATGTTACAAAAACAGGTCTTTGATATGCAAACCGCCTGCATCATTTCAAACCAAATGTGTTTTTAGTCTAAAATGGAATATGAATGTATAAGAACCAATAATTAAATATCTTAGCTGCCTGTAAATAAATGTGAAAAGAATTGGTTGTAGTACCATAGTTGCTGAAGTGGTATGCATATAGTAATGACAAGAGTGGTTGTCCTAGAAGTTACTATTATATTCAGCTGATAGCTGGGATCCTAAACATCAGTATATTGAACCTAATTCTCCATTGATTGGTGGCTAGGCATGGTAATAGCAAAGGTTTTGATTGGTCCAGGCAAGTGTAAAACCTTGCAGTGTTTCCTCCAATGAGCTATGGATAGACATTATGTTAGCTCTAGGTTATTTCACCTTGATACCATGAACATTACAATTTTACCAAAGCCCATTAAACAAGTTCATTTCAGGCCTTTCGGTGTGTGTATTTTCCCCATGCATTGCCTTTGTTGACATTTTAAATGCCAAATCAATTGTTTAGGTTCTTCTATCTTTTAACAGTTGTAAAGATCTGTTTGTATTGTAAGATCCATTATTCACCTCTCCTGGATCAAAAAGCAAAAGACACATGTGGGATCATGCCATGGTATACATCACAACATGTGCAGGCTGCATGTTAAGCTGGCCATACACTCTGAGATTAAAATTACGATCCATTAAAACAGACCAATGTATCCCGACGGCGGTATCGGTTTAGATCGTAATATTCGGCAAAAAAGCTACCACATTGAAAATCCAATTTCCGATCGTATTTTTATTTTTTTTACGAGAATGTCATCGAAATTAATTGTCGTTTATATCGGCCATTAGGATGTATTTTTTTTTAAAGGGGAAGCCTCGGCATTAATTGGTCGGTAAACACTATGAAAACACAGTGAAGTTTCCCGATGTTCCCAGACCAATTAAAATGTTTCAACATGTCCAATAAATTACGATCGTAAAAAACGGCATGAAAAGAGCAATTTTCGATCGTATTTTATCGGTTGTACCATGTGGACATGTGCGGATTTCAGGACGATAAAATGCTTTCATTGGTCGGTTTTAATGGATCGTAATTTTAATCTCAGAGTGTATGGCCAGCATAAGTGTTTAAGGACGTTGACCAATTATTCCTTTCTTTACTTTGGGAATTTGCTTCACTCTTGCCTTTATCTTTAAAGATATTTATGTTTACAGAGTATCTCCTTCTTGATCAGTATTCTTTTAAATGTGGTATGGGACCTGTATGATCTTGTGTTCCAGCAGTGACACTTCAGTTCTTGTACTTGTCATTTATGTTGTAGGAAGCTGTCCAAAAAGCTCTGGATATTCAATTTACTGAAGACCCTCCCTCTTATAATGCTACAAACAAATACATCTGTATTTTTTACTGCTGAATTCCTAAAGTGGGGTTCACTCATTCTGCTCTTTTCATGTTTTTAAATGAAAGATACAAAAATGAAAATAAAATAAACATTTTAGTTACTTCATCCTTCAATAACTTGCAGCAACACTGAGAAAATAAAACAGTCTGTACAGTAATTCTGAAATATATTCATAAATGAACTGATACCAAAACAATATAAGCAAAAAAAAAAAAAAAATAGAACCCCGGAAAATACATAGATAACTGTCCAAAGACTTAGCCCCAATAGACCAGCAAGTATATGGGCATTGAATGTTGGGGAAAAACTATAGGGTATAAACTGAATGTCCAGTATATGATATTATTTCTAACAGACAAAAGTACAACATGGCAAGAATAAAACAAGCACAAAAATTCTACCAGGAACATAAAAAATTAAGACACAACAACTTTGTGTCACAGTATTGTTACTTTGTCTGGGTGTTATTAGAAACTTAAAGTTGTTATGTTGTGTGTTTTGGCACGCTGGATAGCTGTACCACTTTACAGATTGGTTAAAATGTTATATAGTTAAAAGGAAAAAATAAAACTATATAGATAAAAGAAAAATATATAATTGTGTGTTGATTAAGCCCCGGACATTTGGGGGGAAACGCATCAGGGGTGAGGATATGTTCCCTGCGTGGAGCTGATGATGTATGTATTCTTACAATTTGAGAATAAAGTTTAACGATTTTAAAAGATCAAAAAACAAGTCTGAGTGCGGACTCCTTAAACCTAAAGACAACGATTTGTTCAAGATGATGTGTGGAGGAGTGCAGAGAGCAGGATCCAGCACCAACAAGACCTCAGGTGATCTTTAATTTAATCAATTACTTACAACTACCCGAGAGGAAGTCTGTGTGTGCATGTGCCCATTGATACAAGACCAGGAGTGCGGATTGTAAAGAATTCCTTGTTTGAATACTAAAAGAAAAATATATGCAAGGGTTAAAATGAATTCCCACCTGCCTAATACATATAAGATCTTATACCAAAGTAATCTTAGAGCACATGATGCTATCCTAAAGCTGGCATTTACTTGGCAGGATCATGTTATCATATGCTGTTGGAGAACTGTTTTAAAATGTTTCAGATAGAATATGCACATTTTGTCATTTATTTCAGTACAATCACCTCTTCACTTACAGTCGACTTCGATTTAGTAATAGTAACGTACAAATAATGTAATGCTTTCCATGCTTACCATTCAAAAGATCATTCCACTCTATGCTTTACATCTTATATACTCTATATTTCCATTGCTATGCCATTTCCCATCAAACCTTTACCAAATGATACCCACATTTCCTCACAATAAAATGCAGTCACACTTTCTCTATATATATCATTCACCATATTCTGAAAATGAAAATAAATGACTGGAAAATCCCAGTACTTATAAATGAACATTTCCTGAACTGATACATTATTTCCTTTATGATATATCTCATCCATCATACTAAAGCCGCAGCTACTACATCAAGTTCTATAGTGGTTGGTCTTTCTGGTCTAGTAAAGATGATTATATCTGTAGCTTATCAGCAGAATAAATAAGCCTGATTTACTAAAGTGCACTGAAGTGACAATGATTGTGTGCCAGAGAAATGAACCTCCAGTTACAGATTGGGGAAGTTGAATGTTTGAAGTCAAGACAGGTTTTCTTTTTCTCATTGTATCCATTAGTATATATGGCCTACAGTTACTTACGGTCACTCTACATCAGTGCATGGAGAACATTTGAAAATAACATGTGAACTTTGTACATATAGTAAAGTGATGGAGTTTGGCGTTTTGGAGCCAGCTTGTCAAGTAGCTGGTAAATAGAAGATATAAAATAGATGTCACTGAAATCAAGACAGGTCTAATAATGTTGCTGTGTCATTGTCCTTGAGCTCCCTATGGTCATAGGACTGATGGAGGTACAGATACATCCATCATAGGTTTTCTTTGTGGGAGTATGTTCTCTTATGTGAGTTTGATGTCCACAAGCGGGGTTTCATCTGAATCCAGTTTAGTTTCCAGCTTCAGTAAAGGTTTTTCTGAGACTGGCTCAACTCTCTCTTCATCCTGAGCTGGCAGCAGCTCAGCCTTTTCACCGTTCTTTTTCTTTTTCTTCTTTATGGTGACCACCTCAGTATAGGTTACCTCTGAGAGGGGTTCCACAGTTTCACCCTCAGAAATGGACTCTTCATCTTCTTTGCCACCTTCTTCACCTTCTGCTTTTGATCGTTCCTTTTTCTTTTTATTCAGTTTAAATGTCTCCTTCTTGGGTGCTGCTTTTGCTATGGATTGTTTAAATCTTTCTCCAGACTGTTTCAGTCTCTCCCCAGACTGCCTTATTCTCTCCCTTCTTTCGGGAGTAACTATCCTAGTGCGGATCCTTGTGACTTTCTTGCCAAAGTTTTGCTTTGTCTTCTGCATGCTCTCTTTGGAAAATGCTTTCTTGATGTTGTCAATGCGCTGCATCCCAGATTTTTTTAGACGTGAAGCTCTGGTTTCTGGCACTTCATACTCCTCATCTGAAGAAAGGTCATTTGGTGGATATAATTTATCCTTCAAGTACCCATCTAGGGCCGATTCCTTAGCAACAGTCAGCTTAGTTGGGCATTCAATATCTTCCTGAAAAAATGCAAACAAAAAATGTTAATGTGTGAAAACTACACTACCAATACCTTCATTTATACACAAGGCAAGATAACAGGGTCTATGTAAAGAACTATGTAAAGAATATGCCACCCCTCATATACTAACCTTACATGTGCTCTATTGTAGTTCCTTGCTCCTCTACAGTCAGAATTAAATTTTACACCAGAATAGCATTGTAGTCTCCCCCCAGTCATGAGACAGTTCTCCATAGATGTAAGTATATTTCTCTCTCACAGCAGAGAAGCAAGGAATTATAACTGGTAAAGTAATAGTGTAAAGCAATTGGGGGATGTAAGGGGGGGGGGGGGGGGGGGGGGGGGGGGGGGGGGGGTCAGGATGCATTCTAATATAATGCCACTTTATGGGACACTGTCTCTTTAAGTTGCAAAATGGAGTTCAACTTCAACAGACTTTCTTGCTGAGCTAAGGCTATGTTGGTCTGACATTATGGGGCTATAAACAGGTGGATTTTATTTGAAATATGCAAGTTTGCCCAAACTTTGCATTAACCATTGAAAAAAATATTTATGTATAGTCAGTACTGGCTATTTGTTACCAAATGAATGCCATTAACCTCCTGTGTGTTTGGCCTGAGTTAATTAGGGCTGAGTTTCATCCATCATGAAATACAGCCAGAATTATGCATGGGACCTCCGGACGGGTAGGAAATCGTGGCGGAGAATGTTGTACTGTGCCGCGATTGCCCATGGCGCAGTTTTTAAAAAAACGTGCCACGTATATAATGCCCAGGAAGTTAAAGGCTGCAGGGAATAAACAGCCTATGGATACATAATCTACCATATAGCAGACAGAGTGCTACTCAGGCTTGATGTTATTTAAAACATTAATATATTATAATATATGGATATAAGCATTTGTGATATAATTTACAACATTGATGAATTATTACTACACATCTTTCTAGCTTAGTTTTATGTATACCAAATAACTTATGTTAGGCAGTTATATTTATGAGGGCATACCCCTTTAATGCTAATGTTCCTTTGCCTGTCAGCCTATTTTGATTAGTGAAGCTTAGCCGAAGCAGTGCCATGCATCTGACTGTTAAATTATTTGAATTCGCTCAGCAATGTTATTAATAAATAAAAGTGAAAACAGAATTCTATATCTCAATGCCTTCCCAGTGACTGGTATGAGATTCAGCAGAAGAATGCCAAAATGTGATCACTGTGTCCCATTGTTAGTGTGTTCTCTGCTCAATATGAATTGTTTTACTGAATCATTTCATTTTGCGATCATTTTCAGATTTATAATATAATACAAAATTTGGAAGTGCTAAACCTAACAATGTTGATGAACTTTGTTTAATTCATGTATCAGTAAAGCCCCCCCATACACCTTACAATCTTACCATACAATTTCTGTACAATCAACTTTTGTTCTACCAAAACCATGTAATATGAGGACCTTTGTAAACCCCAGGGATCAGGCAGACCCCTATACTACATAGTTGGTGGTAGATCTAAAGGAAATTGTATGGAGTGAAGGGGTATGGGGGCTTAATTGATTTCCTAATGTGTGTTTATAAATTAAGTTCTTCTTATATTACCTAAATAAGAACAAATGTTAGCAGAATATAGTAGAGTTTGAGATCCTATGCAAGTATACATTGCCTGTTTCAGCATCCACATCTTTATTCTACAAGCAATGGTCTGCTAGATCTCCTAATGGATGGTGGTATCAGGTTAAAGTTGAAGACATTTGTGCTATAGAGCATTACATTCTTTGTAATAAAAATCACTAGATGTAAGAGAAACAGTTAAAAAACAAATATACTGCTGACAACACATAAATGTATCAGAACATAGTAGTGGGTTCACAGTTAAATTTATGGAGATTAGAGTAATGGAGTAGTGTAGAATTTGCCACGTAAGGGAAATGCTGCAGACTAAGAGGTAGGCGGTGATGAATGGCAGTGAGCTAATATAAAAACACCTACTGGAGTTATTATTTCTCAATATTCAAAGGAAGGCAAATAACAAGGCAGATGCAGCTCCCATAACTAAAAAGAGAAGAAAACAGTTATATTTGAGGTGGTTGTCGCTAGTGTGGCATTACATAGCCTGTGATCCTTGTCAAGGGACAAAAAAGGTTCTATATTATGTAATATATTATATATACGCTGTAATCAGATGAGATAGCAAGCTAAATATTTCTTAAAAGCGTACATATATTGAGCCGTGTGTTCCTGGCTTAACAGTTGGCCGGTGCCATTGTCTTGAAAGGAACTAGATAGATACTACTGTAGCAGTAGTTAGGATAGGATATTTCTTGGATGTAAAGAACAGTCCAGATAGAAAGAACTATTATTGTTGGTAAGGAAAGTCAGAAATCCTTATTTGCATATTTGTTCTAGGCCTAGGTTAGCTACAGGCCGAGAGGATTTTTGTCCATAATTTCAGCCCTAAAGCCCATTAAAATGATGGACAGGTGAAAACAGGAGGCATTTATCGGCACAGAGATGCCCATTATGAATGCATGTAAATGTACTCCAATGAGTAGAAATTATTTTTATTGTTTTTTTTAAAGCAAGGATCTCTAAAATATCAGCAACATATTTCTTGACCACATGCTAATTAGTCAGGTTTCTGTGTCAACTGATTTAAGAAAGAGTTAGTTTGTTATGTCATAGTTGCCAGACACGTGAACTACAAAACCTTTGTAAGGGTGCCCATACACCTTTAGATTTCTCTGTCAGATATCCTTGAATTTTTCTTTTGTTTTACCAAAACCATGTAATATGAGGGACATTTAAACCATCAAGTCTACCTGTGTTCAATCGCAGAGGACCCTATACTACATAGTTGTTGGTAGATATAAAGGATATCTGACAGAGAGATCTAAAGGTGTATGGGCACCTTTAGTGTTGTAAACCATGTGGCCATGCAATGTGTTGGTGTTGATAGTAATTTATAGATTGCTGCATATTATAACCGAAAAGGTATTTTATAAATTTCTCACTGGATTACCCTTACTTGCCTCTGCTACTTGTGTTTATCTATCACTTGAAATTGCACACCTAATTAGATTAATTGGTAGACACTACCAGCATCTTGTCAAACCATGAATATTCCTGTGAATACATTTCTGTACTGGTTGCCCAAATTTCACCTATGAGCAGTGGGTCAAAGGTTTTATCTTTCAAACCTACCCCCATACACCTTAAGATCGATCCATACAATCTCCATTAGATTTACCAACAACGTGTAGTATAGGGCATCCCTTATACAATACATGGTGATTGGAAGGTATATATCACTGCTATGTAGTGCTGGGTCCTCCCTGATAGAAAATAGTGTTTGGAAGGTTATATAACTGCTATGTGGCTGGGTCCTCCCGATAGAATACAGGTGATTGGAGGTATATATCACTGCTAATGTGGCTGGGCCTCCCTGATAGAACATAGTGATTGGAAGGTTAATATAAACTGCTATGTAGTGCTGGGTCCCCCTGATAGAATACATGGTGATTGGAAGGTATATAGCACTGTGCATGTAGTGCTGGGTCCTCCCTGATAGAAATACATAAGTGATTGGAAGGTTATATAACTGCTATGTAGTGCACGGGTCCTCCCGGACTAGAGAAACATAGTGATTGGAGGGTTAGAAAGCTCCTCATGTTACATGGTTTGGTATAAATTTGATTGTACAGAAATTGTATGGAAAGATTGTAAGGTGTATGGGGGCCTTTACTGGTCTGAATTATTTACTTCAAATTATCTAAAAAAATGTTTGAGGGTTGTAAAAAACTTAAATACTTAGTTGTCCAAAATAGATAACTTGGTCATATTTGATATTTATTTGAATATCTACAACTGAGAAAGTTTTTCAGATATAACTAGTGATGGCCGAACTTCGGCCAGGTCTGTTCGCGAACAGGCTTATTCAACTTTTTAAAAAAGTTCCCAGTTCCGATCACCGGATGTGACGCCACTGACGTCACTTCTGTTTTTTTAGAGCCGATTTTTCACTAAAAGACTGGGCTCTCTACCCAGTCTCTAGTGAAAAGATTTTTCCTCCTCTTGCTGCTCCTGATCCTGCCGGTGGAAGAATAGTAAGCTCCTTCTCGCCAGCGAACGGGGCGGGTAGAACACCCGTACTGCTCGCCAGCTAGAATGAGTGCGAACATCCATGTTCATGGCCGAACTGTCAGTTTCCATATGAAAAGGTTCATTGTTATCAAACTAAAGTTTTGCTTAAACATGGCATCTGGAACAAGCAAATCAGAATATTATAATATATGTGATATCAAATGTCACATAAATTACAAATGATATCATAAAGCTACATTTATATATGGAAGATATATGGAATTTGCTGTCACAGACTTTTTAAGATTGGTATTGAGAATATAGTGAGGATAAGATTTTACTCTGGGTCCCCTGGATACATTCCCCCCTCCCTGTTTGTCCTAGTGAACTATTGTCACTGAAACTAAAAGGAAATCCAATATTTGGAGCTGCCTCATAAGCAAGTCTCTTGTGTAAATTATCCAATGAGGTGAGGATACCAAAAAAAAAAAAGGGGGGGGGGGGTTTAACCTACAGTGCACTATGACTACTGTACTTTGCAGTTTTCCCTCTAGAGTAGAAGTCACACATATATCGACATATTGTAATAAATTACTTTTTGTGTATTAAAGCAAACCATTCAGTTTAGGTGACCTTGCAAAATGAGTGCCAAGCAGTTTACATTGACAAGCCTGGGATTGTAAATGCAGCCACAGCAAATGTTACCAAGCAGATTCTGAGATAGTGATATCACTGGTTTTATTGTTTGCTAGCATTGCTTAGGTCGCCTCATGTACAATGGGATCACTCACAATGGTATCATACATACTCAGCAGTACACAGGTCTGGTACATGATATGAATAATTGTCAGGATGAAGCAGTATGTAAATAACACCCACAACAATAATCAATGGAATGAATTATGTGGGTCTAGTATTTAAAGCTCGATAAACCCTGCGTTTAGTATAGGTTGGAAAAGACACTAGAATATTGTATGTATTTTATAAGATAATGTCTACCCTGGGTCTTTCAGATTATATTATACTTTCCCTTAGTGTGTCTAAACATAAGGACACAGCAATTATATACTACACATAAAATCTACTTTTTTTAAAAAAAATATAAGAAAAACCAGACGCAGCTCCAAGTGTCTGGCAGTGCGGGAGTTAAAGGAGATGGGGAAGCCATGAGCTTCCCTGTCCCACACAATGCAGAGGGGTTGCATAGAACCCATGTCCGTGGCGCATTTGCCTTTTAAGACGCACACACTTTCCCAAAATTTTTTGGGGGGGAACGTGTCTTATCAAGCGAAAGATATGATATTCAGAAATGTTGAATTCCACCTAACGAATAGCAGTGTACCTCCTGGTATATGTGCTGAGACTAGGGGTGGGCCAACTTTTTGACTTGTGGGCCACAATGGGTTTTTAAATGTGACATAGGGGCCAGACCAAAAGCCTGCAAGGGTCGCTCTGCATAGGGGTCCTCATAGCTAGGACAGGATATTTAAAAAAAGAAAATATGTTCAAAAATTTATAAATAGAAGCTTTTGATCGAGAAGCTTAAACATTCTATTGCAGGCAAACTATGGCCTCTAGGAAACAATCCAAACAATTATCCTCTAGGTGTTCACTTATTGAAAAGAATAAAGGGGAGCCAGCGAGCCAAATAAAAGACTAAAGGGTTGGTTTTGGCTCACATCTGGCCTAGAAACTCTTGCACATCTGATTAGCTAAGGCACTGCAGCTTCTGTTAATCACAGAAGATTTGGTTACTATACTATTCTATGCTTTTCAGTGTTATTCTTGCTCAAGGCACTCACATAAGGAAGCAAAGCCCCGCCTCTACCAATATACTAAGATAGAGCCACCTATTTTCAAAGTGTAGAACAAAATATGCTAAATCCGTAATTAAAAAAACTTTAAGGTAATACTAGTGACTAGTTCTTTGCCTTTTATTTGCTAGTTGAAGTTAACCATAGCAAATTTTTGCAGTATATGCTTGATATTAAAGGTGTATAAAGGTACACATACATGATTCTTATGTTAAATCAACTTCCTTTCTTGGTTGAAATTTATTATTTTTTACTGAATCAATTGACAAAACGTGATGAACATCGAGCATAAAATAGAAAGAAGCGTATTGGGTCAAGTTAGAAAATTTATGTCAATCATATCTGATTTTCAATAGATTTGTAGAGCGTGTGTGCACAGACCTTTGTAAAGAAATTGATCACACTGGATTGATGTTAGACTGATGGTCAATATTTAACTTTCACTTGCAAATTGAAGATAGTTTGAGCATAATTTGATGTGTGTATGGCTACCTTAAGATTGGACTCTGTTTCATATTTCATAAGAGATGAGTGCAGTTGCTCTTCCATAATTACAGAACACTGCAACTTGAGACACAGAATTATTAGTGATCAATCTTCTTTTCCATAGACTAGGAGTAGGAGAAGTCACATAACACAATTGATTAAACATTACCCATGTAATACAAGACTGTGTACAGGCAGCAAATAATTACTGCTAGAATATTCCCAGCAACAAGAGAACATGCGTTCTGTTCTATCGAGAAGGGAGTGGAGAGGAAGAGCAAATGACACCCCACTTTGTATAAGGGACCTATACATTTCAGATCCTTTTATTTCATTTGAGTTTGACAGGTCTGTTTGACATATTGAAAAAAAACATTACTGAAACAACTTTCAGAGAACATTAGGGATCCAGCTTTTAAAAATGGACAGAAAGACAGGTGAAACTACATTTATAATACAATTTAGGTGACATTATCTACTTCACTGATGCCCTGTCAATACTCCTAATATCAGTATCAAAATGTAAATATTATGCTAAAGCATCAATGTATATTTAGCATTTAAATAGACCAATTATAGGATTGATATGTCTGAAATGCCTGCTAGTGTAAGTCACAGGAGTATAATTACAGATATAATAACCTGCCTATTAAATTATAAAATCTCAAGAGGAAAGACTACAGTGAAAGAGCCAAAAGGATAAGTACAAAAATCCAATTATAAAGAATGTCTGCTAACTGTTGATAAGACGACACTTTATTACTCATAATTTGAAGGTGCCAAAGGGATTATGGGCACCACAATTATGACCATTTGTACTATGTGGGTATGCTAAAGAATCTTTTATAATGCATGAAGTTAGGATATTTTAGAAGGATTGCATCTAGACAGGTGGATGCCCATACATGCACGCCCTGTGCTCTCACGGCCATCTTTCTAGTGCATATCTAATGCGGCCATCCCTGTTTTCGAGCGGGATCAATCAATCCAGCTAGAAAACAGAGATATCTGACATGAACATAAATCACAGTCTATGTCCATTGCTTTGAAGGGAGACCGCGGTCCCCATGCAAAGCATCAGCTGAGCTGGATGACACAGCGGTGCTGCACCTCTAGCTCCTTCGATATCAGGATCAGCGACATGTATTGCAGCCTTTAGAGTTGTTGAAAATTAGCCCACCCAGTCAGTTTAATCCTTTAAGTTAGTATAATGTATAATGGTCTTTGATTAACATGCTTGTTTGCTGTATAAATATACAACTTTATAGTAACAACCAGCACAACATAAATGTGTATTTATTGTATTTAGCACACAAGATTTATTTTATGAAACTGTTTTATAACTTTTCGTTGATTTGTCTTTTGAGCTTTACTGTTTGCTATTTGAATATTTTGTACTCCTTCCCTACACAAACTCTGAAACCTGAACAATAACATATTATGCTCTGTTACTCTGTAAGATTAGACCTAAGCCCAGGCTGCATGGTACATGAAGTGTGACCCACTGGTGACTGGCATGAATCGTGCATAATCTTAAATATCCTAGTGGTGGGATGTGTGTCTCTGCCCTCCTACAAAGCGAAATCCTCCTAATGTTGTGTGATATTCTATATAGAACCAACAAAGGGGTATGACACCATTATCGGCTTAATGGCCAAGGCATTAGGCAAAACATGTCTTCTAATGATTACTTTCAAAGCTTATTGTGACAGTTGGGTCATTTCCAAATGGTCATCTTGGAACCCAAAGTATGGGTATGGCAGTTTTTACAGAGCTTTTAGGCTACAAGAAATTGTATTAGTTTTATGGCAATGAAACTCCTTGATACTGAGAGATCTCATTGCCATCTTTATTTGCAACAAATTGTAATCAATATGCTGCTAATGAGATCATAGGCAACAAGTGATTTATTATTTTGGAAATATAAACCTGAAGTTTGGCCTAATCCTATTTAAAAAAAATGTAATATCTTGGAGTTTACCAATTAGAACAGATTTTTTTAGGGTTCCTTTGGTTCATTTACCCAGCAAACAAGGATAAGCTTGCAGGCTCGCTCAGCAGCTGCCCCTTTACCACTGCTTACCAACACGAAAGCAAAAGAGCAGACCAGACAGCTAGAGTGCTGTATGGCCCGCAGTTGCCCTTTGAGATAGACTGGGAGTGGTCTTTGGAATTTAACATACTACCTGTCCTGACTGTTACACTGCATGTATGTAAGTCATAGTTTTCACCCATACTGGACTCCATATATGTGCTCTTGTCTTTATTTCCACTGAATGTTTACAAAAGAAAGAAAGGATTGTACAATAAAGATTAAAGAAGCCATTAGAGTCATAAGGAATAGAGCCATTTAATCTAAGAACTAGAAACCCGCATGTTCTGCTGGTAACCCGCCAATAACAGGTGACTTTTTACAAATTCTTCAGTACTTCTAAGCTACCTATTAATTTTCAGTGTATACGTCATGTACAGCACAAGTATCAACTGCTTCTCATTATCCCACAATGAAAATGAATTTCAGCAGTGATCAATATGAAATTACATTTCAGCCTCAGTCACAGAAGTAACAAGCCGATAATGAAAATAACCTGCTTGATAATCAGTTTGTTAGATTTACCTGAAATCACGACACCTATTTGACCATTTCGTGAAGATAACTTGCTTTTCAAGAAATTGATCGAACAGTTATCCAACATTTTGGTATTTTTTCTGGCTGAGTTGATTCCTGCCCGATATTTTGGATGAGGATTGAGGGTCCACGTCCAAAGTATTAGGCAGAAATTGATTCCCCAAGGTGGTGTGACTGCGATTGTTTGTACAATCGATGTGGGCGTTACAACGATCGCAGGGGGAATCGCAACGTGTATGGCTAGTATTTACGCCGGCTATCTGCAGCTCAGAAAGCATCAGTCTGCCCCTGTGTTCGGAAGCTTGCTCTCTTATACAAGTGCCCTTTATAATATCTCTATTACTGTCATGTTCACCGGATGGCCATGGTTATTAGGCCGTGAAATACAGCCTAAAACCTATGTAGTTTCTGAGCACTGTTTCTTCCTAGATTTATATCTATTTTCAGTGTTGAAACCTATAATGTTAACATAAATTATATAATGAAACACAGACAGCAAGGTTTTAGGGTGCATAAACATATATTGGTGTTAGTGTGCTTTGTGCACTGGGCAAGCAGAAGCAATATCATTGCTTCATATTGGTCGTCCCCATCAAATGGGACACTGCAACTGATGTGTAAAGCAATACGCTGAAATGATGATTTGATAGCCAAGTTGGAGCACTACCTGTGTTGTTTGTGCCAAGAGATGACATACCGCACACACTGTTCCACAAACAGAAATCTCTGTACAAAGCCAAGGAGGTGAAAGGGAAATTGCATTTTTTGTTAAATTTGAATGGCTAAACACAATGCATTAATTACATGAAATAATAAGTTAAAGAACAGAAAGGACAAGAGGAGAAACCCAGTTCAGTTCTTCTACCTGGCTACTTCTATGAGTTAGAGAATTTTGTATATTTCCAAAATGGCCCAATTGATGTGTTAGAAAAAAGGGAAAATGAACATCTGAGAATAGGATGGCAGTAACCAGGGGCTGCTGAGAATAACTAAGGGAAGGTTATTTACTACATATATTTTATTAAATATTAGATTTCCCATCACTTTGTGTCTCCAAAAATGTTAAGAGCTATTTCACACTATATGCTCTGTGTATCAACAATGCAAGCTTTAATGCTCAAGTGTGCATTAACAAACACACTGCATTAGAGCTTTTCAATATAGGTCTATTTCAAATGCACAAAATGCCTTAACACAATGTGGCAAGTGTGAACAAATGTGGATGATAGAACAGGTTTTCTTTGGAAACCTGTCTACCATGTGCTAACTCAGCAAATAGTATGAAATACAGTATTTTTCGGACCTAGTTTTTAAAGCAGGAAAACCAGGACAAAAATATTTCATATAAAAAGTATTCACATCAATTGGATTAATGCAATATCAAATTAATGCAATATCAGAATCAACCAGTAGATGTCACTAGCAGCAGTAAACACACAGCACATGACATCACCTCTTCACTGATCAGGAGGAGGGGGGTAGGATGCTGCCCAGTCCTATGCTCTCCCTCCCTGGCTGCGTGTGTCTGTGGAAGCTGCAGAGTGATTGCAGTTTCCTCAGACACAGAGAGAGAGAGATAGGTGACAGTTCATCTATCTCTCTCTTGATTGCTGACCTGTGGATGGAGACTAATCAGAGGCTAAATCCGAAACAGGGAGGTCCATCTGCAGCAGAGTCTACCATGCAGGAAGCTGACACAGAGGACAGTGTGGGAGATAGTGAGGAAGACCAACCTATATATGGGGTGAGTACCAATCACCATCTCCAGGTACTCATCAGAGAAGCTTACTAAGACAGTTATGTGCACCCCTAGGTAGGCATTCTCTGATGCCCTCATACTGGGAGTGCTAGTGGTAGCCCTAAAAAATTACCTAGTATGGTGCCTTGAAATTTCTGATGGTGGCCCTAGGATGTATGATATGTACTGCCATGAGATACTGCTGTCATATCTGCCCCTCATTCTCAGAGATACACACTGCTGTCTTGTCTATCCTCATTCTTAAAGATGCATACTTCTGTCATGTCTGTCCCTCACTTCCATAGAGATACATACTGCTGTCAATGTTAGGAACTATCTATAATTTCCATTAACGGGGGCTCTCACTGTCACAGTCCCACTGGCTGGCTCTCTACCTATAGGGAGGGGGGCTCTGTTACTACCTATAAGGAGGGCCCTCTGGCTTTCTTCCTATAAGGGGCCACTGGTGAAAGTCGTATTTGTAGCATTTCATATGTGGGGTATTTGCTGCATTTCATATGTGGAGTAATTGCTGCATTTCATATGTGGAGTAATTGTTGTATTTCATATGTGGGGTAATTGATGCATTTCATATCTGGGGTAATTGCTGCATTTCATATGTGGGGTAATCGCTGCAATTGGATATCTGGGTTAATTGCTGTATTTCATTCATGGGGTAATTGCGGCATTTCAATAATGGGGCATTTGCTTCACTGCATATTTTTTTCTGCTTTAATCAAAATAAAGTGATTGAAAATGAAGGGTATGACGAAAATACGAGAGCGTACCGCACAACTGGAAAGTAAGGTAGAAGCGCTGGAGGC
>CM070036.1:80933753-80956520 GCA_036250615.1 Ptychadena robeensis | reverse complement strand
AGCGGAGGCAGCATGTGGTCACACAAAAAGAAATAAGAGATTCTAAAAATAACAGTTGAATAGGATTGTCAGATTAAGATATCGGGGGATGCCCGAGAAAGGAGAGGAGGGGGGTAACCCCACAATGTTTATTGAGCGATTGGATGTGGCTTGACAGGATGGGAAATGTGGGGCTAGTGGGGTAGAAATCCTGTCCCGCCATATTTGTGACTTGAACGTGCACACAGAGTAGTACCCTATAAACCAAGACCAGACGGGGCTCCACCAGTGTAATTCTGGCTTAAAATCCCTGAGTTACAGGGATAAAGACAATATATTTGAGAAAGGCCCGTGAATAAAGGAGATCCACCACAATGGAACAATAAATAATGCTTTTTCAGACTTATGCCTCCTGAAACACAAAAGGGACCAGAAAGGCATAAATATTTAACACAATAAAAAAAAAGGCCTCCAGAAGGCGAATATAAGCTATGCTATGCTCCATACAGCGAGACTTTAAAATAATTTCCAATGGGCAGGCCCTAATAGTTTCATTCCCCGCAGGAGGCCCAGGAATGGGTGCGAAAATAATATTGTTGTGCAAATAAGTAAAATTCAATGAGAACGAAAGGGGGCCGGTGGGGGGGGGGGGGGGTGGGTAGGTAAGATAAGAAGGGGTGGAGTAGAGTAGTAAAGTAATGAGTAACATGCTGAGACAGGCAGGGTAGTCCCATGGGAGGGGATGGGGAAGAAGCTTAGGGAGAGGGGAGGGTTCGACAAGGAAGGGGGAAAAGAGGGATTGGGTTTTGGCCAAGGGGAGAGGGGATTAACCCAGCTCTACATAAAGCGATGACGCAAAGGAGTCGTAGGAGTATTTGTTCTGTTTTTTTTTTGTTTGTTTCTTTTTGTGTATGCAGGGAATAAGAGCGGAAGAGTTAATGGAACATCAGAGGGCTTGGGTGGTGTCGTGAAGCAGGAACAAAGGCGAAGCATTTTCGATATAAGTTGAAATTTTGGGGAAGGGGAATAGTTTGTTTAAGGAAACACACCTGACACAGGAGACAGATGTACTGAAACACCCCAGAGATAAAAAAGGTATTTAACTCTAGTACTCGGTTAGCTAGGGGTGATGAGTATAATAATAGATCCAATTCGGTAGAAATTTATCTGTAAGAATGTACATCGATGTGGAGGAACAGATATGTTTTTTACATTTGTATTATAATTGGCCTTTAGAATGTGATTGATTGCAGGTGATATATATCCCACCCCATATTATAGGGATTACGCTGCGAAAGTTTGGTTGAATTTTTGTACAATCTTCGCTATCCCTATTATCGTGATGGCGCGAATTTAATCCAGTGTTTGGACCCGGGTATGGATAGGATGCCGAATATTACTGGGGTGGAGGGATGTATGGGTCCAAATCGGTTTTGCAAGGGTTTTGGAGAACTGGATCTTGGCGATGTTTGGGGGAGGGAAAGGAACCCAGATGAGATTGTTAGACGGTTTTTTTTTCTACCTGCTAGTTCTAAGACCATCGTTCATTTTCAAGAATAGACATGCTTTTGTGTAGTGTAGTTTGACATGGTCCCTTTTATACTAAGTACAAATTGCCACAAGGGAATAGTTCTGATCAACCCACAATGATATGTAGTATAGGGAAAAAAACAACATACCATAAACAGAATTGGCGGTGATAATCACCACAAGGTTAACACTGGATAGATAAAGATAGATACCAAAGTAGGAGTAGGAAATACGGAATTCGTTTAAAATAAATAAGAATTACAGACTAAAGATGGATAATAATCTGGGAGTACTTGAAGTGCATTTATGAGAGGGATGCTAACTAAGTGAGGTCCTGTAGAGTAGAAATCATGGCAACAGGTGGGAAGCCATATCTCAACACCAAGTAATAAAGGCAGGGCCGCACGCCAGCACTGATAGATACATTCCCAGTTTCCAAACAGAGGGGGTATGGCAAGATAAAAAAAAAAAAAAAAAAAGAAAAGAAAAAGAAAATTTATATATATATATATATATAAATGTTAAAATAATAATGTAATAAGACCATCAATACACAACATATTTAGAAACAAGGCTCAAGGTTAATTTCTTGATAAAGGAACTAAAGCTGGGCATACATGGCAAGCAAGCTATGTACTATGAAATATATTTTATCAGACATGGCCATGGAAATAAAAAGTATTGATGAATATTTTGGCAATTATGTCTGTTATTTAAATAGAATATAATAATGACCACATAGGCGTCAAGAAATGAATGGCACAGATGTGTCTTTTATTCAACAGTAGTATTAAATTTTTCTTGTTCCAGATTCAATTTAGAATTTTGCTCTTTTTGTTTTTAACTTTGACAGGCCATAGTCATGCCTTGCTTTAGATAACACATTTTTGCCCATTATGGATATTTGGGCTCCTTGTCTGATGTAATTTTACTGTAGCATTTAGTTGTGCCACAAGATGAGCAATGGCTTCTTTCCCCAGCCTCATGATTGAATAATGGAATTACTTACAAATATGCACAATATATACAGATGCACATATAGGTGTGGTTTGGCAGATATAATTCACACGTTGCGATCAATGATTATCTGACCAATTGGCCACAAATTGCAGCTGTCCACCTTGAGCGATCGACCCAAAAGGCCGAAATTGTTCAGGGAATGGATCTCACAGGGATCTGCCGGGATGGTAAATCCCTGTGAGATCTGCTTACTTTGGACTACATTGGTTTTCTATGAGAAAACACAGTACTGTAAAAACATGCGCATTAACAAAAATGCAACGCACCCTGTATAGTTTGAAAGTGCCTGTAATCTGTCTGTAATGTTGTTAACAGCTGACAAATGTCCCTTATTTCTCATGTTACCATTAACAGTAACAAGAAGCAGGAATGGCTGGTCAGCACTTTCATCTACCCTGCCTGGCAACGAAAGTAACCACATCTAATTATAGACCGCATGATCTGAAGCATTACCCTGTGTAATCAGAGCCAGCGCTGTCACATATAACTGTGCTTAAGTCATTGTAAAGTAAGTGAGCTGAATGTGGAGAAGTAACAGCACAACTAGCAAACATTTGTGCAGGACATCAAATGCTACTAGCTACTGTTCTTCCAAATCACACCAATAATTACCTTCTGCTGTTGGAACTATTGATATGCTAATAACAATGCAATAACTGATGTCGTTCCTATGCAGAAATGACAAGTTAATTATGTTTTCCCATTTTGCAAACTTATGGATGAAAAAAGGAACAGCTGTCATAATGGAGGCTCTTTTTACCGTTACAGCCTATAATAAACTTAAAATGGCAAAGAATGGTTTGTAGATTTCAGAAATAATTTTAAAAGTAAAAGTACAGAATTCCAAATGAAAAAAGGATTTTTTTTCTGTAAACCCATAAAATAAACCACACAAGAGATATGATTAAAACAATACCAGGGTGGAGTAAATGTATAAAACATCATAAAAGTATGATTACTTCAGTACAAATCCGATAGTCTGACATTTATTTTTACCCTGCAATAAATTATCTTCATGTAACATATGGTTGGTTTCTCTTGGTATAATCAGACCTCAATATAACCACTGAACAGATAACATTCTTGCAAATTGTGTGGTTTTCCTTACCTGGAAAATGACAACTCTGAATTTGTTCTTCCTCAGCATTTCTTCTTGCTTGGATTCTACTTTTAGCACCTGATCACTCTGTCTATCTACTCGAGATCTTACATCTTTCACATTGGAGCTAACTTTACGTGTCTTTTCCAGCAGTTTGTTTACTGTGTAGCTGGTATTGCTATGAGCCTGAGCTAGTTTTAGGAGGTCGATTTGAATGGTCTTGATGGCATTCTCCATTTCTCTGTGGCGTTCTTCGATTCTCTTCTGGCTGGCTTGCACGGTATCCACAATTGTGGCTACTTTGTCAAGAACCGAAACGAGAGTCAAGGCAGATTCATGATCTTCGTCGTCTTCTGAGACAACTGACAAACGGTTTAAGTTGACTTTGTCAGAGGTTGTTTCGTTATGATCCATTTTCTATGCCAAGGCTGGAGGAGAACGAGTCCCCTGGTTAGTGTTTAGGGCTCTAAGAACAATTCTGGCATCGGAGCAAACAGACAGCTGCCTCAGAAGACCTTCAACAAAAATGGAAGGCTCCACCCTGAGGGGTTGGGAGGACATTTAGAACTACTCATCATTCAAGCACTGAGTACTGTGCTCAACATGCCTTATGGAATACCAAGCCCCTAAAATTAGGAAACATGCTCTGAGTAATAAATCCATGAAAGAAAATACTGTGGGATAGTCATCTCAGATATCCAATTTCAGACCATCTGTTGAATCAGAGTGAATGAACAGGTTACTAACATTAGGTAGCGTAGTATACAAACACACTACATGATTACTAAATGTACTCTGAGTATTAGCTTACTGAGTACGGATGTACAGACACATACAGTCCCATTGAAACATCTGTGATTCTGCACATCAACTTTAATAATAATAATACAAATTATTATTATTATATAAAAATAAGGTACAAGCTATTTTTGTATGTGTGCCGCCCCTAGCCAGTGCAATTTCTAAATGATAGGCTTGAGACTATGGTAATAACTTTCATTATGCTCATATATAATATATACTTTTCTAAAAAAGCATAGCTTATTCTCAATTATGTTATTTTCTATTCAATTTAAAGTAGGATTGAAACACTCCATACATTCTAACTTTTTAGTTATTTTTATAATGCATATAATGTGATGTTTGTTCTTTCTTACCTACAGTATGCTGTGTATAGAAAAATGAGATTATTCAGTGATGTGTGCTGTTTATACTGACACTAAAAGTATTCAGGTACAAAGCATAACTAATATATTTCCTATAATGTTAATAATAATGTTGTTTTGCATTTTTTTGCACAGCTGCAAAAAACAATCTGAAGTAAAATAAAGGCTTAACACCTAGACATGTATGTTAGTGAATAGAAAGAATACGTGTTTGCTTATTTGCTAGAAAATTCTATATAGTTATTTAAAGCGGACCTACCACCATAAAATCATCATTAGATTAATGGAAGAAGAAGTGCCGATAATAGGGAGGAATGCATCAAAAAACGAAAAAAAATTCTTATAAAGAGTAATGCTAGCCATACACTGTGAGATACAAATTTGGATCCATTAAAACCGACCAATGAATGCATTTTATCGTCCTGAAATCCGCGCATGTCCACATGGTACGACCGATATATTACGATCGTAATTGCCATTTTTTTTTCGGTCGTAATTTATTGGACATGTTCAAAAATTTTAATTGGTCTGGCAACATCGGGAAATCTCATACTGTTTTCATAGTGTTTAGCAACCAATTACTGCCCATACAGAACATTAGCATATTAAAACTTCCGGCACGTGCACGTAGTAGCAATCTTTAAGTATTTATATGTGTGTTTATTAATAAATGTACAAACGTGAACAGACCAGAGAAAGGGTTAAAAGTTTTATTGTTTATTTTATGATTAATAGATCATAATTATACTTTTTTACGCCTATTTAACTGTATCCAATGAGCTTTGTACAATACCCCCCTACATCACTTCCCCTTTAAAAAAAAATGCATCACAATGGGCGATATAAACAGTGATTAATTTCGATGACATTCTCGTAAAAAAAAAAAAATTACGATCTTAAATTGGATTTTCAACGTGGTAGCGTTTTTGCCCAATATTACGATCCAAACCGATACCGCCGTCGGTATACATTGGTCTGTTTTAATGGATCCTAATTTTTATCTCAGAGTGTATGGCTAGCTTAAGTTAAGAAGATCCCTTGCAGCCCCTCTTCTCTCTGGTCTTGTGCAGTGGCGCCCACCGGTACACACTGCACAGATAGACAGGTGGAACTCTTTTCACATAGAAAACCATTATAAATGCCCCCAGTGACAATACTGCACCCTGTGTTAAGCCCCAGAAGCCTGGTAGAGAAAGATAGAATCTCTCATACAATTCCAGGGAACAGCATGTAAGCAGATTTATTAAGGATTGTGGAGCGCTATTCCACCATCATACCAGCTCAGAGGTAAGTCAAACTATTCTTTTGCATATATATTTTTTAAATTTTGTTTTAGGTATACATCCACTTTAAATGTTATCTTACATATGATTCGTTTTTGAATGTGCACCCAGCTTTAACCTTTGCAAGGTATTTTAGGAATGCATGTGCTGTGATTGCGATGCAGTACTTTACCTGCAACAGGCTTCCTTACACTAATTGGAACAGGTGCGCTGTCGGTAGCTTAACCTTACATTAGCGCTCTAGGTATCTCACATTAGTGTAGGCATACACAGGCCAAAAGATGTGCGTTACCGACAAACGCACTGCGGTCGCTCGGCCACAAATCGGGTGCACCCACCTAGTTAAATCAACCAGGATCCTACAGCATGTCCAATCGCATGATGATACGTAAATTCCCGGCTGATCCCATTACCCTTACGTCCATAGTAATGTTAGACACACAAAGGGTGCTCGCCATTCCTCTGAGGAACTGGCTGCAGCGTGATGACATCATCATGCTGCGGTCTGTCCCTCATCTATCAACAGAGAATCAGCCAGTGTATGGGCACCTTTACAGTGTGGCACAAAAATATGTGCTGCATTAGTGCCTTAACACAAAGCTGCACAATGTGAATGGTACACAGGTTGCCATAGCAATACCCTGCCTACAATATAGTGTGGAAGGGCACTTTATATATTTAAACTACCTTATATGTGCATATTATCCCACAAAGAGATATACAAACTTTTACTCTACAGTGTTTACTAAAAATTGCAATAGAAAAATTATTTGGACTAAACTAATCCTGAGCTTTTTTACACTGTGTGCGTTACGACCTGCTTTTGGCAGCACGTGGTTTGCTATCTGCAAGTACACAGGCATAGGAAATCTGTGCAACATTCACACTATTGCAGTACAATTTTAAATCCTTTTCTATAATGCACTGTTGTATGGATTTTGGCTGCAACTGCGTTTTTGCTTCTAATGAATTGAATAGCAAACCCAAGCGGACTGCACATAGACTGCACAACCCAAAAAACGAAAAAAATATGGATTTCCACAGCCAGATTCAATGTGTTTTAGCTACGAGTATAATCAAGAGATAATAACTCTAATCTAAAGCTGGGCATAGACGTTTAGATTTGCGACTGATTTCACCGGCCCGCATAACAAAACGTCTATGCCCAGCTTTAGAGACACAGCACAGTAGCATTTATAGACACATGCTGTAGAGATTTTTAATTACAGCCGAAAAATAAGATTCTTTAGAAAACTAGGTTTTAAAGAAACTGTCTTCGTGTAGGTTTAAATATATAATTGCACCAAAAAATATACTGAATCTCCCTATAGGTAACCAGTCCACTATATTGGCATATGGGCAGGGGTGCACATAACCTTTTTAGTGAGCTCCTCAGATGAGTACCAGGAGATGGTGTTTGGTACTTACCCAAATGTAGGGTGGTCTCCCTCACTGTCCTCTGCGTGAGCATCCTGCATGGTTGATCCTGCTACAGATGGGCCTCCCTGTTCCTGATTGAGCCTCCGATTAGCTGTCTCCATCCACAGGTCACCAGCTGGCTTTGGGTCACATGTAACTCTCACAGTAAAGCATGTTTGAACCCCCAGATCTGATACTTCAGTAGTGTGACCCTGAAATTTTCTGGCTTAGTAACTAACCCAGTGGTGGGCAACTGAGTTGATATGGAGGGCCACAAGTGTGGCCCTCGGCATCACTAAAGGGCCGCACATAACATCGGTCCAGACCCTCCCCTCAACAACATATCTCAGCAGACGGTGGAGCAGATCCCAACAGGCAGGTAAAACCCGACAGCACCCACCCCCCTCCTGCCCCTGGGTGCAGTGGTCATATGTAGACCTGCGATCCGTGATCAACATTGAAATTTTACTGATGTAGGAGCCAAAGTTGATAAGGAAAGCTGGGTCAGCGTGTGACCACTTGTGATTTGCTATGCCCTATGTATTAACAGTTCGGTTTTGGCGGCCGCATTTGGAGGACCAAGGAGGCCGCCGAACAATGCCCAAAGGGCCGCATGTGGCCCCCGGGCCTCAGGTTGGGCACCTAGGAACTAACCCCTAAGACTACCAGCAGTCCAAATGTCATCCTTTCACATATTCCAGCTTTCACATGTGCTTTTCTCTTGTCAGATTTTACTCTTACATATGCCCACTTTCATTCCCCAGATCTCCAACACTCATAGAAATCCAATCTTTTTTTGAGGATTATTAATTTACATTCCTAATTTCACACCCAACTTGTTAGTACTCATATGAGCTTTGTAACAATAATGCAGGTACGCATAGCTAGTTTTTGGTCTCTTTTGAGTACCAGAGTACCACTTATGTGCACCCCTGCATATGGCTCATTTGACTTTCAGCTCTTATTCTAATTGAGAAACTCTTCATGTCTTTCATGCTGTGCTCTATCAACTTAGCAATTTAATGAATAAAGATTGCGGCTTCCTTTTCTAGAAGTAAGGGGGACAATGAACAAATTCTAAAAATGTATGTAGCTTTTTTGAAAACCATATTAATTCATTTGAAAGTTGATGCAAGCTAGTAGATGAGAAAAGAGCTCTCTCTATAGCATCCCTGTACCAAAGAAAAGTCTACATTGGTGCCTCTGCTAAATATTGAACAACCAATTTAAAAACCATGGAACCATGAAACCATTCAACTTGAATTCAACAACATTTTAATAACTACACCCATTGCTGAATATCCTCATAGCACAGCCATCTCATGCCTGATTGCATATATTGATTTTAACTATAAATCCGCAATGATGCAAAGAAGCCAACAAAGGTGTGATACCATTTTAATTGTTTTTTTTTATTTACCTGAAAATAGTGATTACTTCAATGATGATGCCATAAAAAAGAAATGCCAGCAACATAACTTCCAGCATGTCTACAGCTGTGGTGGATGCTCTCTTCTGTTATCCAAAACTCACTATGATCATCAGGAACATAGTAGAGTGATGCACCATGTTAGCCATTGATGAATATAGAAAGTTTAAGGTTTAAATGAAACCCTTTATTAGCTAGCTAAAGTTAGATAGCCAATAAAGGGTATCACTTTGAAAACTACAGAAAGTTTGGAGGTAAAGTCATACAGTGCCCTAATGTCCCAATATGAGATATAATTCAGTTGTTCAGCAGCCTCTATTTTTTATAATGCAGCAAATACTTTGGCTACTGTTCTGGTACAATGGCTAAATCCTCACATTTGTTTTAAAAATATCCTGCCCGGCAACGCTAACAAATGTGTGCATTTGTTTTTTTGTATATGCTGTTGTTAGTAATAAAATAGCTGAAAAAATAACTGTGGGCCCTTTCACCCTAGCCATGATACTTTGGCGTTACGGCAATGAAGCACGCTAGCATTAACACAGGGTACACAGGTTTCCATAGAAAATCTGCTGTACCTTTCAGGCCCTAATGCCCTACAGGACTCATTTTTATGCTGAAGAGCAAATGTCTCCCATACACATTTATGGAAGACACAGCACAGCACAATGCAGGAAGAAAGGTTTTGTTTACCAGCAAAGTGCAATGGGCCATTGCCAGAAAACATGGCACCATGGCTAGTATGAAAGGGCCCTGAACTCAGTATCAAAACCTTATAATAGACAGAAAACCTGGGCTGTGGAGTCGGTACATAAATTCTCCTACTCCTCCGTTTCTGATACTCGTTGACTTCACTGTATTGAACATGTATTTTATACATCAATTCAAGAAAAGGAAGGCAACATACATTAACCACAGAACTACTGGCTAGGAAACCAACGCTCGACTGTAATGACCAATTAAAGCAAAAGACAAACACAATAAAAACAACAATGTTTTGTTTATTGTTTTCCTTGAACTAGGTCATGAACAAGGTTTTGTTCATGATTCCCCTTGAATCCCATAGTCATGTGTGAAGTTGAAGCTAACAATCTAAGTATTTGTCGCCTCAGCTGAATTACAGCGGTTCTTCAAATGTTTTACAGCTTCAGTCTTGAACTATTGGTGATCCATTTCCTTCACTTACACAAGCGTCTCTAGTCCAGCAACAAACATTTACTTCATTATCAGCGAGAGTTCGGCTAGGTTCACAGTGGGCGCTGCATTCCCTGTAACAGCGGAAAACAACACAATGGAAAGCGCTGCCGCACCTTCACTGTGCAATATGTAGCGTGTTCGTTTTGCGGTAATGTAATGCATGGCATGCATTTATCCTAAGAGCAGAGAAGTCATTAATTATTACTGTTTGCGAATTAAGAAAGTTGAACTTGCATTTTTTTTTAGTAGGAGTCAGAGTCGGTTCATTTTTGGCCAAAACCCACTCCACAGCCCTGCAGAAAACCTCAGATTTCTACAGAAAAAAACATAAAGCGAATATGCAACCTTGAATATCACAGCCCTCCAGCCATTGCTGTTATTCATGAGGCATTACTTTTACTGTGCAAAGCCCTATGAAAGGGGGACTGCTGAACCCTCAAATTTGTGTTAATTCATTAATAAAACCTTGAACTGCACTCTATAAGCACTGTGGATTGGTGCTTATAGTAAAAAATCTGCCAGAGGTTTAACAGCTACCTTATTTCATTAAAAACTAAAATAAAACTTTAACATATTCAAACACTTTTCAATCCATGAATAAAAACAGAGTCTGCCATTTATTAAAGCAGCCTTTTAATTTTGTAATGGTGTCCAAATAAACATAAGTATGCTGATCAACAGTTCCAAGTTTTATTTTACATTAAATTTAACATTTATCTAAATGTAACAAAAGTGTTTGTGAGAACCATTATATGTCAGAGCTAAGGAAGTATTTCATTTTTATTAAAAAAGGAGGGAGCTTTGTTTTCGTCAAGGGTCCAATGTGGCACAGGAGCAATTGGTATTTTGTGTGGTGTCTTTTTGGTGTCCATTTTTTTTTTCATTTTCCTTTTTCAGCAATTGTGTATAAAATACAGATCACATACACAATCAACTAAAAAATAAATTAAAGATATACAAAACAGTTACAGTTAATGACACCACAGAACAATGTACCAACTGCATTCCTCAGCCCTGGATGAACAGGCCAGATAGCTTATAAATATCAGGATTAGAAACAATAGAACATATTCAACATGGTACAACTACTCACAGAATACAATTCACATATCATGCGATAGCCAGTGTTAAAAAAATTAAGTAAAAGCATAACTAAGCTCTATAAAACATTAAAATACCTATTCAACACAGTGTATTCTACGAAGTTTGGTTTTAAAAAAAAAAAAAAGTCTGTAAACATTGTTACCTTTAGCTCATGCCTTGGGTGTTTATTACGTTTTTTGATGTTACTTTCATATCTTCAACCTCATAAAGGCCTGAGCCTGTGTTCCATAGGAGCAACCAATTGTGGGATTACAGAAAACACTGCATCCGCCATTTTGTTCATTTCAACTACGCAGATATAATATGGTCTATGTCATACTGCTAAACAAACTGCATTATCAGAAGTACACTACAAATGTAGTTTGTGTCTGGTTAAACAGTTTGGCAGCTTAAGTTATTTTTACAAACTGTAAAAACATCAAAAAAGTTATAAACATTGAACTGCCCTCATTTAACTAACCTTACCAAATTGTGTGGCTGGACCCCAACGCTTTCACAGTTGGGAATTGAAGAGTCAAATAACTAATTTACAACCATGCGAAAGCAAATACACAGAAACAGAGGACTGCATTTTAAAAAAACAAACAAAAAAACAAAGCATTAAAAAAATCCCCAAAAAAACCAAAAGCTGTATCAGTCCATTGCTGCCAGCGCTGATGCTTTGCAAGTACAACAGACAAACAACAAGGCTAAACTATAAAATGTCAAAAAATAAGGCCTCTGAAATAAATATTTCCATTCTTTAAAAAAAGATATAATAAAAATGTACATCACATGGTCAATGTAGGTATAAAAAATAAACAAGAAAAAAAACACTGAGGCTACACCATCCGGGATGAAGCATCTGAAGTGAAGTGACCGAGGTTCTGCTTCTGTCTACGTCCCCTGTTGTTTTTTGGACATTTCCTGTAAGAAAATGGTAGACTTTAGATTTGTAAGCATACCTTTTTGTTTAAAATTTTTTTGTAAAAGAGGCTGTAGTACACAATGATCCAACTAATAATTTGTCCTGATGTCCTGGTGCAATTATTCAATCACCCCATAAAAATAAACCTATTGAACAAGCCAACACCGATAGCTACACATTTGTATGAGTATGTATATGTTGCTTTCCATTCGGATACCTAGAGGATATTTATACTAATAATATGGATTTAATAAAGACAATGAACCCCATAAAGAAGGGTTTCAAAAAACAACAGTTGGTGTTGTTAATAATCAATAGGTTTTCTCATTTGTGATCTTGAACAACACAAGAGAAGGATATTTGCCTGGAATATACAAACTATTCTTTCATCCACGTTTCCAATGTATTAGGTGTAATTAAATACAGAACATTTAATGACATATTCCAGACAGTCTAAAAGCTATAGAGTTCTCAAATGCAACTTTCAACAGCAGTTCCTTAAGTCTTTCTTTGGTTGGATACAAACATTATACTGCTGGAAACATTTAAGGGAATGGGGAGCAAATTAAAAAAATGACAGGCTGATATCACAGAACTTTTACATTGCATTCTGCTGGTCCCTTCCTTGAACTGCACATATGTCTCACTTCTAAACCTACGGACTGCATGGTCAAACTGCAAATGGAAAGAATCAGGAGGAAGAAGAAGAATAGAAGGAAAGGTTTTCTTGCTTTTTAGGGGGAGAACATAAAATGGGTGTGAATAATAAGGATAACTATCAAGCTTAGTAAATGAAAATTTATTTTTTTGTTTTTGGCTTCACGTATACTTTAAGTGACTAAGACCAACCATAGCAGCTACATGCAATACAACCAAATTAGGGAAACCTCTTCATCCACTTTAGATCTAGGGTGAGTTTAAGCTAGGTGATGAGTAATATATCTTCATGAGTAATCTCAAAAGGCGGCATATCAGCTATGCAGTTGTATGTTTCTAGTTACTAAAGTGGCAAACATATGTGTACAAGCTTACACACGTTACCGAGTAATTAATCTCTATGAACAGCTGCGTTAAATTGTTCGCTACTTGCTTGCTATGATCAGTGTTATGTTGGGTGTGTCTTCGCTGTGTAAATTGAATGAACAAAATACACAGCTGGAGTGAATTTACAAACCAAACTATATGGTTTATAAAGAATGGTCTGAAAAGAGGAAGTGACAAGGAAGTAGCTGTTTTCTATGCAAAAAATGCTTTTTATGCCAAAGGTCAGAACAAAATGAAGAGACCACTAATTACAATGAGGAAGAAAAGGCACCAAAAGACATTTTAAAGGATGGGTTTTATAAGTAGGAGACCATACCAGTGCCACTCCTGTCAGGTAAGAACCTAAAATGAGACTATAGTTTGTATGGGTTTACCAAATTGGAATGTTTTCTGGTTTCCTGCTTTATAATCAATAGATCATGTGTTGGTGTAAAGTAGTGGGGTAAATTATCTTGGCATTCTTTGGGCCTCTAAGTACTAATTAAATAAATACAGTCACATCTAAATTCAACAAAGCACAGTTGTGATCTAGAGGAATGGGGGATTTACACGATGGATGTGCAATTTCCAAATCTGCAGTAGTCATGCCATGATGCACGAAAATACTACCAGCACCTTTGGAATGTATGGCACAAAGATTACAGGTGGTTGACCCGCTGCTAGCAGGGTGTACCTAATTGATATTATTATAAAATATAAAAAAATAATATAATTGCATCAGAAGTGTATGAGCAGGGGGTGTTTTACATTAGCATTGCTTATAGTTTTGTTATATACACAGGTCATTTTAACCATCACATGAGCAAGAGAATCAAAAACTATACATTTTATAACATACCTTGTTATGCACATGACAATAGCAACTATTATGGCAATTTGTACAGCTCCAATGATGGCTGCTATAAGAACGTGAGTAAGCTTCTGTCTGCTGGGAACCACATACAGAATATTGAAATCAGTCTTATCACAGTATTGCCCTGTGTATCCTGAGTCACACCTGAAAAAGAGGAACAAAATGGTTACATGGATGGATATTGATAGATACATACTGTACGTATGATAAACTTGTTACCAAATTGGGTTAGTTTTCTAATCCTAACTTACAAATATGTCTAAAATAACATTTCCATTTTCGTTTTCTTTTTTCGGAAACAATATTCATTAAAACCAATGCATTGTTTGTTTTACAAAGTGGACCCTCAAGTTACAACCGGCTTGACTTAACCTCCCTAGCGCACTGCTGAGGTCCAGATTTGTGTACCAAAAGTGCACCATAGACTTCAATGGTACATTTTTCTTTATGTTGTAGGCCTGTAACTTCCCAAAATATGTCCGTACAAGGGTCTAATAGACATCCTGAATATAATAATTTTTTAAATAAACAATTATGTAAAATTAAAATGTATTTTATAATAAAATGAAAACACACAAAAATCAGGGCACAAAGCTTTGCTGCTATGTACTAAATCTCGCCCAAATAAAGTCTCTGGTGCCCCAGATGTTCCCATTTGCAGTTAACCCTCTCCAACCTGGTGTGATGGATGTGGTAAAATCACACCAGGGAGGCACCAGAGACTTTGGGCACCAGAGACTTTTTTTGGCGTTATTTAGTACATAGAAGCCTATTGACATCAGTTTTCTGCAAAGAAAACTGATTTCATGCAATGTGCTTTCAAATTTCCCTCCGCCTCCCTGATGTGACGTCGTAATGTCACTCGGAGGGAGGAGGGGGGGGGGGGAGAAGAGACGGAGGAGCTGGCAGCATGTCACATCGGTGACACCAGGACAGAGCAAAACTGTAAGTATGCGCTGCCAGAGCCCCGATGTGTACTGTACGGCACCATCTCGTCCAGTGCTACAGTAGGAGTAGCAGCGCTAGACGAGATGGTGCCGTCACTAACGCTAGGGCGGTTAGTGTATTTGAATTGTAGTACCAGTTTTAGCCACTGGGACTTTCTCTCAAAGCATTGAGGAGGGAGGGGGATTAGGGGGAGTTGCGGCTGTGTGACAGGCAGACTTCTCCAGCTTGGAAGTCTCAGTACCCGCTGAAGACCCATGACTTTTCAGAAGATTTTCCTGGGTTTAGAAGTTGTCTTATACGCCGGAAAATACGGTTTTGGTATGAAGCAAGTCTTTTAAATATGCTTTAAAACGTTACAGAAAATATAATCCACAAATCCCAAATAATGTAAAAGCCACAAAATATAACAAAGAACACTTCTCTTATATGTACTGTCAAACCTCGACAGTCAGAAACAACTACACGTACATTAATGCTTCCCTGGTCCAACTTGACCTCATTAATGCTAGTTATTAATAGCTGCTGTTTGGTATCTTGACTTACAGATTATAGAGGAGACGAGATGAAAATCTATTAGTAGTTCTCCCTGTTCTTAAGATCTTTCATATGCCACAGTGTTTGTGCAACAATTACATGATGGATGGCTCTATATATAGTACAGTTCATAGTGTGCTTTAGACGTGAGTAGCTAGACATCTGTATATATCTGCCTATAGAAACATGTACACAATATTATCCTGAATTGGGAAAGCCATTCAGATATTTAGCAGAAATGTTTAAGAAATTTAATTTAAGTCCAATTAAAGAAATGTAAGTCCAGTTGCTTTAATGGATTAATATAGATATCAATATTCTATTAAATAGTTTGTAATGTATCCATTAACTTTACATAATTTTTACACACTGGTATTTATAACTTTTAGTTTTTTCCTCTTCATTGGACTTCATTTCCTCCTCATTCTATAATCAGAGTAGTGTGTACAATGCTTACTAGGGTCATGTGAATTTCCCCCTTAACTCACTTTATTAACATTAGTGGGTTTGGGGCAAAATATTGCTAACAGACCCAGATTACTTTTGCCCTAGCTCACTATAGCAGAGATTAGCTGCCACTTTATTTTCATAGTGCAGCCCTTTTTGTCACTGCGTTATTTATTGGCTTACAGAGTCTATAAAATATAAATACTCGATTGCTCTCTTGACTAAGCAATATAACCTTGCCACCACCAGTGTGAAAACAATGAATCTGCTAGTACAATATGATCTGTGTCTAAAGGTTAGTGGTTGTGTCCCTATCAATAATGATGGTGTCTCTGTAGACTGTGCAATATAGTACTAGCTGTGCATTTGCAGACGTCTTCATTGGCCTGGCATGTTTATGGTTGTGATCATGTTAATGATTGGGATTCTGCTGAGGTTTCTGATTAAGTTGGTTGTACTTTCATAAATTTGAATTTGATCTAATATCTAAAATAATATGTCATCATCTTGCTCTTTTTTGAATAACATGTTAAGCCTTAATTTTTTTTGGCATGTGCTTAGGGAAGGGGAGTTGATATAAGATGTAGGGTGCTGGTACTAGCCTAGTGGTGAAAATAAATTAGCTAAGACAGACTTAAGTGATTAGCGATGGCCGAACTTCGGCCATGTCCCTCCACAAACGAGCGGATTGGACTTAAAAAAAAGTCCGCCATCCGCGGGCAGATTCTAGGCGGGGAATTTGAATCTGAAAAACCGTATGTGACGTCAGTGACGTCACATCCAGTACCTGGAACGCATAGTTTTCGCTGCTCCTGATCCCGCCGTAGGAAGAATAGAGAGCTCCTTCTCGTCGGCTAACAGGGCAGGTCGAACACCGGTACTGCTTGCCGGTGTGAAGGAGGGCGAACATGCATGTTTGCGGCCGAACTGTCCGCCTTGCGGGCAGTTCGGCCATCACTACTAGTGATTGGTTGGACCAATATCTCTTTTTGTTAGACAACCATAATTTTTAAAAAATGCATCTAATTCTGCTAGAAATATTTCCAAAATGAATGAAATACTAAAACCTTAGATAGCTATCACAGTAACAGAATCCTTATTGGAAGATTATTTTGCACCCTTTACATTGATGACAATGTAAAGTAGAACTTGCTCCTGTATGAGGGGCCAGTTTTAAAATTAAACAGTTAAAAATTACAGTTATCCATGTGATTCCAAAGACAATACTGTCTGTAGTGCAGTGGCTTCCAAACTTTTCTTGCAGGCCCCCCTTTTCTATTTAGGAACATTATTGAGCCCCTCCCTCCCTATTCAAACACAGGTTAAGAATGAGGACCCCCCTGGAATACCTTCCCCAGTTTGGGAACCACTGCTGTAGTGGAAGGATTCCAGCAACAGGGGCAGCCCTGTCCATTTAGAAATCAGTCCTTGGTGTGGAAGCTCATGGATATATTAGCTTAGTAGTGCAAACAGCCAGTGCATACAGGAAGGTGGCATCACTGCTCTCAACAAGGAGGTGTAAATGTGTTATAGGTTATATATTGCAGTTGGTGAACTTCATTATCAGGATCAACAAATATTTGTTTCCCTGTGTATATGACTATGAGCAAGCTGTGAATGCACATGTTTTTATAATGACATACTTTCATGGGATACCACTGTTCTATTTTAAGTTTTGGTTTTCTAACCTTTCTGCGTGCAGTCTGTTGGTTGCCGCAGACCAAATGTCTTATGGGGAAGAAGCACATACACCAGCTGCACATTAAATAGCATGCAAGAACAGAATCAACATAAATTCTGCCCAACTTCGGACTATTCAACACTAAAAGTAATCAGGGCATGGCCTAAAGGGTAAGCATTCTGTAAACACTGACACCACTTGTTTAGAATTTTACACTTGTGAACTTGTAGAACCACAAACATTTTACAAATATGAAGCCGGCCATAGACATGTAGATTTTCGTTAGATCAGCCGGCACTCAATGGGGACATGATGACGCCATCATGCTGCATTTGGGCTTTCATCAATCAAACTGTGAATTGATGCGAAGCACTGTGCACATCAATGTCCATTCAATACTTTGGATAGAGACCCTGGTCCCTATCCAAAGTAATTGCGATCGACCAGGTGCATTCCCTGTTCAATCACTTGTTTTAAATGATCGTGATAGATTGCTCCATGTGGGCGGCTTCAATTCCTGCAGGATCAATCGCCGAGAATGCGCACGATCAATCATTTGAAAAGCAGCTGCTAAACTGTGACATCTATGGCTGGCTTTAGACATATAAGGCTTTTTGCACATTTAAATAATTAATAAATAGTGAATAGGTTTCTTTCTATGCATAGAGTACATGTGCAGATATCAACCTTTTCTCTAAGTCGACTTTTCATATGTCTGAGAAAAGTTTATGTTCTAGGAAAGAACTGTGTGACAGTCTATATATTCATTTGATAGAAAGTGGAAGAGTCAAATGAAAATAGGAAAAATTGATCGAAAGCAAGCGCATTTAAAATGCATTTTTATGAAACATCACAGTTTGTACTATCTCTGGAAGTGGTGATAAATAATTCAGTTATTTAGATATGTTGGCTGTGTATTAAATGTATTTTATAGTACATCTTAATCAAAACAGCCCCTTTAGAAATGAAAGCTCAGGCTTACCAATACTGGGATGCTCTACCCTGAAGGCCTTTTCCAATGCTACAGGAATCACAATAAAGTTACCTCCCTAACTTATATTAAAGTTGCAAAATTCTATAGTATTTTTTTTCAATATGGCTAGGATTAGAACAATGAAAAATGAAAACTTGTCAGGGCTCTTTTTCCCAATTTGGTAACATTTTTTTTTTATTTTGCCATGTTTTATGTCCTTTATTTTGCCTATAATATATGAGATGTTAATTACTTTTTAATTCGGTGATGATGTCTAGACACAGATGGATGAAGGAAGACAATTGGTTATGCAATGTAGCACCAGAACCTGCTCTATCTAGTAAAACTGAGGCTTTGTTCCCACTTAGGTGATTAATCGCCTGCCAATTGCCTACACTACTTTCAATGGGCTTGTCTCCATTGATAGATTAGGGCGTGATTGCAATTAGGGCCGCGATCTGATCGGCTTAAGGTGGGTTTACATGTGTAGATTTTTTGTTCAATGTCGTTGATATCAAATGAAAATACATTTTACGACAGATAAAAATTTACCGACATGTTCGATGGCCTGTCGAACGATTTTTTGTTCAAGGTGGAACAGAATTTATCCATCAAACAAATTAGCCATTCTAGATTTTTGTTCAATCTAACAAAAAATTGTTAATTCTTTGTTGATCGAATGACAAAATCTATACGTGTAAACCCACATTTAGGCTCCACTATGAGTTAAGGATGTGCTGCGTTAAAGGATCCAATAAACGCAACCCATGCATTAGGGATCTGTTAGGAATCTGTCAGGGATGCGTTAAGGGATGTGTTTGTGACGTATCCGTTTTTTTGTGTTGTTTTTTTTACCATGAATGGATTGATCAACACATCGAACAGCGCATACCATTGCGTTTCAACTGACTCGACTCATTTTCTATGGGTGCGTCATACTTGCATTGTGTTAATGTTAACTCAGTGCCCTTCCTTGATTCTAAAGGCCCCCATACACGGGTCGGATTCCGGCCGGATTCCGGGCCGATCGATTCCGGGCGCGTGCACGCGAAGCGATCGTGCCGGAATCGTGTGCAGCCCACCTTGTCCGATCGATCACGTCCGATTGATCAGGGGCTCAGAATCGGATCCGACAGAGAACCAACATGTTGGTCTTTTTGATCCGATTCTGCACAGATCAGGGGGAGTTGCCATTTGTGAGCTGGAGTCGGAGATGGAATCGGACACGGAATCGTCCCGGAATCCGTTGGACAAGGTGGTATGCAGCGATCGGATACTCTTAATTGGCCGATCGATCACACCTGCGATTCCCGGCAGAATCGCCGGAATCGATCGGATAGGTGATCGAGCGGCCATGGAATCTGAACGTGTATGGCTAGCTTTACACAACGCAAGCTGACGGATCACACCAACAGATGTGTTGACTTTCAATGGATGCGTCAACATCCCTGCGTTTAGCGTTTTAACACATTGGAGCCTAAGCCTAACAGAATTTTTTTTATGTATTGGGCATTATTTATGGTTTGAGTGGTTTACCACATCATTCATTCATGGTTAAGATCTATTATAAAAGATCATTATGATTATGATTGTTTCAGTCTATCTATCATAGAGGATCACAAAATGAGAGGCTGCAAGCAAATGCTATTATTGAGTATAAGAGAGGATAGTGTGGAATGCTTTTAGGTAAATCATATGTGTTATTAAATTATACAATGATATCTCACCAATATCACTAATATATATATATATATATATATATATATATATATATATATATAGAGTCTTCATTATGTCATGAGAGAAGGAATGCAGACCGTTGCACTCTCAGACTGACCAACAAACTTATACAGCAGTAAGGTTAACTCAGTGTCCATGAGTTGAAGGGTCCCTTTTTCTCATCTGGTATTAAAATGACACATTACCTTGTACAAGATAGTCTCAACCAGAACTTGCTATCATGAATATCTGTGACCATCTGCTAAGCTGTTGGAAACAGGCGGGACTCCTTGGATTGCATCTAACTTCCGAAGCTAAGTGTCTTTATACATTTTCTGTTATTCAACTTTTTCAAACATAATAATTAGTGTTATATCCCTGACAAAATTTCCACCCCCTAAGTAAAGGACTGCCTTCAGAATTGATTCTGAATCTCTTCCAACAAGTTTATTAGATAATGTATATTTTGCTTTATTAACCTTACAAGCTTTATATTGAGATACAATTACTTGGTTCATCAAGAAAACATCTAGATGAAGGGTGTATAGCAATGGTTCTCAAACTTTCCTTGCAGGGCCTCCCTTTTTTATTTAGGAACATTCTTGAGCCCCCCCCCCCCCCCCCCCCCCATTCAAACACAGGTTCTGAATGAGGGCCCACCCCCCCTGGAATACCTTCATGCCCCCCAGGGAGCCTGCCCCCCAGTTTGTGAACCAATGGTGTATAGTACGTTCACATGCAGGTTATGTATACTGTGCCATCACACACTTCCTCAATTGTGGCAGCCCTCCCTCCAGACCATTCCCTATCCATTTAACAATCTCATATTGTCTGTTCAAAAATGCATTGCCAGATTCTAACATTTTATTCCCTCTACTTCAATCCATTCTTGGTTTTGATTGATTATCTATCTGCCAAAATTCTACTGTGTTTCTAGCAACCCTGGAGAAAGAAAGATATGCCATTGCTCCTACTTAGCTTTAATGCTGTTTAAGAACTCTGCATACTGTGTTAATAGCAGAATTGCCTGGAGAAGCATTGACAGGCACTTATCTAGATTGATTGAAACATTGATCGGGGTGATGTGTCCCAGGAAGTAGCAGGCATGACGTAATCGCGCAAGCACGTGCGCGGGCATGCGCGTGCGCGGGTCCGCGCCAGCACGTGAAGAAGGCAGGGTCCATGATTGTGCACAACGTGGCTGGGATCTGCATGGCGGAGAAACGGCAATAAGGCATGGGGAGACCCCGATATTCAAAGAGGTTTCCTCACCTGCATCCACTCCTGGAAAGCAGCGGAGACCGCGCTACTCAAGTGGAGGACGAACAGGGGGACGAGGAGAGAGGACCTCTAGCATGAGAGGAATCGCCCACTATTTGGCGTCTGGTACAGCAATCTCTCGATCAGCAGCGATGGATATATCAGTTGAACCAGGGGGGGAGTTGTCACAGACTTTGGACACTGCAGAGAAGCAACAAAGCACTAACAGAGGATGTAGGGGGGAAGCTCTAGACCTACAAGACACACAAGGAGGCCCAGGTCAGAAGAGACAAGAAGGAATCAGGGACATAGACCACCCTATAACAGTAGAGAGATTCCCTAGCCCTGAACAGAGCTCAGAAAGTGAATACCCCCAGCAATTACAACCACAGACCCAGACATTCTCATCACCCCTGGCAGGACTAATCACCATGAATCCCCAAGCTGAGTTAGAGAGAACTACCCATATAAGAGGAATTGATAATGAACTGTTACTAGTGGACGGTGGAAACACAAACCAACTTGATAACACTATTACCTCATGTGAATCCACAGCCACATCGGTAGCAGGAATGGATGCCATATGGCAGCAATATTCTCATATAATGCCATCAAAGCAAGATTTTCAAACATTAATAAAAGAAGTAAAAGACGTATGTCGAGCAGAGATAAATGCTATCAGACAAGACATTCACCAATTGTACTCTAGAGTGGATAAAATAGAAGCTAATCATGAGCTGGTGTTTGAGGAGATCCGCTCACTACAGGAAGAAGCTATGCAGCAGGCCTATTTGCTGAGAGACTTACAGCGTCAAAATGACGATATTGAGAACAGAGGGAGGAGAAATAACATCAGGGTGCGAGGGCTTCCAGAGTCTATACAGGAAGATAAGTTAATAGATACCATCAAGACTATCTTCAATAAAATATTGCAGAGACCGGAAACAAATACATTCATTCTTGACAGAGTGCATAGGGTGATGCGTTTAAGAAATAATGTTAAAACCCCAAGGGATGTGATATGTGGGCTGCATAGTTACTCACAGAAAGAGGAGATTATGCAGGCTGCAAGAAAAAACCCAGATATAAAAAATGAGGATACAAATATCCAATTGTACGCAGATATCTCGTGGGCAACCCTACAGAATCGCAGGCTTATGGCTCCCTTGCTAGAA
>CM070036.1:80917084-80933653 GCA_036250615.1 Ptychadena robeensis | reverse complement strand
AAAACAAAAAAAACATAGCGGTTAAAGGGAGATCGCACGTCAAGCCTGATGCTGAAAGACGACTCCCCCACAATGGACACCATGTTGCCAGATTGGGGAGAACCCCGGCGAATGACGGTCCATTATGGGAGGTGTAAACGCTGCTTAGACAGCTTAAGGATAATTTATGTAAAGCAGGTAGAAGAGACAAAAAAGAAGTATTATTTGAATGTGTGTTATGTGTGTAAGGATGTTTTTAGTGGAACAGCTCGACACGGCAGCCCAGGACAAATGATTCTGTCAACAGGTAAAAAAAATGAGTATACCCTATTGTCTAAAGAAAATGTGAATAATGGTTAAGTAAATATCTTTGAATGTCAAGGGCTTGAACTCCCAGGGGAAAAGGCACCTAGCATTTCAGGAGCTAAGGGAATTAAAAGCAGATATAGTTTTTCTTCAGGAAACGCACTTTAACAAAAAAGGTCGCTTAAATTTATCCATACACTTTACCCCAAAACTTATCAAGCGAACTCAAAGAATAAAAAAGCGGGAGAAGCAATCCTGAAAGGGAAGAATGTCCATATCGATATAGCAGAGGTGGAAAGCGATAGGGAGGGTAGATATCTAATTATGAAGGGGAAAGTAGAAAACCAAGGGATCACGTTGGTGAACATGTATGCACCGAACAAGAATCAAATGACGTTCTTGAACACAATAATGGAAAAACTTAAAAATGCACCATATGAAAATATAGTAATAGGGGGAGATTTTAACACAATCATGACACCGGAGCTAGATAGAATGAAGATATCTTCATCAGGGGCACCAAAAGAAACACTAAGGATGTCACAAAAGTTTAGACAACTTGTGAAACTTAACTTGATGCACGATCTTTGGAGAGTACAGCACCCCACGGAGAGAAGATACACATATTATTCAGATCCTCACAGGGTACATACCAGGATCGATTACTGGCTGGGGAATGGGGAAATACTACAAAATTTAAAGAAAACCGATATAGGAGCAATCACGTGGTCAGATCACGCTCCCATTCACCTCACACTACAGCTAGGGAAAAAAAACACGGACACGTGCACATTGGAGATTAGATGAAGCATTACTGAGGGATAAATTAGTTAAAAGAAAGATAGAAGAATCCCTATCGGCATACTTCCTCATAAATCGGGGTACGGTATCAACAGAAGGAATACTCTGGGAAGCCCACAAAACAGTAATTAGAGGGGAGTGTATATCGCTAAAAACCGCTAAAAAGAGAAATCAAGCGCAGCTCAAGGAGGACCTATATAAAGACCTTAGGGAATTAGAGAGGAATATGGCTGAAGAACCCACGTTAACAAAACTACGTAAAATCACTGGGATTAGAGGCAGATTAAAACAAATGGCGATACAACAGACGGAACATTCCTTAAGATATGTGAAGCAAACATTTTATGAAAAAGGTAATAAAGCTGATAAACTCCTAGCGAGGAAACTAAAACTCAAAAAAGCCGAAGGATTCCTACCAAAGATTAAAGACCGGAAGGGTAACTTAATATACGAACCAGAAGGGGTTTTAAGAACCTTTGGGGAATTTTATAGTGCACTATACTCCCAGGTGGCTCGACAGCAACAGAAAGTCGTGGACCTGGGAAACCGTATAGAGGAATTCTCCCAAAAATAGAAGCAGCCCAAAACACGGAACTAAATAAAGAAATAACGATAGAAGAAGTTAAATTAACAATTGCATCTCTCTCTGGAAGTAAAGCCCCGGGTCCGGATGGATTTTCATATGGGTAATATAAGGAATTCCGGGACATTCTGGCACCCCAACTTACAAATATGTATAATAGCTTTCTCCAAGGCGAAGGGATACCGCAACAGATGACGCATTCATTTATTTTGGTGTTTCCAAAACCGGGGAAAGATCCGGCGGAGTGCGCCAATTACAGGCCAATAGCCTTGCTTAATTCAGATATTAAGATCTACTCCAAGATACTGGCTAACAGGATCTTGAAGTATATCCCGGGATTGATAGATCCGGACCAAAGGGCTTTATTCCAGGGAGACACACCGGGGACAACACCCGGAGGGTTATAGATTTGTTAGATATAGCAAACAAAGAAGAGATAGGAATGGTAGTTTTGAGCCTTGATGCAGAAAAAGCATTTGACCGCCTTAGCTGGCCGTTTTTGCTTTCCACATTAAAAGCATTCGGTATAGAAGGACATTTCCTAACAGCCATAAAGGGATTATATACAACCCCATCAGCCTCAATAAAGTTGGCAAACGGACAATCAAAAAGATTACCAATCCTTAATGGCACGCGACAAGGCTGCTCGCTCTCGCCGATATTGTTTGCCATAGCCATCGAACCATTAGCGGCACAAATCCGCAACAATGTTAAAGGTGTTAGGGTGGGAAACAAAATTTATAAGATCTCACTTTATGCGGACGACGTCTTATTGACGCTTACGCAGCCAATCACCACCCTCCCTAACTTGGAAAAAATACTACAGGAATATGGACAAGTGTCGGGATATAAAAAAAACAGGGGGAAAACTGAGGCCATGGCGATTAATATCGGACGAGAGGATTTGGACCATTTAAAAGATATGTATGGGTGGCGATGGAATGATGTAGGAATTAAATACCTGGGAATAATGGTAACAACCAATTATGAAACATTATATGAGGACAACTACCCGATAATGTTTAGAGAAATAGATGAACTCCTGAGACAATGGAAGGGCCTAACGATCTCTTTGAGTGGTAAAATAGAGACAGTTAAAATGATGGTCGTCCCTAAATTAATCTACCTCTTTAACACATTACCGGTACAAGTACCAAACAACAAAATCCATAAACTGCAACAAAAATTAATGGACTTTATTTGGGGATACAAGACACATAGAATCTCCGCAAAAGTGATGTGTAGGGCAAGGGAGATGGGGGGAATGGGAACCCCAGACATAAAAAGATACTATTTAGCATCCCAGATAGGCTCCATCAATGGCTGGTTAAACCAGACCACAAAACAAAAATGGGTCCAAATCGAAAAAGATCGTATGGAAGCTAGTGATATGAGACCATGGATATGGGGTAGAGGAGTAAACATGCAAAGTATTAAAATGACAGGACCAACTAAACATATAATGAAAATATGGGAGTCAATAGGAGAAAAATACGCTTTAAAGAACAAAACATCAAGGTTAGAATCAGTGATAGATAATCCCCTGATCCCTGTCGGATGGACCAAGAGGAGAAGAAGGATCTGGGAGGAGGCAGGGATGGATAAGCTGGGAACAATGCTGGACGACCAGGGAAGGATGGAATCATTTGAGGGACTGCAGACCCAGAGAAATCTCCCAGAATCGGAAAGATTCACATACATTACTTAGCTAGACACACTTACAAGACATTACTTAGCTAGACAAGGAAAAAACATGTGTCCGGAATTGACCCCATTTGAAAAAGCCATGAGCTCAGGTCAATTAAATAGGTCATATATATCCACGGTGTATAAATTGCTAGAGATAGAAAAGGAAGAAAAACCTTCATATGTAGGGAAATGGGAAAAGATAGTGGATATAGATGAAGGGGAGTGGAAGGAAATCTGGAGAAATGCTGGGAAAGCATCAATTTGTGTAATACATAGGGAAAATCTATACAAGCTGCTTCTCCATTGGTATTATACCCCAGATAAGCTCCAAAGGATATACCCACAGTCATCAGGCCTTTGTTGGCACTGTAAAAGGAACATAGGAACAGTGGGACATATCTTCTGGAGCTGCCCAAAGCTGATTGATCTTTGGAGAGGGGTAAACGAGATGATGGAGTCTCTGGTGGATAAGGAAATAGTGGCGGACATTAAAACACACATCCTGGGGGTTAAGAATAAAAATCTTAACAAGAGACAAAATAAAATACTTCAACATATACTTACAGCAACAAAATGCTTAATAGCAAAACACTGGAAATCAAGTCACTCCCCCACTATGAGTGAGCTACTAGCAAGGATCAATGAAGTAAGAACCATGGAGTATCTAACGGCATGTTTGCGGGATAAAATAAGGGCATTTGAGGACATTTGGGAGCAATGGGATGAGTATGTAAAAAAGGAAAGGAAAGAAAAAGATGTAAGGAAAGAGGGCAATGGGGAATAAGACCTGATTAAGACAGGAGGAAAAAGGTAAATCTGGACAGGATTGTATGCCCTTGTGAAGAAGGGTGGTGGAATTGTATATGTTGTATATATGGATATGTGTTAAAATAACTAATAAAGAAATTGAATCAGACAGGCACTTATCCTCCAGCACCTTGAGGTTTTTTGACAGTTTAAAAAAATAATCTTGGTTTCTACAAAATGTAGTTAGGGCAGATTACTTTATGAGCTTTCTTCATAGAGTTTTTTTTCCATACTGATAGTTGGCAAATAATGTTGTATACATTAGGCAGGAAATGCATTGAGTTTGCCATTTACCTGCATACAAGTGGCCTGATAACACCAAAGTATCATAAAATACGTGATTGACTCTCAAAGAGGTTGCTTATATTTAAACAGAAAGCAGGACATGTTTGCATGCAATAAATAAGGGCATTCAAACCATGGACATCTAATTGAGCGCACTGAAAGTAAAACATTAGATATGCCAAGCATCAGAAAGGCATCAACATTTTATAAGGCAGCCCTGTGATATGAGGACCTTAATACATAGCAATGAATAATAATTCAGTCAGTGTGACCATGAATTTTAGCAGCAAAAACACAACTGTGTGATAGGGACCTGTGCTGAAGGCCTTTTGCTTTGCATCAACAGCTGAATACAGCTTTCTTTTAACATGAGTTATAAGAGACTACTAAGATTATAAGGAATTCATTGGTAGGTCTATTTGACCTACAACTGGTCACAGTGTGTTCTGTATTTGATTTTATTATAGGTTTGAAGAAAAGGCACATGCCAAAACTCCATTCAAATTTCGAAAAGGAACATTATTTCTAAACATTAGATCAGTGACCAATTTGGATGTAGAACCGCAAGCAGGGGACAATAAATCATGTACTTTAAATAACAAGGCCCCTGATATATGTGCATATTTACTGAGTATTCTAAATTGCAATGTTTTTATAGTGTGTTCATTCTCTAGTATGTGCTAATCTATAGGTTGTGGAAATGCTAAACCTAAACCTGCTAAAATTGTCCATGTCAAGAATAAAATATAGATGATTTCACCATACATTTTTATTCCTCTAAATAAAAGAGATTGCAGTTTATCTGGTGCATGTTTTTTTTGGGATGATGGACTGTTCGTAGCTGCAGTAAGATGTGAACAGTGATTACTTCTAAAGAAGCTGTCATTGTGGATTATACCTTTTAAAATACATAGCTGCAGGTACAGATCTCAAAATTTGACAACCATGAAACTTGAACGAGGTGTCCAAGCAAGGATAGGTGGAAAACGACTGGTGCATGACGATGTTGATGCTCTTATATTTATATAATACACACAGTAAACTTGTGCCAGTATAATATTTATACAGGATATATAATATTACAGGATGCCGCAGTATATGACTGGTTGATGGACTGAGCTATATTAACCAAAAATCACATCCTAACCTCATAATCACACTGCCCTTCAGTATAAAATAATTAGTAACCAGAAACATTAATGTAATTACATATAAATCATATAAAGAAAGAGTTTATTCAGATGGTCGGTTTCAGGTGGCAACCATCAGCCGCCCTAAAACCGCTGCTCTGCTGCTACGTCTAGTGGTTGCACGTGGTATGCAGGCACTTGGGAGACGGTTGTCAGATATAGATAACTGGCCCTATGTCATCCTAATGGGCGTTTTTTTTTGGCAGCCAGTTGATAGAACATGTAATTTCAAAACGATAGTGTGAAGAAGTCCTAATTTTTTTCTGCAGCTATAGAAATCAAGCAGAATAGTGTCACCTATCCATTGTATACACACAGCAAGTATTCTAACCTGTCGATAAGACATTAGCAAGCTTTTTGATACCAGCTAGGATTTTGTATATATATTTTCATTATTTTATTTCTTTTTAATATCGAAAGTTAAACTATACTTTTTATCTTCTGAATCTTAGCTGACTTTTTGTAACATTCAGTCTGCATGAATGCTTCATTTTTCACAGAGTGGATTTTCCTAAGTTGACAATATTGGAACATGTCTATGCAATGTTAATAGTTCCTTGCATTCTCTACTGGAAAAGAGAACAGTCACCTTATAACAGAAAACACCTGAACAAGAATCTTAATGACCAGATAGACAGCTTATAATTCATGATGGCTGCAGATTTTAAATGATTCAAAATGACTTTCAGGGTCATAACTGACATCCAGTTCTGGGTAAACCACAAACAACTCAATTTTGTATAGAGATGTTGAAGAGAAGAGTGCCTGTGGCAAATATCTTGACTTGCAGTTTTATGGACAGCAATGTCAGCACAATCAGATTCATGCTACTAATTCAGCTATAATTAGAAGAGGAAAATAGCATTTATGTACAAAACACTGGTCAGTGTTATAATGGCTTGCCATTATGACTGTTGCATGTTACAGAGACCAACAATCTACCAGCGAAATCATAACAAATGCATTTGTTTTAGTAAAAGATGACTGAATAAAAATTGACTATAAAAACATACATACATATAACACACAAAAATATGGTATGTAAAACATTAATATTGAGAGAATATGCTGTATATGTATTATATGCCTGTAAACTAAGTTTAGTTTCTTACTTACATAGCATTAATGGAAAAGTTCAAACCACTTGGTGACCTGCACAATCTGCAAGCCTGTCTTAAGGTACAATAAAAGTACTACCGTAATGCAGACCATCTGAACCAGTATCCTTGAGCTAACATGGGTGATGCTAGCACTGCCACGAGTCGTCAAATCCAGAGCACATTGAGTAACTTTACAGTATTTTATAATGACAATTTGCTCTTTTATGTGTAGTGTTGACTTGTGTGTCTTGGCTGCAGTGGTTTAAGCTGTATCCACTTTTTGTTTTGCACTGTGTTTTTTTTTTCCATTGACACACATTGTATTTGGCCGCCGGCGTTATTGTAGCCTTAACTCATTCAAGACTGGAGGCTAACACTGAATCTCAAAATGGTGGCTAGGATAACTCAAAATTTTGTTTTAGGTGTTTGAGCAACTTTGAGCTATTGGGACAGTTAAGAGGTAAGTAAAAATTTACATTTGGTGTTTTTTTATTTTTGAGTTTAGGTGCTCTTTAAATTTACCACAAAATTCAAGGTTGAATTTGGCAATTAATCGTTCGGTTATTGAACGCTGCCCACCTTGAGTGTTCAATCCTGCTTGAATGTCAATTCAGAAGGGATTCAACATGTTGATAAATCACTGTTTGATCACCATTAAGATAAAGACCATTATTGTAAACTTGTATAACAATGAGTTTTGGTCGAGGGGATATGTTTATCAACTACTCCTTTTTACAGCCTATGGATTTCCTGTGCTGCTGCTCACTTCTCTGTGTGTTGTTTTTCTCATGGAAGCAGGGATTTGAATGTGGATGTTCATTTTGCCATACAGTGTTGTGATTATTAAGCCTAAAGCTGGCCATACACCTTTAGATATCTCTGTCAGATATACTTTTGATGCAACCAACAACTATGTAGTATAGGGTCCTCTGTCACTGAACACAGGTAGCCTTGATTGTTTAGAAAGTCCCTCATATTACATGGTTTTGGTAAAACAAAAGGAGATCTAAAGGAAATCAAGCAGATAAATATAAAGGTGTATTACATCTACCATGATGATAAATGTGTAATTTACCCTAGCAGGTGTCAGAATTAGTAATTCAAAGTAAAATCAAAACAATGATGCAAGAACATATAGAACAAGGAAGACACCGACCCCTAAAGAAGGCAAGAGTAACAGAGGAAATCCATGGTACATGGAGTGAGAGGTACCCTAAGACTTAAACATAAACCTTGCTATACACAGCAGACACCAATTAGAAAATGTGCTTGGATGTACAATGTACATTAATGGAAGAAAAACAAAATTGGTGTACCCTTTCTGTGAGATTTTATGTATATTATCAAAATCCAAAGAATATTTATAAATGTATAGAGATACAACAGTAACTTGGTGATGTTTGCATTTAGAAATTATGCAGTACTACATTTAGTTTTGTTTCCTCATGAGCAGTACCCTCAATGTTCCCTTCCTTATAGAAGTATTAATATTGCATCTTTTTTCTCAGAAGTGTTATAATATTCATAACTTTTTAACAAACCCCTGTCATGCACAAATAACTTGGAACAGCCACAATAAAACAGGAAACATGTCAAGAATGATTCTATATAAATTGTGTATGACGGGTATGTTCAGCGCCTTCCTTTAAAGAGTAGACTAAATAAGGGTATTATTTTAACTGTTTTGAAGTACTTGGGTTATACATCACGCATGTTTGTTAAAGTGATTATTCTATATTATTTGTCAGCTTAACTTACCGACATGATACTTTCTGGGTTGAATAGCTGAATTCACATGTCCCGTGTACACAGTATCCAACATAGTTTTCAGAGCATGGCATGTAATGGCCTGTATAGTCATCTTCCCTTTGATTACTGGAATCTAATGAGTAATTTAAACACAATTAATTAGAATAACAATATTGTGTAACACATGTACATATTCAGGAATTCTTATGGCTCCTACTAATTTTTGCGTAAAAGGATGAAAACGCAAGAGAACTAGGAAGAGAATTATCACATCAGCTTGCCATACATTCATTAAATGAACATCCTTTTTATGAAGGGAAATTCAATTCATGCACATTACCCTCTCATGTGTTAGAAGGAACAAAAGATTGCACCCTGATGACCAGCAAGTAAAACCTCAAGGTCATCAATTTTTGGTGGGACTTTTTAGGCGACAAAAATGGTATATTTCTTTCTATGTTACAAGGGATGTTGGCGCTTACTTTTATTACACTCAAGCCACAGGGCTAAACAACCTCTTCCTCTCATGTGTTACTGGCTGGATCATGTGTAAAAAAAGTAGTATATATATATCAAAGGAATCTAATAAAGAAATCAGCAATATATTTGTTTTAGAGTTTAAATGCAGTTTAACTACCAAAGTAGTGTGTGATCCAGGGACTGCTGTATTTATTTTTCTTACAACTCAAGTCGTTGAGTAAGAACATGAAAAAAGGACATATATCAGACCCAGTTACATATATATAGCGGCATATATTAATTAGACAATACCTATAAAAAAATTAGACAATACCTTTCACATCTGGGCGGTACGGTGAGCCTTCTTCTTTCTTTCCAGCTGGACTTGTGTCATCTGTTGCTGAACAATGAAACAAAATGTTTACTGTTCAGACTATTTGTCATTTAGCAATCTAGAATGTTAAATTGTCTGGAAATGTCATATAAGCAGATATGGTAAAAAAAAAGAGGCATTACATGCACACTCAGCATGCTACAAAGGACTATTGCTACTTCTTTTTCTTTAGACAACTGTGTTTTTCTGTAAAATACAGAGTATGGTACTTCTCGGGCTGTATAGGGAGTCTTATTTAATAAAAATTATTTGTATTGCGCTAATGAGCCATGACCAAACTATGCCCTTGGGACAAACATGCAATGTTTGCAGACCACTAGGCATGGAAAAGCACATGATCAATTTGGCATAAAACGGAAGCAAAAATAAGCTGGACTCTGGAGACTTGCATAACTAAATGTGAGGTTGGATCAGCTATATGTTTTGTGTGGTGTCCCTGAGTTTGATGTAATTTCTCCCTGCTATGCAAATCACACCACATATTGTAAGACCGTAAAAATGCAATAATTCTTAACACTTTTACTTTCATGCATAATTCTGTTTCAGTCCCTATTATGACTGCAAAGTACAATGCTTTAAATATGTTTTAAAGTATGTCAACTGACCATTTGCATGACATTCAATTAATTAACTTACGAGTTCATATTACAAAATGAACATGTACCGTATTTTTCGGACTATAAAACGGACCATAAGACGCACCCAGTTTTTAGAGCATAAAAACTCACATCAATTGGGTTAATACAATGGATTTAATGAATGGAATATTCAATTCAGCCAGTAGATATCACTATCAGCAGTACACACACAGCACATGACGTCACCTCTTTACTGATCAGAAGAGGTGCCCAGTCCTCTGCTCTCCCTCTGCCGATCTTGCTGTTTCTGTGTCCGGGAGCTGCAGAGTGATTGCAGTTTCCACAGACAGGAGAGAGGTATAGATGGCAGTTCATCAATCCCTCTCTTCATTGCTTATGCCAGCAGGGCTTTGGACTGTTGGCATAAGCAATTATACAGTTCAGATAGGCGATGCAAACACCGACCAGCATCTCGCATCTGACAGCTCCCCGGCTAATCTCCTTGCCGGGAGAGCTGGCGGAAAGCCAAGGCGCAACCACCCTGAGTGGCCGCCCGGGTCACGCCAGCTCTCACGCATTCGGACCATAAGACGCAGGCACTTTATCCCCCCGATTTTAAGGGCGTAATGGTCCGAAAAATACAGTGATTTTAATTTCATATTACAAAATGAATATGTAATTTTAATTTCCAGGTCTAACTCTTTTGTTCCTTTATTTCTACAGTATATTTTCATTCTAATGAATCATTATCTGAGCATATGTAATCCAGTTGTTAGTCTTGAGAACTGAGTTAAAATATTTACCTGTACAACTCCCAAGGTGTTTGACATCAATCTGCTCTTGTTTCAGACAGGATGCTTCCCGAACCATACATGGGTTGGAATATGAGATTCCATCAGAGGCACAGACTGGATTAAAATTGTGTCCACTGCAATCTATATTACAGACACACCTATTGGAGACAAAAAAATTGTGAACGTTAGTTAAAATTAACATGTTTTCTGTAAAATATTTATTTCTCATGTTCACAGCATTTATTTCTTGATGGGCTATATGTAATAATGTATATAAAATAAGTGTCAGCCTCCACATTGAATGACTAGAAGAATGACTATTATAGGACAAGTTGACAAAACACTTCCCATATACTTACCCCGAGCTAATAGCCGCAATCAAGCATTATGTAAGAAGATGAACTGATGTTATACCTTATTATTCTGAACTACCTGTAAGCTGATGTATCAAGAATTCAGATTTATGGACATTATATAAATGTGAATAATACTGGATTTATCATTATTTGACACTATGAACATTATTTGACTCTATGAACATTCTCTGTTACATGTTCGTTACCTTTCTTAGTCTACAAGATATTTGTGACTAGTCCCGAGGATTTAGGGTGCAAACCTCCTTTACTGATATTCATTTATTGTTAATGTGGATGTTGGTGGACGCATATCTGATATCCTTTACTCTAGGGGGCGGGGTTTATTCTCCTATTGCTTATGTAAGAAGATCACCAGGCTTGTATAATGCAGAAAAACAGCTTCTCCCATGTAGACAAAACTCTATAAGGCGTTTAACTATTTCCCAGCGAAAAAAAGGATTTGCTCCTAGCCAGATCCCCAACATTTTCAGTCCCTGTGATAGCCACTTGGTCATTCTGTTGATGGGAACTGATATTTAAAGTCAATATGTAGCTTAAAGGGTTATTAAAACTGCATGTCAAAAAAACAACAACCTAAAAACAATATTTAATGGATAATGATACAAAAAAAAAGGTTTTCACCCCTTTAATACTTTTATTGTATGTTCCTTCCTCTGTTATCCGGTGTCAGTGAAAACCCAGACTTTTTGTTTCAGCCAATGGATGGGCTTAAAATCTTTAAAAAAACTAAAACATTTTACTGTCCTGGCCAAAATATGAAGGTTGACAGGTATGCTGGGACTACATGTCCCAAGAGCCCATTTGTGATTTAATTGCTCCACATGCTCAAAACAATCCTGTGATGATGCACACAAAGCAATTGCTACATCCATGGCTGTGGTGGTGTGAGCAGAATACTGACTGACTGAATGATCATGTCCACACATGTTTTTTGATCTTGTCCATTTATGTCTATGGGCGCAATCAGCCGCGATTTGTCGCAACCGCCAGCGACCTGCGATCAGAAACGAGCCGTGTTTCAAATCGCGGGCCGCACCGTGTCCGATTGCGGATGTAAGGATGAGCCCCATCAAATACAAAGGAGCAATTGCCCGCGGTCATCACGACGTGATTAAAATTGCGCCGTGAGTTAGCGATGTAGTGGGGACAAGCCCTTTAGCTATTTTCCTGCAGCCTGCAACAGTGGTTTTAGACTTTTAAAGGTCTTAAAAGTAGGATTTTTTAAAATAAAAATCCAGCATGATCTTTGGCAGTTTCAATCATATTTCGATCATTCATACAATGGTTGATTTGTTGCATAATCTCTGGAATAAAAAACAGGTTTTATCTAGTTCATTCGTTATGGTTTATTGCCGTCAGTTTACCCAATAAAGAAGTTCACCAACTATATTTGTCAAGCTCCAAATTTTGAGTTATCATCAGAATTAAAAATGATAGGGAAGTTGACACTTATTATTATGATGGATGATAACATCTAAATAGGGATAATTATGAAAATAGCAATTGTCCTTACTTTGCACAAAGTTGCTTTCACTTCCTGTCTACTGGGCAGGACATGTTGGGAAATGTTCTTTATGTGCACAAAGATGTAATTAATGATAACAATGATAATGAGCTATATTGGTGAATAAGCAGAGTTGTGTTTTCCCACTATCACAGCCTTAAGAAGCTCACCTGATATTGGTGACAGTAAATATATTATATAATATATTATGTAAATAAATTATATTTAGATACTTTTAGGTTTTAAGAAATAACCGCAATACAGGCTTGGTTATAGAAGACAGCAAGTAAATTGTTCTATGCTATCTACCTTGTATACCCCTCATTTTTCAACTTAAGTAGAACACAAGCAAAATAATCACAACCATATATTTATACTCTGTGGAATATATGGTCTGGTGCTTCAGCGTTCAGCTTAATAAGTTATTTGCTGATAGTCGTTTCTCTTGGCTCAGGGAGGATATTTTAGAGCTTCTTTTCAGTGTATTGATGTCAGAATGAGCTACTTCAAGGTCCTAACCCTCTAAGCAAACACAACACTGCAAAACTATTACTGCAGGGGAAACATCAAGCTAACATGGAATGCCATTAGATGAGCTTTCAGTAATGACAGTCTCTTTTTAAAGAAATAGATATACGTAGTAGTAAAATAAATTGCTTGCCACTACTTGGTCATTTGCTTTGAATTTTTCTTAAATGAGGAATAAGTGTGAGTTTTACTGTCAACAGAAATTAGCTGAACCCTACCTACATTAAGGGTGTTCCACCTGTTTACTTGTCCTCAGCTAGAAATAGTCAGTCAGTAAGGGTCATGCTGTCTTATGAAAAACCAAGATGAAATGACCCTTGACAACTGCTGTTGTTGCAAGATTGTAAAATTGCTTATGCTTACTCTGTGCCATGATGGGGCAGGTGCCATGTGATAGAAGGCTTACAATTGGCCATATAGTTGAACTACATTGTACAACTACATTGTGTTCACTACTTCACCAGCATGTAGAGTGAGTACAAAGTAGGTAGGGAACTTTTTATAAATTACCTGCCAGGCTTATATTGCAATAAATGGGGAGAATTGTGTTTTGGGAAATAAACATTTGTTCAAACCAAGAAATAATATGCATATTGGTGCCTGTGATCTTTGGAAAATACACGTATGTTTGTAAGAGGAGTACCTCCTCATTCAGAGCAGTTGAATACTAAAATTAGAAGAACTTAATTTCATGCTTCCAGGTGTCTCCAATCAACTGTCCTACAAAGTGGGGTCAGTGATTAAAACAATCATATAAAATAAATTTTACACTTGATTTGGTTTGTAGCTCTGCATACTCCTGGACACCCAGATTCTGAAATCAGCCAAAATTAAACAATATGTAGATTAACCCATTCAGGGTGTTTCAAGTGTTGGGCAGGTTCAGGTGTTTTAACAGAAGGTTCCTCGGTCTGTATTCAAACTATATATATCTGGATATATGGATATAAAATATGTATGGCAAGCATAATCGATCAGAACATTTATTTACTATATAGTTATTAGTTTATATTTTCTTACAAATTTAAGAGGATTACACTTTCTACAATTGACCCTGGAAATTACGAGCTAGCTTTTGCGGCTTGTTTTTTTTCTTCAGTGAAAAATAATCACTGTTTAATCTGGTGGACAGAAACATAGGGATGTATCTGTTTGATTATTTACAAAAGAAAATCAGCAAAGCAGCGTGAGCTTCGGTTTGGCAGTTTTCAATAGCAATTCTGTTTACATTACGTGCTGACTGCCACAACCTGCTAGGCTCAACAGTGAATATTAATAAGACTGGCAGATATGAACGGAGCTGAAGGTTGATTGTCTGGCTCTGCTCAGGCTATAACTTTTCTTACCAACAATTTAAATTATATATAAAAATGGAAAGAACACAAGAAGCAATTAAGAAAAGTGATAAAAGATACAGGCATGAAACACCAATCAGTGGAGCCAACAGTGGAGATTAGTATTTGGTCCTACTGGAGCCTATTCATTTAGGCAATACCTTGCTGTGAGTGCTTTACTGTGTTCAAAGTGCATGTCTTGGGCATTGATTTTTGCAGAAAATGGGTCTTCTGTGAATGGTAGACATAAGAATCGTATGAAATCCTGAATTTGGTAAAAAAAAACTATGGAAGTGCTGTGTCTCAATATGAAACAAGAAACCCATTTCAAAACTATTCCAAATAATAATAACTCTAAAATCTTCCTAATCTTTCCTCACTTAGATGATGATCCCCAGATCAGAAGATTTTCCTTTCCCACTACCATTTGCTCTAGTGACAAATCAAACATTTTGGATTTTACTTCAATCCCGTCTTGACAACAGGACAGAGTGGTGTATCTTATAAAACGGGACAAATATAAAACTTAACCGAGGTCCCCACTCTTGCTCAAAGCTTAATGTTTATGGTAAAAAAAGTATTGGCAGGGCCAGTTTCATGACCAATATATATTTACAAGGGGACATGCAAGAACACTGGAAAAAACACATAAAAGTGTAAAAATGCTATTCTCCTTAAACTACTGTACTTCAGCATGCTAAACATTTTTTAAAAACTGGTATAATTTGAATATGAAAACTATACAAAAATGCCTCCAAAATTCCAAAGATGTGACAATTTAACAATTGTTTATCTAGCATATCAATTTCCTGTTAACAATATGACATGTGTATTTATGAGGCATTATTCAATCTTTCTTGCACTGCAGCTGGGTGCAGCTCTGCATTACCCAATGTCAATATTGACCCCACAAATCAATGGGACTATCTTCATGGCCAGTAAAATAGGGGTCAAGGAGGGGTCAATAAACATCTGGGCATTCATATGAAAAAAAAAATTATGAAAGGGTGGTCAATTGAGGGTCAAATTATCTTTTGAGGTCTTTATAGCGTTCCAAGCCAGCCCCTTTTACAAAAGTGAGTAGTAATCAACCACAACTCATAGTTCACATGAGCAGTTCTTGCAATGGTGGTGGTGGAACTTCTATCAACTAGATTGAACTCTAATAGTGCTTATCCCTTATAAATATCAGTGTGTTCATAAGAAAAAGACTTTGATGACTTGGTGGTGGTGGTTGTCATCTGTGGAACTGCCCCTGACCATGGCAAGGTAAATTTTACTGAATTGGATTGTTCCAAGATATTGAAGCTTTTGTGAAAAAAATCGGAAATATGTTACACTCCTAAAATAAGCACTCCTTCTAAAGCCCCCCATACACCTTAAGATCTCTTCATATAATTTCCATTAGATCTACCAACAACTTTGTAGTACAGTGGCCTCACTGATAGACTACATAGTGATTGGAAGGTTAAGAAAGGTCATCATATTACATGGTTTTGGTAGAGCAAAAGTTGGTTGTACAGAAATTGTATAGAAAGGTTGTAAGGGGTATGGGGGGCTTAAGAATGAGCTAAAAAATTTTTACAATGCAAAGTCTGTTTTTTAAGACAAGAGAAAGCTGTGATGAATCTATGCTTGTACTCACTGCGAGAGATTGTGTCTGATTACACATTTATGCCATTATTTTAGACAAACTATGTGCATGGCATAACACCTCTCTACTATTCAATTGCCTTAGCATAGCACAGTATTCATTTATATATTTGCTGGGTGAATAAAAGCTGCTCACAAGTTCCATAATTGTTTCTGTCTGCATTAATGTGCAATTTCTTGGCATTATTACTAGCAGCTTTTCAAAAGCCCCCCTATGCCACAAAGGCCTGGTACAGCTTCCATCAGAAACAGCCTGCGAAGGGCGTGTACTGTCAAATTCACATAAAAGGCAGAAAAATCCTGTCAGTGCCATATGAAATGAGCAATTAGGCACACTACACAAAGGAAGAGCATGCTGAATATTCACAAGAACACAAAAGAGGCAAGACTCGGCAGACAACTGAGAGATGAAGGGCTATGTAGATCAATTACTTTAAACAATTGGACAGATGTAGCTGT
>CM070036.1:80903629-80917074 GCA_036250615.1 Ptychadena robeensis | reverse complement strand
AATCACTACATTAACTTATACGTGTTGATAATGTCAAACGAATAAATAAAGCTACCAATTGAAACAAGATAACTTATAGTAGGGTTTACTAATTATACATTATGCAAAACATAATCATTTTAATTACTATAACCAGACATCCCATGTAACCTCAGGCCAGAAAATGTTTTCTGAGAAATTACAGTGTTCCAGCAGAAAAGGCTGAAAGGAAAACTAAGTGCCCAGCCCGGCTGGCAATCAAGAACGAGGTGATGCCTCATAGTTCTAGTCAATGATAATGGGTAACTGCACACAAATTAGGTATTCATAATGCTTTATGCTTTATTTCTGCTCAGTATAACATTCATGTGGCTGCTGTCAGACAGTTTATATTGCACAGCATGGGCTGTATACACAGCCATAAAATGTACTCCTGTTCAGTCGTCTCATCTCCGTACTGTAAAGACACCAGACAATAGCAACCTCTGCCTCTTTCTGGTTATGTAGTTATAAGCCATACTGTGCTATATAGGATGCAAACATTAGCAGATCAAACATGTATATTTAGTATTTTCAAATACATGGAATTAGCACTTGTTTTCTTTATTATGAGTAAAGGAGAGGCATAAAATATACTGCCTGTGTACCAAGAAGAGTCTATGGAAAAAATTCGACAGTCTTGGCAAGCTTAGTTTGAGGGCCATTTCACACTACATGCATTTTTTAAAGGCGTGCTTCTTTTATAGGCATGCGTTTCTGCATATGTACAAAAACGCAGTTTTCACATTACATCTGTATTGCATTTTTAAACAAATGAATGAAAAATGCAGGAAAAATTAAGCAAAAATGCATACAGTAGTGAGTTTTTAAAAACGCAACGCATACAATGTGAATGGTAACATTGTTTGTCTATGGAAAAACGTGTGCAGAAAAAAAACAACACCTCAACACAAAAAGTGTGGAATGGCCCGAAATCTTAGTTTAATTCTATTACATTTGATACATTTTTACATATGGACATTTACAGACTATCTGACTACCAAACGATAACTCAAAAATACAAAAAGAAACATTACATTTTGCATTCTAAAATGTACATTTATTAAAATAAATAGTAATAAAAATTATGAGGACACACAGTTTTACAAGCAAGTTGTCCCTGTTGACTTCTGCACTTGCTGCTTAGATCCTTGTAGCTAAAATTGTCCATCAGTTTGGTAATTTAAGAGCTGATTTGTTGATATATTCTTGTACCTTAGAAAAACGAGAAACTACAGTATTTTTCGGACTATAAGACGCACCGGACCATAAGACGCACACAGTTTTTAGGGCAAGAAATCCAGAAAAAAAAAAGATTTATTAAGTTTTCACATCAATTGGATTAATGCAATGAATTCAATGAAGGCAATATTCAATTCAGCCAGCAGCAGTACACTCTCAAGCTCAGCTTCTTCACACTGATCACACTGAACACTCGGGAGGAGGAGAAGGAGGAGGGAGGGGGCAGAAATCTGCAGCCTTCTCTCTCTGTTCTAAACAGCTGCTCTGATCAGCTGTGATTGTGTCCGTGGGAACTGCCAAGTTATTGCGGTTCCCACTGACACTGAGAGAGGGAAAGATGGCAGTCTATCTCTCCCTCTCTCTCCATTGCCTAGCAAAGCATTGCTGACAGGCAATTTTACAGTACAGCTGAGAAAGCCGACACCAGCTGGCATCTCTCAACTGACAGCTCCTCCAGCTCCCCGGCTAATCTCCGTGCTGGGGGAGTTGGCGGGCAGCCAAGATGCGACCACCAGCGGCCGAGTGGGGGGTCGCACATTCAGACCATAAGACGCAGGCACTTTTTGCCCCCAATTTTGGGGGTGCAAAAGTGTGTCTTATGGTCCGAAAAATACGGTATATTAGGGAGAAAATTGTTGCTGGCCATCAATTAGTGAAGATATGGTCCTTTCCAAATAATTCCATCATTCTGCAGGTAAAATAATTGCCTTAAATAGAAAACATTCAAGACAGTCTTCCTACGGTTAAAAGTTTTAGAAAATTCATTCAAATTCACCCAGCCCATTTGAACTTGCCCCAAACTAGCAGTAGGACAATGATCTTAAGAACACTAGCTAGCAACAAAAAAAAGAATCAATGTATTTCAACCTATTTGCCTGCTAACCTCCATGAACTGAAGCAACCATGTAACAGAAACATTTCCCAAAAATCTGAGACAGGTATAAAGTCACAATAAATATATGTTATTACTACTTGTCTTCATTTGTGTTAAATAATAATCTGTTGTGTTATTTTACATCTGAGGTTACATATGAATACTTTAACAAATACTTTTTTTAACCAAGGACATGATTTTTTTCAATGTTCTGATAAGAAAAACCTGATAGTTTCAAGGTAGTATAGGGTGCTTAAATACGATCTCACACAGGTGAGAGATGAAAGAGGTACTTATTTACATATTTAAATATTTTTGGGGAATGTACTAAACCTAAGTCTTTTTGGGATGATGTCCATATCATAATGAAATCAATTACTGGTTATGATCTAGGAGATGGGCCTGAACCCTTTCATCTACATCTAAAAAACTTGCTTATCCTGTGAACCCCACCCTTACCTCTCCCCCTTTTTTATTTTTATAATGTGGGTAATGTTGAGGTTTTTGAGGTTAAGAGACTGTTGGTAATGTATGTATATATTTTTTCATTTCACTTAACAGTAATACCATGGCCGTTGTAGCCATAGTGGATATGTTTAAAACGCAATATTGTTTTATGTATTTGTTTGTGTGTTGTTTGTTTTTATTCAATTAAACATTTTTGAATGATAAAAAATCCCAATAACTGATAATAATATTTTATAATATTTTTTTCCATTGGAAGATCCTTCTAAGGTTGCAATTCATGATTGTGAGCTTCTTATGTCCAGCAGTTGGAAGAAGGACCTCCCAACTTCCAAGTGGCCTGCTCAAAGCCTTGCCTTCAACCCTAATGAACACATTTGGAAAAATCTAATATGGCAACTGGCATTCAAGTCACAGATACAATCAAACATTTTATGGAAAGCCTTCCTAGAGTAATGGGAGCTTTCATAGCATTACACAGTTGGTCATTTCCATATTATTGATCAGCGTTTTGTAACTTAATGTCCAGCAAGCTCACATATGTGTTTTGGTTAGGAATTTATCACTGTCCTGTCCTTGAGGTCCTAGCAATCTATATAAATGTTAATGCAGTCAAGGCCCAGCTCCTCATATAATCAATTTGGGGTTTGAGCTGTTCAACTGGAACAGCCAAAACATCTTCAAATCCATTTTGTCAATACTATCACCACGGAACAGTCTGAAAGACATAAGGGAAACTAAATTTTTAAAAAACATATCACAAATCAAGAATGCTGGACACTCCTCCACATTTCACTGCTTCCTGAAGAGTAATCCCAGTGCTCTATACACCAAAAAGGGTATTGAACGGTGTTAAAATCCGAATTTCATATTTAAAACCTCCATTAACTGAGACCCCCGGCCATGTAGATGTCTTCTATTTTCATAGGATAGTAGAATATTGGGTAAGAAACGTGTGGCAAGTGCCACAACTCATTCATCAGTTTCTAATTTTAACATTTTTACAGGAATTAATTCCTTAATGTCTGACTTAAAATTGTTAACAGAAGAATAATTTCTCCTTAGCCTACAAAACTGGCTGAATAGAATATTGCATTTCCAACGGAAGAGATGACAACTGTGATTTGTGAATAGGAATTACCTGCTGTTGGTTAAAAACAAGTTTTAGAACAGGTATAACAAATATAAGTGAGAATAATAAAGATGTTGGTATTTGTACATAATTTGAACAGAACAGATCATTTTATGTAAAGTCCCTTAATTCTGGGTTGGATAACTACCGGTAAATATTTTCTAGGTTTGTACTTAAAATATACAGCATGGAGTCAGTTTACTGCCACAATGTAAAACAGGCTGCCCTATTTAAAGATATTTTTAGAAGTTTTTTTTACACAGAACATCATAGCATGTTGTATGCTGTACCCGGATGCCATTATATTTTTTTTTGGTAAGAAATATCAAAACCCCCATTTCAAGTATATAAATGTGGAAGCACATGGGTGAGATTTTTAAGCCGGTATTTGCAATATATTGTAGACAGTAAATGTCCCTTCAGAAATGATAGTTGTTGATTTTTATTTGTGCTGGATTGCACTAGAGAAAGTAGAGTAAAATTTGAACAGATGGTTGTCATAAAGAGGATACCAGCAGGGAAAATTAATGTACCAGCGTATGCTAAGTGGTATGTGGAATTAAATGTTTGGACCAGAAAATTTGAAAGCAGGATTTTCTGGCACTCACAGAAACATAGTCACTATATTTTAATAGTCAATGAAATCATTGCAAATTTGTTTTCTGCAATATAAGTTTTACGGTTTCACTTTATACAGGGGTAATAGGAGGAGATTATATATATATATATATATATATATATATATATATATAGTACTAGGTTGATATGTTTGATCTGCATTCCAAAATTCATATGAGAATAGCAAAGTTTAGCAAGAAACCCTTCCCCCAGCTGTTTTATAAAAAAATTTGAGTAATATGCAATTCATGCAAAAAATTTTGATCATTTATAAAAGTGTCAATCTTGTCAAATTGGCTTTGGTGCCTGCTTAGCCTATTCTGTTAAAACACACTTTCCCTGAGAAATATTATAGTACAATGCCAATAATCTAGGCTGACCAACACAACCCAGGCTCTAAATAAAAAAGTGGAAATATGTCAAAGTATTTGTCTGACTAGAGGAAGTCTGAGGATTGTTCAATAATTTAGCCATTGGAGACAGCAAATGCTTATGTACAGTATACCATTTGCTTTGATTCAGTAACCTTTTAAGTAGAAAACTACGGTACTTTGTTTGCACAATTTTTTCTAGCATATGAGATTGTAGAACATTGATAATAATGCTTGTTTGGGACTCTTTCACATGATACTGCTTGAGGTGTTCAATTTTAAGGGCATGCATTATATTATATGTTGTATACCTTTTTGCATTTTGCAATATGTGCCTTTGGATGTTCCTATAGAAAGCTATGTAATGTGCAGATCGCACACCTCATGTCATCACATGAGGTGTGCGATCTGCACATTACATAGCTTTCTATAGGAACATCCAAAGGCACATATTGCAAAATGCAAAAAGGTATACAACATATAATATAATGCATGCCCTTAAAATTGGTAACTTGCTGTTTCTAAGGAAATTCAGCCCAAATTGACAGTTTTATTGTGAACAACTGTTTAAATGTCCAAATATAAAAAATGAAAAAGCTAAAGATTATCTTTTGGTAAAATCTTGGACTGGTTCAATATGCCTAAACAATACCCTGAAAATATTCTTATTGTATTGAATGCCATGGAAAAGTATGCTCTTTCTGTGTGTAGATACTCCTGTGTTCTGGCCCTGATAGTTGTGCTATATCAGCACTATGAAATCAAGGAGGGGAATGCTGCCCCTGACTGCTTATTACAGATTTGTAGCAAGATAATTAGATATCAGAAATGTTTTTCTCATAATTTTCCTTGCTACAGAAAAAGCTGTACCTGTGGTTCAAGGATCTCCCTGCTTTTGCTTCATCCATTCTGTAGATACAGTATATGCTTTCTGCTTACATGCATCCTGATGGAGCCCAGAAGTTGGTGGTTATGCCATAAAGGGGTAGTGTCAAACTTCCCAGAAAAGTTAAAGCGGACCTACCACCAGGAATCTATGTTTTCATGAATGGCACTAGAAGTGCCAATAATAGGGAGGAATGCAGTGAAAAAACCCAAAAACGTACCTGTAATGAGCAATTTAGTAATATAATCAGGCATTCCTGTTTACTTCCTGGTTAATGGGCTCAGCAAAACCCGGCACCACGTCAACACGTGATTTTTCAATGTAAATCCAACACATGGTGGTGCAATATCGCGGGTGGCCACTGGGGGCATTCAGTGATCTTCTATGGCAAAGCAGCTCACTGAAAAATCATGTGTTGTTGTGACGTGCTGCCGGCTTTTGCTGACACCATGAACCAGGAAATGAAGAGAAATGCCGGATTATATTCCTAAATTGCTCATTACAGGTACGTTTTTGGGGTTTTTCACTATTATTGGCACTTCTAGTGCCATTCATGAAAACATAGATTCCTGGTGGTAGGTCCGCTTTAAGATTCTGAACTCTGGGTCGCCTTATGATTTTGATAGCAATTATCAGCAATGTAATTAATTTTATATTGTTAATTTCTCTCCACGTTTGCTTGTTTTTACTTCTCAAATAAACTAATGTAAGTATAACATATGGTTTTATTGTTATAAATATATACTGTAAGTATTATATAAGTGCCAAAATAATGCACAGCACTGTGTTAAAAAAAATTGGCCACAGGTGACAAACTGGGCAAGTAATTAAGTTGTGGGAAAGGAGGAAAATCAAGCTTCTATTCTAAGAAATCCAAAGACCTCAAAGCCAAGGCCTACCAACCACATATGTTCTACATTTATTCTGCAGCTTAAAATGTATTCCTAATTATTAAATATAGCTAACATTCACATGACCGTTTTAGTTACTTCCAACAGACCTTTGATCAAAGCTTAGAAGATTATTTCATCTAGTTTAGTGTAAATCTTTCAACCAGCTCCTCTAGATGATCCAAAATAAGTTTGAATTCCAAATTGCTAGAACCAAATATGTAATTGCTTAAGAGTCAACAAAAAACAATAAAGTACTATTGCAGTTTTTATATAACATTATATATTCATATAACATTATATAGCAATATGATGATGATAAAGACTTATAAGACTTATAACTAACTATACAGTTACCAAATTATTACTTTCAGGTACAAATTATATTTGCTTACAAAAATCTCTTGGCCTCTTTTTTTTAATGGTAATAAAGAATACTTTGTGTGAATGCAATGACATGTAGGTTTGTATAGGACATATTTGTATATATGGGAATCATGTATTGTAATACAGTAGAGCTGTTTTTAGTACAACAAAACCTTCCTTGTACATCTAATTTTGGACTTTAAAGCATAGGGAGATAAAAGCAAATGAAGTTCAGGGGTTATGTTAGTTTTCATGCTTAGGGTTCTTATTTCATAGCTTGCGTGGGCGAGTGCTAAACTATTTGCTGTTTGAAATCACAGAAACTGATTACAATACGTTTTCACTGTATGTGACAATAAGAATCTGTGAGAGGCAGAACAAGCAGCAGGTCTGTGCAGTCAATTGTTACACTACACACAGGGCTGAAATAAGTGTTCATGTTATATTGTCACATTCTGTGCAAGTCAGGAACATTCTAAACACCTGTGCAGAAGCCACTGTTTCATTTTTCTGTACGGTCTAAGGCTTTATCTACATATAACAATGACTGATGTATGAGAAGAATGAGTATCACATTTTAATATCTCATTTCGCACATATTGTGGCCATGATTCAATTACTTTGAATGCTAAGGGATGCTTCTTTGACAGTCTCATGTGTCTTCAGCCAGACTGAAGCCACCAACTGAACTGAAAGTTCTCATTATTACTAACATTATTGCTGTCTATCATGTTAGCAAAGAACTGCAGTAAAGGCTACATCCATAACTGTCTTCTCTGCAGACACTGTGTGAGACACAGTAGCCTTTATTTCAGCCATCTCAATCTAGGAAAAGAAGATAAGATAATGGCAGCTACCTCAATACTCTAACCGTTCAGAAAAGTAAGAAGTAGAAAAATGGTAACATCGATAATGATCATAATAAAAAAAAAAAACATCATAGGTGGCAAACATCACAATTTGACACGTGCTGTAAACTCAACAATACAATGTTAATTAAATGTATTTTTAGAATAAAATAAAGACCAGCTCCAGGCAAAAGCTTGGCCAGCCCTCCTTCCTGGCCCCCATATAAGATGGATGGCGATATATTTACCTAAACCTCAGCTGATCACAAAATTACATATTGTTTGTTTTATTTAATATGGCAAATCTTAAAAACGGAAAAAACATATGTCCTAAATAATACACAATACATTACTTCCCCAATATATATATATATATATATATATATATATATATATATATATATATATATATATATAATTCATTGGTAAGAATGAGGTCTTGTGGTCCTGTAACTCTAAATCTCATAATAGTCTCAGATGGGAGGAAATTGAAAATGCAAGCAACCAAATCCTCATAGAGACATGCTCAAACCTGCTAATGGAGGTCCTTACTAATTTAGGTTATTGCTGAGAATGCAAATAACATTTTTGTAGTAAATGTTTTATTAATTTAGTATTATGAAGTAACTACCTTCACTCATTTGTAGTCATGGACAAGAGAAGTTCTGGTTAATTTCACAGCATATATCAAAGCCTTTGGATTGTAATCCCTATTGAAGTCATGCAGTGACTCATATTTAACCTCCCTCCTGTGCAGAAATCAGTTCAGAACATCGGTGCCGCCGGGACAGTGCAGAATGGTGAGTGTGCGCTGCTGGGGCTAAAATCTCCGCCAGACGGCCCCATTTTGTCCAGTGCAATACTGACAGGACAGAGTTGGATGAGATGGTGCCGTCAGGAACACAAGGGGTGTTAAATTACTTATTTCTTAACTTTTTTCATTGCAACTCCTTAAATGATGTGCAAACTTTCTACATTCTATCCCTTACATTAAATTAGCCCATGCTCACAATGGACACTATTTTCTTCTGGTCCTTAAGTCTGGGAGTGTAGACCTACACACAAGACAAAGACCTAGCATCTGTATTGTTGCAATAAGATTGGGTGTATCAGGACAATGATCCTAGGCACACCAGAAAATCTGGAATACTAAACAAGAAAAAAAATAAGTCCAGACTTCAACCTAATTTAAATGCTTAAAGAGCCGAGCAATGGTGTAAAGAAGTTGAAATAAGTAGTGATGTCTACACAGCTGTATGAAGAATAAGCTTCATAAATGACATACAATAACTTAAAGGTAGAGCTGTAATGATATCAATATAGCATATGACCATTAAGCTTGCTTAGCAACAATGATAAAATATAAAGGTAAGCCATGAATAGAACTAAATGGTATAAATGTATTTCTGAAACATAAATACATGCTGTCTTTTCTATTATCCCGTGAGCTTGTGGTTTTATGAACAAAACACTTTTAAAATCTATAGTTATGGTCAATATGACATAGAAAACCAGCAGTCTCCATTAACTAAAGACATCCCTTTTGTGTCTGGGTGTTGATAGATTTAATAGCAAGCCACCATTAGGTGAGCCACTAATAGATTCTCACTAAAAGCTTTTATTCTTTACAGATATTGCAGATTAAAAGCTCAGGCGAAACCTAGAAGCATGCTATCAAGTGTCAGTGTCCTACTCGCTGTATTTGGTTTAAAGTATAATAGCATAAGAACAGTTTTTGGTTTTATATATAATAAAACAGAAAAAGAAAGGTGCTAGAAATATGCATCTTGTTACAATATATATTAATGTGGGAGACCAACTTCACATGGTAGGCATTCAGGAGTAGTGATGAGCGGCATAGGCAATATTCAAATTTGCGATATTTCATGAATAATTCTACTAACATTCGATTCTATATTCGCAATTGCGTGTGACTGCGAGATTACGAAACTAGATTCGCAATTACATTATCGCATCGCAATTACCTTCAAAATGAATGGTCATATGTACTATTTATTTTCGCATTGCGCATATATATTCGCAATCCATGCCCATAAGCAATCCAATGGCGAATATACGAAATTTGGAATATCCGACCGGAAATTTGCGAATTCTTGAATAGCCGATATTCGCCAAATATATTCGCAGTTCGAATATTCAAGCTCAACACTATTCAGGAGGCAAAATGCTTAGGTATGGTGAACCAATCAGTTGTAGTGATGGCAAGATGAATAACTCACACAATGCAGCAACTGGTGGCATTTCCTTGGCAAGGTGTCTGCTGCTCCAGATAGCTCCTTATGACTGTTCATAAAATCTGCAAAGGATTTCCTAAAGGTTGACTTTTGAATTCAATGTCCATGCGTGTTCATGTTAATCAATTGTATAAGAATTGATTGCGGGATCAATCTTTCCTTGAATGGGATTTCCAAAGTATTGAACGTGATCGATGGCACAGAAGTGCTGCGCCTTGATTCTATGTTCAATGGAGGAAGATGACGTCATGCTCAAGGGTTCCTCAATTGCACAGGGATCAACCTGTGTATGGGCAGCTTAAGAAACAAATACTAATGAAGGCTACGGTAATCCCAGAAGTGAGCCGTTTCCCATTTTCCTCATTATCTTCCATCTAGAAATGACCAGGATGCTTGGCAGTTGTTAGGAGATTGCCTGTGCAGTATTTAATATTGTAAGTAAAGCTATGTCTGGAACAATCTCTAGTGATCTTTTTCAGTTAACAGTTAAGATGGGAGACAGCAATTGGACATGTTGCAAAATTTCAGTTGATCATTCAAGTATCTGACGGATTTTGCAGGTATTTCAATTAATTTGTATCCGATCATATGATGGAGCATGTGCAGGGTAAACCTAACATGTTGCATTTTTAGCTATTAAATATTATGTTTAGGTTATGAGAGTATTGATTTTTGATTTATAAACGGTTACTGTATGACTTGTATGACAAGCAAACAGAAAGTATTTGCAAAACATTGATAGCATGCTGTGGTAGAATTAAACAGTTTTTCTTACCCTACGTCTTCAGCATCTTCATCACATTCGGCCCCATATTTGCAGGCTCCACATCTTGGATGTTTCCTATGGACCTCCGTTCCAGAGCCTTCATATTCTGCAAACAAATAGTTTTCATTTTAGTTGAAAATCAGGAACAGAATACTGAATGAAGGCATTAGGCATAAATTTACTAGCTTTTTTATGTATAGAGGTCTGAGAATAAAAAAAAAATTGATAATGAAAGTCTATATACAGTTTGGTATCAAATAGGCACAAACAATCTAGTCATCCACTTAATAGTGAACATCAATTCAAGGGTTATAGTTTATTTTCTTCTATCTGTATCACTGGGGCAAGACTGAGGGTATTTACTTAAATAGGGAAGCAATTTCACCAAGAACAGTAGGGAATTCCTGTGTAGGAGTTTCTAGATACTATTTCTGTGACACTTTTCAGGAAGACAAGAATGGAAAATCTAATCTAAGATCTACAAAGTGATAAAAACTCATAAAGGTTCTTAGCCTTTTTTTTCCTCTAAAACCAAATAACATTTCCTGGCAGCTGTTGATAAAAAAAAAGTCTTAGTCAATAGTTACACTCTTCCTGCCTAGTCACAACTACTACCCTGTTTCCCCATAAATAATGCATCCTCTGAAAATAAGGCACCCTTACATTTTTGCCTCATGCTGAAATATAAGGCATCCCCCCGAAAATAAGGCACTTCCTAAGATACTGTACTGTAACTCTGGACAGGGGGAGTCAGAGGGGTCAATCACAATAAAACAGGAGGATCAGAAGTGGTTACTAGTAATTACTAATAGTAATCCCCCCCTCTGGGTCTCCTGTGCCATTTTGATTCCCCCCTATGACCCCCCTGTCATTTTAAGTGATCCCCCCACCCTGATACCCCAGTGTCGTATTCTTCTTCATGGAAAAATAAGACATCCCCAGAAAATAAGACATAGGGCATCTTTGGGAGCAAAAAATAATATATGACACTCTCTTATTTTCGGGGAAACACGGTATGACCTATTGGGCGTTGAGTGTAAGCAGAACTGAGCAATCTTCTGGGGTTGTTGCATCTGGAGTATAATAGGAGAGCTTTTAGGGAACAAATAATAACAACTAATAAGGGTTTAACTATTTTTGTTCCAAGATTTTGCCAGAGTTGTGCAGCTTAGGATGCCTTGGGACTCTAAATATGTTTTGGTATGACATCCAGATTTATTACAAGCTTCTCCTATTTGGTACTGAATTTAATGTGAAACTTTGGAAACTCAAGGTGCATTAATTGCCCCTATAAATTATCTTTTGAGATTAGTAAGCCACAAAGGGAGCATATTGCTTTTAACAAGTCCTCCAAAAGGGAAGAAGTACCTGTATATGTGAAATTTAAATAAGTATTTACACATCTGCAAATTATACATAGATAATGACATTGAACGTAGTGTTGTGTTGAACGTAGTAAACATTTTTATAGACTTTCTTAGCCCTTCTTTAGCATATTTAACAATATCAACATGAGCTAACATTTTGAAGAAGCAGTTGAGTGTCTAGAGCCTTACTTCAGTGGAATGTCTACTGCTGTCATACATTAGAGTAATCTAAAGCTTAATGATCACATGCTATCACTAGACTTTCTAAATAGGACATATTCTTAATTTTTTACTAATTATGAAGCTCTGTTTATTGCAAATACAGTTGCACAGCACATTAAATTAGTATGGGAGACTCAAAAGTAATTACCTACCCACTTAATGTTTGGATCTATATTAACAAAAAAATACCCAGTGGATACCTTCATTAAGCAAGGTGCAGATCATTAACAGTGTATCTGCAAATATTTACCAGTGGTTCACAGGTGAGAAACTATTTTAAATACACATAAGAGTTATATCTGCACTACAAATAATTACCAGGGTAGTTTAATAGAGAATTACCCTTACCTACTTCCTTAGCTACTAAATTTTTTAAATTGGAAATAATCTTATTTTCTGTAAAAAAACAAACAAAAAAAACCATAAAGGCAGGGGTGCACATAACTTTTTAAGTTATACACCCAGATAAGTACCAGAAGATGGTGTTTAGTTCTCACCCCATATGTAGCATGGTTTTGATAAGTGCTGTCTCCCTCACTGTTCTCTGCTTTAGCTCCCTGCTGCAGATGGCTTTGGGTCAAATGTAACTCCCCAGATCTCATACCTCAGTAGTGCAACCCTACAATTTTCTGACTACCTGCAGTTCAAATGTCAACCTTTCATAGTCTTATTTCAGCTGTGAAACAGTGCTTTTGTCTTGTCAGATTTTACCCTTACATATGCTTAATCTAACTTTCACCCCCCAGATCTTCAACACCCTTAAAAGTTAAAAGTCCAATCTTGTTTTTATTGGATTAAATAAAATAAAAAAATTACCTTTACCTACCTTTCACCTATCACACCCCTTACTCCAAACTTTTATAGTTATATTAATGTTTACCTATTGGTTATTCAATTGACATAAATTGTATGTGTTTAACAATAAAGAATAAAGAATTCTGGTAACCTTAAAACTATTAAAAGCAGTGTTTACATGATAAAGTGAAGTTGTTTGTAACTGAGAAAATTCTCAATTGGAGGCAAAAATTCCCTCTGCAATACCATCTTCAGCCACAAGATACCCCAAGTGAACACTTGCTGTCAATGTACAAATAACGTCAGCTGCTTCTTTCTGACACATCATGG
>CM070036.1:80885357-80903619 GCA_036250615.1 Ptychadena robeensis | reverse complement strand
GGTGCTGAACACTGTAGGACTCTCACTGTAGGAGGAGTATGAAGGTCAGGTGTTCATGGAACTGTAGATGCCAGTGCTGGGTGATGGTGCACTCATTTTCAAAAACAATAATAAATGGCACATTATCATGGTCATGGGCTTCCTGAAAGTAATGGATTTCTGCACAGTTTGAATAATGAGAAGGATCACTATTTAGCAGTGAGGGTCATACAGTGATCAGATATTTGAATTCAGTGCACTCAACAAATATTATTGTATCTCTGTAAAGGTGACATAACATGGGGGCAATAGTTTTTATATTCAGTATAAATTAGTAATAATGGTTCTTGGAAAAGTGCGGTATGAAAGAAGCCCTGTAAATGGAATATAAAAATTCAGGGCATGGTGTTCCCTGGAAAGTGTGATTATCCATTGAAAATATTTGCATGGATGTATGCATGTGTAAATATAAAAGAGGGGTGACACTACAATCTCATGCTATCTTCAATGTGAATGTAATGTATTATTCTAGGTTTACAGACAAAATATGTGCCCAAACAAATAATTGCAGCAACTGTCGCATCTAAACTCACTAAATTATCAAATCAATTTGTTCAAAGTGTTACCATAAAAATTACAGCCTTTGCAGCTAGACATATGGAAATCCTGACAGTAATTGCTTGATGTGAGGAACAGTCATTTATGGAATTGCACTGGTCAAAACACTGGCTAAACTCTAGGAAAAAAAGGAGCCTTGAATCATAGTCTTTGTTTACAGTTCCCAAAATAACTTTCACAGTGGAATTAAGAACATTCTGGACTTATTATCACACATTAATGTTTGAAGAAAGGTTTTTGTTTAGCAGACATGGTTGATTGTGTGTGAAAACATGTATCCTGCCTGGTCCCTACAATAAGAGACACTAGGCCAGTGGTGGTCAAACAAAGGCCTGGGGGCCAGGTCTGACCCATTTAGCTTTCTTTTATGGCCCTTTGTCACCTTGTTGAAAAGATGCTCCCCTCTGCTTGTTCTCTGCAATGTGGAGGATGCCTTTGGGACAATGCAGTGGTGTGATCATGACAATGGGCACATATTGACAACATCTAGGAATTATCCCTGCTCAATGAGCATTTTTCAGGAAATTAAAAAAGATATTAACTTCTCTGACATGTTGCCTATTACACATCACCGCTATCACTAGTGACTTTTGGATCGCCCCTTTTATCAAATGTAAGAAGCCAATGCGGCCCACAAGTACAAAATTTACCCACCCCTGCACTAGGCTGTTTATTCTTGGAATAAAGTTTACTTCTTTTTATAACGAAGCCATCATGTAGATTTTTCCAATTAATGTGAGGATACAGCTGTCATTTGTGTAGATGTGAACTGCTAGACCCCTATGGGTAAGCACGGCTAGGGTAAAGCAATACTCTTTCATATGGTTGATGGTCACTAGGAGTAAACAGGTTGCAGCAAATTACCAAAGGAGAAGTAGCCCTTAAGATTTCTAATGGGTCAAAGGTATATTGAATTTAATTCAAATGATTTGTAACGCAAGCTTACATTGACAGAATGATGCTTACAAACAACGTGAAACAATGTTTTCTACAAGTATTTCCATCAGATATGTATAATGAGCTTGAAGATTGAAGGATAATGTTAAATTTCAAGTAAAAACTTGGACAGCCCTCTCCTAGGACCATGACATTTGCATAGATAGATAGCACCAAAAGGTGGCCATATGCAGGAAGGAATAAGGAACCTGTATTTCAAGGATTAATATTTATTTTAATAAAATACTGTAGATAGTGGAAAATTGTCTGAATCTTCTCTACCTTTCATTTAATCAATTTTATAAAATACTCCTAAAGGATGCAAGAGTGAAAACAGACCCTCAAAGAAAAATAATAGATATATTTGTTCACAGAAATGTTACTACCTTCAGTCCCTTTTCACATTCTTTATCTTTAGATTTTGATTAAATGTATGTACCTGTTAGTGTATGAGATCTATAAAACATGTAATTCCTGCAAACAGAGGCAATATATCTTAGTTTACTGTACATTAACCATTATAACTGATTTAAGACTAAGGTCCCTTAAAAAATAACTGTTGACAGGGAGATAAGCACTGTCAGTGAATTAAGATCATAAGACAGAGGATATTATTGGTAAACAGTAAATTGCTGAGGATTTGTGCCAATGATCAATACTTTCTGATTTCTATTAGGATTTATGTCTTTTGCCAGCCATCATTTATCTTATCTCACACGTTTACATGCAATGTTTACCTTCTGCCTCAGCAGTTGTTACTGGCCAAGAAGACGATGAAGCAGCAAATTGAGTTCTGACAAAATCCTCTTAAGCAATGTCCAGAGGAAATCAATCACTTCCTAAACAATCACTGCAGCCAGTATTTCATCCCCTGAGCTGTGAAGGAAGTGCCAATATACCACCTAACCCTTCAATAAGTAAAGGTTACCTCCAATGTAAATGACCAAATATAAATTTTATTCAATGTTTAATCCTATTTATAATTGAATCCTGGAGGAATTTAACTGGGATTTTTTCAACTGTTAGAGAAGTGCTACAGTATGTAGATGGTTACATTGACAAAGACAAAGATATTTTGTTAACAATCACACACATTTCTACCAGCCTGCCATTTTTTCTGTGTTGCTGTGATAATGTTTTTAATGATGATGGTTTTTATGGAATGTATAGTATTTTGTAATACATAATTTATTCTATTCAAGACTAAGATACATGACATAAATAGACAAATACCACCACCCTGAGAAGTTGGCCAACATCCCAAAAACAATAAATGCCAAACCAGAGTCAAACATAAACATATATGGCCCAGGAAATTTCCATACTCGAGAGTATGGACAAGGGGACTTTTTAGGCCAGAGTACAACATTTAGCAGAATTCTTAGAAGAAAATGTCACAAAATAGCAAAGCAAGCTGTATTTAATAGTCCATAAAAGCAGTCCATCACTAACAAGGGTTTAGGGTGTAAGTAAGCTGAATGCCATTTATGACTGGATTGAACACAATATATTGTCTGGTTTTGATGTAAATTATGATTAATTGAGCCCCAACATATGTTTCGTTGTACTTCAGGGGGTATCGTAACTTGGGTAAGAACCCGATTTATACATATGCAAATAACAAGGGTTGATAATAAAATAAATGAACAATATAATAGTTCATAATAATAAATGATTGGTGTTTGGGTGTTGGCGTTTGGGTCCATAGAGCTGACAATCTATTATTAATTAAAAGCTAAACCTGTGATGTTGCTAAATGTTATTGTTGCTTTAGACCCAAGAGTTTACTATCTACATTCCCATTAATTTGCCAAATCCCCTACTTACAGTAGGCCTGGTCTCTGTTTAGTGTTAAGGTCCCCATACATGCATTTACCCTAGATATGCGCTAGATCAGACAGGTCCATCAAACAGGTAACGGATATGTCCGTAAATCCTGATCGAATGTCATTTCTTTGGATGGGGACCTGGGACCATCCAAAGGATTGACGAGGACTCAGGCACCTAAAAAGGTGCTCCTTGATTCCAGTCCATTTGACAGGGCGCCCCAGTGCACACTCGAACAGGTAATCAATCAAACGCCCGTCATGCCATATATGGGCACCTTAAGAGACATATTTTGGATGCGTAATCCCACAATTAATTTATTCAATGGACGAGTTAACCCTCCTGCACACCTGTCCACCAGCATTTAAGTACGCACAATCAGAAAGAGTTGGCAGGTTGACTATTTTAATTTATTGAAAAGCCCTGTCTAGGCAAAGGCCCTAAGCGACCAGTATGAATATTTCAGGGAGGAAAAGATTCACAAATGGGTCAAATTGTTTACTTGTTGTATTCAATGGATTGCCTTACCGTAGTGCAATTATACACTGTTTTCCCATACCACAAAAATGCTCCCAGTCTTAATGTTTCATTGCATCTTCCATATACAATCAAGGAGTATAGTTTGTGCAGGTACCACTCACATTATTGTTAAAGGTAGACAGCTTTAGCTAAAACTGACAGAAAAGAGTAAGCTAGAGATAATATGCTTCCCCAACTGTGACACTGTTTTTTGTATTATGAATGATATGTTTGCATATCGCACACACACTGTGACAACTATTCTACATGCTAGAACCAACACAGTTTACTCCCACTAAATAAATACAGAGAAATACAACTAATCAGATGTTTCTACAATGCACTTCAAGGCTCTTTTAACAAGCAGTAAATGAGCTTGAAAAAGAGCATCTGCTCGAAATGCGTCCCATTGTTCCTATTGAGCCCCCAGTATCTGTAAGCAGGAAGCGATCTCATCCCCAACCAAGAAGTGAGGTCCTCCTTGAAAACACATGGCCCTGAGAGATCCACCCTTGTAAACCTCTCTCAATGTGAGTATCTTGTCTGTTGTTTTGTCTCATTTTGTTTCAATTTGTTTTATCTTATCCTATTCCACATTATTTAACCATTTGTTGTACTAGGTTGTGCGCCTCTGTCCTTGTTCTTATTTGCACACCTACACACAACTTAAACACCCATTCCTCATACTGACTCCATTTTACTCTGTGATCCTTGCTCTGGCCCCATACACCAACTGAGGGCCTTTCTGGCTACTGATATCACTAAAGCTGTGTAATCACTGCTGAAGGTTGTGTGCAACTACCCATTATCTTTCTTAGTAAATGAGCTTTAACCTGACATTGTTAGACAATGTTGCTGACATAAGAAGTGAAAACTTATCTCTCCTCCTATCCTTTCTCTAAATGTTGCTCTGTGTCACAATAGGAAAAAAAGGTCCAGAAGGGCTGACAGTAGGAGTAAACAAGAACTGAGAAGTACATAGCAAACTTATAGAAGGCTAAATATAATCAAGAGAATTATTCTTTCACCACAAATTACCTTTGGCTGAAGTCAAATCATAAGACTTTTTTTTTGTCCACTACAACCATCCTAACTTATTGTCCCGATACATCTAGTAACAAACCTTTTACCTGTTCATATGACTAGGCCTTATCCCTAAGGAGACGATGTGTAGCAAAATGCTAGGAGAGGGAAGGTGTTAAGATGAATTAGGTTCCGCTAAGAAATGTTGGAGCTAATGAGGAACAGCTTTGCCAATAGCAGTGATCAAACCTAGTATAGACTACTGTGAGGCATTAGCCATATTTGAAAAACTGTACTGGATAAACTTCATACAGTATAAGGCTAGGACTCCACAACATCAATATCCCAGCACTTGGCATGCGTAAAATAAGAGGTTTCCTTTGTCTCCACAGCTGCTTTAGGGATGTATTGTATTGACAAAAAATTAACACGTAGCACTGCTTTGATGTTAACTCGCTTAATGTGAATACAGGCATGTACATAATACATTGAGTGCGGCAAAAACACGAAGGGATGCTAGATGAAAAATAAACACAACTTTATAAATCGATTCCTTACTCTAGCTCATTTTCTCTAAAACTCCCTAGTGGTCAGCCCATACAGAAACAGAACAGAACACAAGGTAGTCTGCTTTGATTTTCCGCCCTCTCTCCTCCCCTTCACATCCCCAGAATCATGTGAGGAGGAAAAGCATCATTGTCTGCTTAACATGCAAGTCAATCCGCCTCTTGCTGGATTAGAAACAAATGTTGTTTTCACTAATGCAGAGCATTGCCAGGTAGAGTTCAGTCCACTAACGAGGTTAATTAGGATTATGTGGATGCTAAGTTGTCCATAACTCTGTCCTCAAACTCACTTGAAACAACATAAATGTTATTTGCTCCTTTCTGTTTCTTCTTTATAATTTCAACATTGGTCTCATATCATCTACAGCAGTTGCATATTAAAGTTCTTTCTAGGTCTCAGAGGAGTGAGTGACAGAAACAAAGTAATTCTGCTAGTTCCCAATCACTAAATTGGATGCTTTTCATAGCTTCTTTCTGGCGAAGGTGAATAAAAATGATAGTAGTCAGTTTTGTGCATTTCTGCTGACCTCTGGGTAGTAATTAGAATGTTAGATGTGAGGTTTTCTCTGAGGTAGACTGTTGGCCCACATAAAATAAACTGCCCATGAGAGAATGGAGAGCTGATCGACTCATGGTGTTTGATTTATTGTGCCCTTTAAAACATGAGGATCAAACACTCGCGGTGTATATTACGTTTGACACTGTGCTAAATCTGCTTGTCATGGGATACTTCAAGAAGCATTTTTCAAACATAAAAGCATCTGCTTTTATAAAGCACCATGCTATGCTCCTCATTCTCACAATATGATAAGAAACTCTGTGTGTTTTACCAGCAGGGTACAAATGACAAATAGCAAAGAGAAGAAATAATTACAGTATGTGGAATAATTTAGGTTGCCCTGATGTAAACTTGGGCTTATGCTGTTCATTGCAGATGAGACTACTACTTGCATAGTACTGAAATTTAATGAGAAATTAGAGATTTGCAAAGTGCTGGGTTACATTCTTTCCTTTTTTTACAGCTCGTTTATCACATTATTTACTCTGCTCTGTGTTACAAATGTTGAATGTCAGTACTAACCGTGCCCAGTCTGCATAGGTGACAATTGGATAATGCTAGCCATACACATGCCGATAAGCGGCCGGTTTTTAACCTGACCGATGGGCGTGCACATTCGCGCCGTCGGTCAGGTTAAAAATCGGCCGCTTATCGGCATGTGCCCCACGGCATGTCGCCCCACAGCTCGGCCGGCCAGAGAACGGACATGTCCGATATTCTCTGGCCGGCGAAAGCCGATGCAAGCCGATGTCATAAGCTTCAATGAAGACGGCGTCTTCATTGCAGCTTATGGCCGGCACACAAAGGGTGCCAGCCGACTGAAGGGGCCCCATAATGCACCGGGGTGCAAACGTGATGACGTCATCACGTTAGCATCCCGGTGCATATCGGGGCTGGTCTGCCTGCACACCATCGGGGTGTGTATGGCAGCCTTAAGACAGTTAAGCTAATTGTTAAGGGAACAAATATATTAAAGAATTGTACATTGTAGATGTACAATCCACAAATATTAAATAGTTCTATGGAACAATAAGTCTCCTAAATTAAAACATTTAATTTAATGGAGGGACCTAAAAAGACTATATCAATCAACAAATACTTTCCAAGGTCTACTGGATATTCAGTTTTCTGAACAGGCTTATTAATCAGTCATTTTACCTAGGAAGTTGTATCTGTACTGTGATAATGGGCAGTTATGTCCCTCCAAAAGTAGCTTACAATCATTCAGAGTACTACAATTAGGCAAAATGGTTGTTTGTCAGACAGAGCACAGATACAGAATCTATAGCTAATTAATTCTCAAATGAAGCAAAACCATGGATTGATTTGTTGGTAGAGATACTGCTGTCAGAATCTCATATCTTCTACTAGGATACCAAATGGCAAATGGGACTAATAAATAAAAAAAGAAAAAAAGGTAAAAAATAAAGTACTGAAAAGCCATTTGAAATAAATGAGTGACGTTTCCTACCTACCTACACCATAGACCGAATTCCCCCCAAATAAGTAGGCATTTAAAAAGGAGGGGTTTGGATGTTGAGCGTGCAACTTCATCTGGTAGTGCCAAGCCCAGGGGTGTGAACACATCAGAGTACATGGCCAAGGTTAGAGAAAGGCTGAAAGACGACCACAAGGGCGGCACGGTGGGAGTGGGAGCAGGAAGAGCCACTTTTCTTATGGTCCATGTTTATTTTGGTCCCCCTTCTTATCCTCTTTCACTCTTATTGTATCTCATTCGCCCTTTTTGACTCTCCGTATTCGCTGTCACCGATTCTTGCTTTTTTCCCTACCTCTTTTCCATTGATGCATGGATTCCGTTTCGTATTACGATATGGATATCCTTTTTTTCTGATTTTTTCTTAGCTCTGCTCCTCACTTTTCTTGGTTTCTTTTTTCATTATTTCTCTTCCAGTCGTCGTGGGATCTTCGTGTTCGTTTTGCCGTGTTCTTTGCTTACCAGGTTTATCAATTCTTGTGTTCGTTCCACGGGGCGTCTTGTACCTGTCCTGGGTTTTCGGTGGAGGTAATCGTTTTACTAAATGTTGTTGATGCATATCTTTTCGTTTATTTATGTGTTTTAGACTATTTTTAAGCATGTATATTGCTGCTTGTTCCTTCCTGCGTGGATAGTGTCCCCCTCGATCTCTAATTCTGTTTCCTATTGATATCTTTCCTTCTTCCGGTTTCTTTGTCCTCCCCTTTTTTTATTTTGCGTTACTCTACCACGTCTTACTTCTATAGTTTATACCTTCTTGTATTCTCTGCTCTGTTCGTGCGTTGGGGCCGTCCCTTAGCTTTCGTGTCCTACACTGTCCCTCACGTCCTCCGTCTGTTGCCCTTCCCCCCTTTGACGCTCATTTTCCCTTCTTTCCCGCCCCTTTTCCCCTCTCTCCCCCTTAATTCCTCTTTTTCTCCCTTTTCCCTCCCGCCCTCCCTCTCCCTCACGTCCTTAATAAATGGTAATAAAGTGATTACAGAGATCATGATAGGCTTGTAGGCTGTTAAATGAAATATTTTCATTTTTCAATAATTTTTATTTGAGGGTTTTGGTGGTTTTTAACAATATGTAGTACAGTAACAAAACAAAAACAATCAAGTTGCAAATCATCCATGCAAGTAGAGGCAGTTAGTCATAAATGTTGGCACACGGTAACAGCAATATTGTTAACAGAATAAAAGGGAGTAAAAGTAATGGCAGCTAGTGCTGCAATAGTATAGGGCAGTTTACCTTTGAGACTACCCCAGTCATACCATAGATATTAAAAGGTTCTGTACAGACCAACTACGTAAGCATCTGAGTAAAAGGACAGGAGGAGTCACTTGGTAACTAATAACTAGAGAAGATCATGGGGTAACGGGGGGGGGGGGGAGGAGGGTAGTTGTGGGTGGGAAGGCAGGGGGCGGGGGCATGGGGAACAACACCCCTTAAGGGTGTGGCTAAAAGGGTCGTATGTGGTGCGGCCGGGGCGCATCAATACATGTGGAGCGTGTGTCTCCGTAGCATGTGGTTTAACCGGTATAATCTATCACAGTCGTGGCGACTGTGGCCTCTCGGTATAGGTGGGATGGTGGCGTGGGGATCAGGGTGACCATATGTTTGAGGAATTTGGGTGCTTGTCCAGTGAGAATGCTGGAGAGTTTTTCGTTATGAAGAACGAATCTATCGTGCTCAGCACTTCGAAAAGGAGGTCAGTCTGCTTCGTTCCATAGAGTTGGGTATGGTTTTATTTGGCGGCCAGCAAGACGACGATGCCAATTTGGGTTGCTGTGATTTGTTCAGGCCTGGGCGTGTTAGTGGAAGCAACATTGGACCGAAGGATCCTGGGAAACTCGTGATTGAACAATCTGTTTTGATAGGACCTCGGACTCCGGATCCATAAGAAAACGGGACAGCATAGTGAACAGGACCACAAGATGTGTCAGGAGCGTCGCCAACCGAGCACATCCCCTGAAACAGCGGATTCAGTACTGCTGCGGATAGGATGTGGCTAGCCGATTAGTGTTACATCTTGTCATCCCTGTAAAGGCTGACGTCGAGCAGCCGTCGTGGCAAGCGCACGCGAGCCCAGGCCGTGTCCTAGATCTGTTGCCACTCACGCGGGTCCTATGGAGGCTTATGAGGTTCGAGTCTCCCATTTACGTGGACATAGGCGTGTGATTGGTGGTGGTGAGAGTGTTTTGTAAGGCCAGAATTACAGGATTGTAATAAGTGATAGGCAACTAGGCATATCGAATTCGCGTATTCGCGCAGTATCCAGCCTATTTCGATTACCATATTCGTAATCTCGAAATATCCGCCTACGACCTGAATTGCGATCTAACGAATCGCAATGCGCCCCTATATGCTCAATGCTGCAAGTCCAATGGAGATGGCGGATCCGAAATCGCGATTATCCGAAAGCCAATGCGACCAAATACGCGCAAATGCCTGCAGTCAGGAGAATGGCGAATCCCGAAATTGCTATTATCAAAAAATCGCAATGCGACCTAATAGTGCGCAATAACTTGAAGTCAATGGAAGGGCGGAATCCGAAAAATTGCCGATGATCCAGAAACGGACAATGCGACCAAATTGCGCAATCATAAGTCAATGGATCTCGATATTCACGACTGGGAGAATAGCCCGTCATTTCCGTTTTTAAAAAAGCGCATTGCGATTATAATAATCGCGATCCCCTATCAGTTGCAATGCATCGCGCTTATAGAAGCCGCGATAAATCGCGAAAAGATCGCGATCTGCAGTCGGATTCCGCTGATATCTTCGCGAATATTCGCGAATGGCGAAGTAGCGATATTCGCGCTAAATTTTCGAAAATCGAATTATTCGAGCCAACACTAATTGTGTAATCATTTAGGCTGTCTAGGATATGGAACAGATATGTTTCTACACAAAGTAAATATGGGGGGGAGGGAGGGGGGCGATACATTATGTGGTGAGTCCAGTGTTTGGATCGGAGGTAACGAACAGCTCAGGGCCTGGGATCTGGAGGGTAATCCCGTAATGTCTGTCATTTGGATCAAACTCAACCCTTTGAAAAATTGGAAGGCATAGAAAAAATTATGTTCGTCCCCCCAGTGAAAGCTCCTAGGGAGTCAATACCCGCCGTGTCAAAGGATTCCAAACAACGGGAGGCAGCGGCTAGGTTTGGTGGACATGGGGCGGAGGAACTAAAGGCGACCGACTCCCAGACCCGAAGGGCATAGCCATTGATGGGGGGTGGTGAGTTGTGGCTGGGACGGAGAATTTTGGGTGGGTAGCCTGGTAAAACACTTGCAGGTTTCGTAAGTGTGGAGGGCAGCCTTATTGTAGACCCACCTGGGGCGAGGCGGACTGAAAAAGTTGCGGGATAGCTCCAAGATGCACAGCTGTGTAGTATTTGGTGAAGTGAGGGACCCCCAACCCCCCAGACCGCTTATGAGTGTACATGGTAGCTCTATTGTAAATGAAATATTTTTGACAGTCCAGTTTTTTTCAATATTTTGACATCCACAGTTTAGGCCAGGGCTCTACTATGTTTTTCTGAACACAGAAAAATCACAATGACTGCATCTTTGGAATGAGCGCGTGCCCGCGATGTGCGTATGTCCACCCCATGGAGAGGATGGGACACATAAGGACTGGTACATTCAGAATGAATGGGAAGCGTACAGAAGATGAGGCCACTTGAATTTTGCTGCCTTTCGGCAAAACATAATGGAGCCCTGGCCTTAACCTGTATGAGCATCTGCTGGCAAGACAGTAGTTGAAGGGTCTCAGACAAAGTTTTAGGATTAGGAAGCAGAATCCTCAATCCCTTCCCTACAGTTTGTATGTACTAGCCAAAACAAATTTAATGCAGCAGGCTCACAACATGTTACCTATACGTGTTAGTCATTTTCTATTTAAGAGGCTACGTCCTTTTAATAATAATTTATTAGTGGCACAAATTTAATGACATTCATCTGTTCTTGGGACAGAATTACCTTCATTTGTATCATTTGTATGTGTAGCATGTACGTGTAATGTTTAATGAACGAGTTGGCTTGCATACAATATACTAATAACCAAGGAAACATACCATCCTGCCAAAAAACAGAAAACTACCTGGTCTTTTTGTCTATAGTTAAATATACTATTTAACTATAGAAAATCTAAAACAGAACTTTATATTTAATACCAACTCAAAATTTTGAATTGTCTTTTTAAAAGAGCCAGCATTATGGAACAGTAATAGTAAGAAAGCACTTTGAAATTGAAAGTTGCGGAAGATCTATACACACATTTTCAGTTTTGGTCACTGTGTCATGTTTTTGACACAGTGCACATTCTGTTCTATAAAGTGGCGAGGGTAAGCAAGCAACAAAAAAGGCTTTAGACCTGCAGCCATCCTAGCCCAAGAGTGGTAGCAGCACTGTGTGGTGCCTTGACACTTGCCTAGTACCTTTTATATAATCTGTGTTTTTGTTTATTTAAATTAGATTTTTTAAATACAGATGGGTTATCAAACAAGTATATTGTACATTTAATACTTAAAGTCAATTACAAAGCAAGACTTTATATGATATAAAAATAACAGAGAAAACTGCATAGCATAAGCCAGCATAGAACCACCTGAATCTCTGCACATGAAAAATCACAGGAAGGAGGTTTTTTGTTTTAAGTGTATGTTTGTGTTTTTATCTTTTCTGAATACCTTATTTGATATTTATTTTTTCTATTTGTATCTTTGCTGCTGAAACTGTATGATTGCAGCTAGCTGTATCTTTTATAACTACAAAAAGTCTGTGTGACATCTGCTATAACTTTGCAATAAAGTCTACATTTACATATCAATCCAGAAATAACAAATAGGTAGCAAAAAAAAATACAGTATAAATGATGTCTCTTTTACATTTTTTCCTTAGATGCCGCATCTGGATCTGGAGAAGGAGGTAAGATAACATTTGCTTTATGAAACACTTTCCTTTATACAATGAACATATTAATGTTTTTATTTATATAAAGGCAAATATAGTTTTAATACTTTCCAGCCACACACTTCTGCTATACCACATCTAAAGGAACCAACAGCTAGACAGAATGATTATACTACCATGTATTGTAATTGTTTGAAAATCAATCAATTCCTTTCCAAAGCTGTGCGCATGCCCCGTAATATTACCAGATACAAAATTGATCAAGATACTTAAACGATCAACAAGATTTATCAACAATCACTTTTGGTCTATCTATTCAGGTAAAAAGGAATCGTAGGACTGATCCAAAAATCAAACCATGTATGCCAACCTTAAGAAAGAGCCTAGCACAAGAAAAACACTTCTATCTAGATTGTATAACTGTCTGCATCCTGTTGTATTGTAAATGGGAGGTGATAAGCACCCAATTATTTTCATCAAATCAATCAACATGTTACAACTCTTGGCAACATTTAAAAGTGGGAATGCTGGAGATGACACTGGACACTTCCCACATGCATACGTTTTCCAGCTTTTTAACTTAATTTAATTGGAATTGAAGAGAGAAGAAAGTGCCTTTACCTTGTTAGGAGAATGCTGTGCGGTAGATGCTGGCGAGTTCACTAACTGTGCCTGGCCACTCTTATATGACTGCATCATTTGTGCCATAATATCTGATTCAAACTGCAAACATTGTTCTTTTGAGTTATTAAGGACCATATTGTTATTTAAGTGTCTGCCTTGTATAATATATGTATAGACAAGTACAGAAAAAGTAATATTTAGCAGCATCACCTGAGTTGAGGGCATAACTATCAGGATGGGGTGGATGCTTTGTTTTCAGCATGTTATCATTGTGGCAAGATTGTGCCTTGATTCCAATCGTTTTATGTGTTTTATAGAATGCAAAGAACGTCAGCAATGGAATTGTTAGTACACTGAGTTACAGACTTACTTTAAAATCTTACATTTACAGTTAACTGATGCAATTATATATTTATGAGCCATGTATAAAAAGAACTCTAAAATAAATAGCTGGATGTAATTATAGATATACAGTATATACTACATACATTTACAAAGTCACTTACATAAGGACTTTCCATCTATCAATATTAGACTGTTTAGTATAAACACTAAAATGTTTTAAAAGGATGTTGTAAGTACAATGCAAGCAATTAAAAAAAATTATTGTAATCCTGTGCAGCAGAGACTTGATTACAGGAAGTCTAGTTATTAAATAGATTAGATGACATTGTCAAACTGTCCCTTTATAAATTGCTATTTGCCAGGTTTAAATTACCTGCCATACATCTACAAATAGCAGAAGTACACATTTAAATATATTTAAATAGGGAATGTCTTGAAGGTAAGTGAACACTTCAAAATTCAAGTTAATGAATTACAGCACTAACATCTTAAGGTGAGATTCACAGCAAGCCTCTATGCCTAAAGTGGACCTGGCATGACCTTGAGGGGGGCACACTCCTCACACCCCCCCCCCCCATTCCCTCCCCACCAGGTCTGCCACACTGTTTTCCAAATAAACGTTTAAAAATGTTCTCACACACAACATAGTTTGAATATCTCCACTGTTAAAACATTTGATTTTACATCTTGTAAATTATCAGTCCATGTGACAAGCAGCCCAATGTATTGCAGTCATGTAAAAAGTTAATACAGCCTAGATTAAAGCAAAACAAAAATGTTTTGAAAAATAATATTATATATTATCTATAATATATTACAATATATATTACAGTGGAGCTTTTTTTTCTATCTATAAAAACAATAGGCTGTGGTACTGTCACTGTGACTCAAAGTTAGGACAGGGTGCCTGGGAAAAGCAGGACTGTCAGTTACAATTACTCAGGAAACAGCAGCATCTCGTATTTATCCTTAGAGTGGCTACACACAGAATTCTTTACATTTTAAGTGAACTTTAAAGGGCCCCAAAATGGCAGATGGCACAGGACTAGTTACTATTTGTGCCTTTGGTCTTTTTCTAGCTGTTTATCCCGCAATAACATGTTTAGCATTATTTGTTATGCAATCTATCTTTATACCCATTTTGGTAGAAGCAAGGGTTCACTTCCTCATATTTAAACCACCAGCAAGGAGAACAGTGAGAAGCTCAGTAGTAACTTTTTAATGTGATCAGTTTTGTCTTCTATCTTTTGGGTCCTCTCTCCAAAAGTAAAGCCGACATAAAAAATTCTCACGCAAGAAATATGCGGAGAGGGAAGAGTCTTTTGGAGAGAAGGGAGCATATTGTATCTTAGTTGTCGAGGTAAAAACTTTGTTTTTGTGGAATACGTCTTTGTGGTCTCTCCTGGTTGCCTCTATAGAACCGGAGGGAGACACAGTGAATTATGGGTACTGGTCTCGAACTTCGGTGTACGGTACGCTTTAAATGGAGAGTATGGGATTAATCCCAATAAAAATAAAGAGGCATATGTAGTAGGCGCCCAGTGTTTGTTTTTCAGATATTATTTACATCAACGCTATTTCGGGGCTATCAATGCCAATCTTCTTCATGATGAATAATTTTTTGTTTTATCGAGATTATACTCCACTGAAGCTTGAAGATTTAGGCTGGTCTGACAGACTCCTTGAAGTTTTAAGGCTTGTCCCTGACAGACGATCCGACCTGAATGTCGGATCGTCCTGTCAGACAGCTTAAAATCTTCAGCTCCCAGTGGAGATAACGTGATAAAAACTAAATATAATTCGCCTGAAGAGTGCATGCTAAGCCACAAACGCGTTGATTAAATAATCTGAAAAACAAACACTTGGCGCCAACTATGCCTCTTTTAAGTTTTAATGGATTAATCCTACTCTCCATTTAAAGCGATCAGTAGTTGTAGTCGTATCTCTGAAAAGAATAGCATCACGCCATAGATCTTAAACGGCAGATACACCGTTGATTATATGTATTTGTGTTTCGTGCTTGCTCTATATCAAGTTAGAGTACAACTGGCACCCTCCCCCTATCTCATCAATAGTGAGATTTTTGCAATCTATTGATAACGATGATATTTACATTAATATGACTGAGGGGTTCCTCGAAGGTGTCCTTTCAACAATATATGACACAATTAACTCTTAAAAAAGATTCACATTACATTTTATTAGGGTAAATACATATTTTCTTTTTTTTAATACATAATTATTTTTTAACAAAAACAGCAATTTATCAAGAAGACCCTTTCACTAGAAGCATTAAAAAGATTCATAATCAACACAAAAAATAATAATGTGCTTTTTGTCATTTTACCTTACCAGGGGTGATGGGTATTAATTTTACCTGTTACATCATCATTTTACATCTGTGCATCAACTTCTCATTCAGGCATTTTTTTTTCATAGCTTTAATCTGGGAGTTTTTTCCCTCATTCCTTTCAAGATAGATAAATAAAAGAAAATAGTTTGTTTCCCTTTCTATTTCTTGAGCCTTGTCTCTATTTTACTCTTCTTCTCCAATTTTTCTTTGCTCTTGTTTTGGTGTCTTTCCTTTCCTTTTCTTTGTGCATCTTTGCCTATATAATACTTCTCTATTTCTTAATGTGCACACCCTTCTAGATCACACCCCCTATCTCTCCCCATCTATGTGCCAAAGCCATGCTATACAATGTGTGCCCTCATATGCACCCTTTTTGCTGCTTCATGTTACCAGCCCAGAAAATTTTTGGTCATCCTTATTGCCATATGCCTATATACATATTTCTTATTGGGTTTGACCCGCCCCTAGTGTAAATTATATTCCCTGTTCCATGTTCCATGTCATAAACACAGGGAGTGCAATTATAGCAAGTGTATTTTTTATGAATATTTTTTATATTATTGAACACAAACATGTTTTCAATGAACCCAAAAACTCATTAATATCAAGCTGAATATTTTAGTTTGGCGTAGTTTTTTAGTTTTGTTTTTGTTTTAGCGATTTTAGGGGGATATCTGCTGTTTGCAGGTTACTCTTACTGTGGGCATAATTATTAGGCAACTAACAAAACAAATTTTTACCCATTTCATTATTTATATTTTTACCTTGAAACAATATAACATCTCAACATTCACAAGATACATTTCTGACATTCAAAATTCAAAAACAAAACCAAAACAAAGCCGTGACAAATATAGCCACCTTTCTTTTCTTTGCAAGGACACTCAAAAGCCTGCCCAATCCTGGATTCTGTCAGTGTTTTTGACTGTTCACCATCAACAGTGCGTGCAGCAGCAAACCACTCCCCCTCCCCGACCTGTTCAGAGAGGGTACTGTGTTCCCTCCTTGTAACTCACACATTTGATGATGGACCACAGTGTTCTCAATGGGGTTCATATCATGTTGAACAAGGATGCCATTCCTTAGTATTTCCTTCTTTATCCCTTGACTTGCCAGCCCCGAGCTGTGCTGTACTTGACGCTGTGATGGAGCATTGATCCTGCATGAAAATCCATGTTTTTCTTGAAGGATGCAGACTTCTTCTTCCTGTAGCGATGCTTGAAGATGGGTCCTTTCAGAAACTGCTGGCAGTAGGACTGGGAGTTGAGCGTGACTCCCTCCGGGCGGGTCACTCCAAAAGGCCCACAGCCTCATCTTTGATGATACGCAGCCCACCATACTACTCCACCTCGCACCTTGCTGCATCTGATTATGACTCGCTCTCTCTGCCCTTAACCATCCACCAGAGTGGCCCATCCATCTGGCCCCATCAGACCACTCTCCCTTTCATCATCCATAACACCTTAGTAAAATCGAGTCTTCAGGGTAGTTCTTGCCCAGTCTTGCCATTGTTTTCAGCTTGTGTGGTGGTCGTCTTCAGATCAGGGCCTTTTCTTGGACTGCGTTGGCGCATGTCGCTGAGTGTTGCACACCTTGGGCTTTTGGGCACTCCAGTGATGTTCAAGCTCAACTTCACCCTCCTGTTTAAAATGCCTACTTATTATTTGTGGGGGAAATTCGGGTCTATGGTGTAGGTAGGTAGGAAACGCCTCTCATGTGGATATTTCAAATGGCTTTTCCGTACTTTAAGTTTTTATTTAACTTTTTTTTCCTTTTTTTATTTTATTAGCTCCCCATTTGGCCATATTTGTATCCTAGTAGAAAATATGGAGATCTGACAGCATGTCTCTCTACCAACCATCAATCCAATGGTTTTTTTGCTTTCATTTGATGAGATTAATTACTATAATCTTTATTGTGGCTCTGTCGACAAACACCATTTATGCCTAATTGTAGTTACTCTGATGATCGTAGCTACTTTTTGGAGTGGACAAACTGCCCATATCACAGTGTACAAGATACAACTTCCTAGTAAAAGTGTAACTGAGAAAGCCTGTTCAAAAACTGAATAGCACGGGACCTGCTGTGTGTGCTGACTGCATTCCCCGTGTGTGCTGGTGTGTCCACTTTCCTGTGGATATCTGTTGTCGTCTGGACTCACGTGCCGTCCGCTCTGTGCGACCAGGCGCTTGGGTCTTTTATACTGTGTAGGATCCTTTTGTCCCACTATCCTGTGCGTGCTCTGATTGCAATATTTGGTGGGGTGAGGGTTGGTGACATCTACGTTGGGTACAATGCCCAACTCGATAGGTGTTCGGTGTCCACCGGGTTGAAACACATAGACGGGGGTGGGGCGCCTCCAGCAACGGTCGGAGCGGCCAGACCAACCCCGAGGGGGGTGCAGGCCGAGACCACCCCGAGAAGCCGGGATGCATAACTATGACGGCATCACGTTTGCACCCGGGGCATTATGGGCCCCGTCAGTCGGGCTGGCACCCGTGTGGGGGCGCCAGAACT
>CM070036.1:80854297-80876061 GCA_036250615.1 Ptychadena robeensis | reverse complement strand
GTGTTATTGTGTGTTTGTATCTCTAATGTATTGTACAGCGCTGCGCAATATGTTGGTGCTATATAAATAAATGATAATAATAATAATAATAAAAAAGTCAAATCATCAAAGATATATCACATATATTATACAGATGCCTGGGGGCTACGGTACTGGGTATTATAAACATCATCCAATATCACTTTCCCCCTTCTAATCTATGTGTAATATACAAAGATCAAACAGACGCCTTAGAGAGGATGTAAATATTTAGTCCAACTCCAATTTAGCCCAATTTCTGGGCTTCTTCAGATGGGGAGCAATCTCCCCCTGCATGTGAATCAAAGGTATATATCACCAGTATTTCAACCATGCTTGAAAAGAGTAATAAAGAAACATGATTATACATCAATATCCTAAGCTGTCCATACACATACACCCACCACACTGGGTGATTCCAGTCGCATACACCAACCATTATGAGTGGTTCCAGCCCTAAGTAAGGGAGTAACTTACAATTATGTGTTCTCCAAGGGAAGGAGGGTCAAGAACCCAGGGTAAGGATGAACCAGCTGTGCCTTACCAATAGCCAAAGGTAAGGCCCATATGCCCATGTGTCCCCCTCCAAGGAGTGGACCTCCAACAGAAGAGGGGGTAGCAGAGAGAGGATAATCAGGCGACCCACGAAAAAACAGGGAGCCCTAAAATCCCACATAGTCCTAGTGGAGCAGGAAAAGACCATAGTTAAATCATCTTACCCTAATGATTCAAGGGTTAACAATTGATGGGATATCAACACTTGGGATCTTACTAAAGTTACTCAGAATGGCCCACAGTCCACAGGAAGTGAACATAAATCTATAGGGAAATAACTGGGTCCAAGTCCATCTGCAAAGCAGGGAATAGATCCTTAGGTATTAGGGGTGGGTCATTAGCAGAGTAACGCCCTCTGCCTGATTTGCTGAAATCCTGGATATTGCCAGGAAATCAACATAAAAAATGTCACTTCCCGGCCAAAACAGGAGGGTTGACAGGTATGCACCCAGCTGCCACCCCATGAGGCAGAGCTACATCACGACCACATGACCACATTAGGGTTATGGTGGGGAAGGAGTGAGGGTGGACCTTCCAGTCCACAGGGTCCACCCACCCAATGTGTGCTGTGATGTTGCATGCTTATGTGGACACAGTGCACATATAAAAGGGGACTGATGACCACTGAAACAGACAGCTTAGGACCCACCAAAAGAAACAGGGTCCAGGATCAGGCCAGTTAGGATCTGCTAAAACCCCTCTTTTTCCCCTCCTTAAAGGGGAAGACTAACTATTTGACTATTACTGTGATAGTTAGTTTGCATGGTTTTGTTTGAAAGCATAGGTGAACTCCCTATCATATTTTGACTATTGTAGATCATCTCCGGTACCTTATGATCTTTTCCCTGCTTTGCAGATGGACTTGGACCCCTTTATTTCCCTATAGATTTATGTTCACTTTCTGTGGACTATGGGCCATTCTGAGTGACTTTTGCATTCTGAGTGACTGTTGGAGGTCCACTCTTCGGAGGGGGAACCCCTGGGCATGGGGGACTTTCCTTTGGCTACTGGAACCACTCATAGTGGTTGGTGCATGCGACTGGAATCACCCATAGTGGTAGGTGTATCTTTTATGGACATGCTTAGGATATTGATGTATAATCAGAATTTTTTATTACCCTTTTCAAGCATGGTTAAATTCCTGGAGATATATACCTTTGACTCACATGCAGGGAGAGATTACTTTGAAGAAGCCCAGGAATTGGGCGAAATACATTGGGGGTTCATACAAGGGATTACAGCCTCCCTACAGTGTCTGTTTGATCTCTATATATTAGAAGGGGAAAAACGATATTGCATGACGTTTACACCACCCAGTACCATGGCCCCCAGGAATCTCTATGATATTTGTGATATCTCTTTGATGATGTGACTTCTATTGAAAAATATATTTATTTATTTTTACTTCATGTGATTTTTTACATGTATGCCTTAAAAGTCCCCACTAGGGCTCATCCTAGTGTTTGAATTTGCTTTCATGTTGTATAGGTCTTATTCACAAAGTATTAACCTCAGTAAATCAACAGAAAATCAAGCAAAACTAGTTACTTATATCTTGCCGTCATACTTTGTTTAATGTAAATGTACAACGTCTGGCTACAAGTATTTATTTATAAGCCTGCATAAAAGGAAAGTGGCATGGGGCCAAACAAGGAGTGTAACAAAGACCTTTTATTCAAGCAATCCCTGTGGTGCATTGGCAGCACAAGAGGTAGGGCTTGGGTCTGCCTGTGATGGTCATTATTCTCTATGATGCAACCCAATGAAAACCCTGCCCACACAATGTAAACTGGATAAAACAAACTAGTAATAACATACAGTGCTAAATGGCCTGCTGTCTTAAACACTTAATTAGCTAGAAGTCTCATTTGTAATAGTAAGTATGGTAAAATATCAGCCAAGAGACAGCCCCATTCTCTCAGGAAAATGTATGCCTTTACTTAGTTGATTAACTCATATTAATTAACATTTAGTTCATGTAAATAATTGGGATGATGATAGTTGGTAACTAAACTCCCTGCTTACTGATTTCTTTCCTTCGGCTTCAGAGGAATGCTACAGATATGTGCAACTGCATGTACATTCTACAAACACTTAATAATGTTATATTTCACTACAGGTGCGCCTTAATGTATATTTGATCTAATTCCTCTAGCTTTCACTCAGTACACAATGTTTACTCTGCAGATTTATGATCAGTTTACATCTATTACTTTTCTCCATTGACCAAAGAAAGAAGACAGAGCTGCTTATTGTGGGCACTTTTATATCCTAAAAATAAGGTGTAAATCAAACATATGCAGTGGGGAGACCAGCCAGCACAGTCTTGAATAAGAATTAGTTCTTCTTTAGTGACTAATGTTTTAAAGACAGGTTTATCGCTCCATGGCTCTTACCAGTAATACAAGGTCCTCTTGCTACTACCGTTAAATGTTTCTGCTGTTTGCAGGCCGATCTCCTTAGGAAGCATTCATTTTGATAAGTGTCTCCGTTTGATCCACAAACTGGAACATAATTTGTGCCACACTGCAAAATAACATTAAAATGTCATCTTTTAATACACAAAAACCTTTTTAAACAAATTAAAATGTGGCCCAGACTATGGACATAAGTAATTACACATTCTTAACAAGCTGTGATAGAACTTTAAACAAGCTGCCCCTGATGATAGCTGGACGTGCTGTGAAATAATTCAATCTCATCCATTAGTCCGGGTCCATTCACACCAGCGAGCATATGAATTGACAGCCCTGGATGTTGTCACTGTTTTTGTAAAACATGTCTCTAAAACTTTGGAGTGCATTTTTTAAGACCCTTTCTCTTTTATTTAACAAGCATTACAAAGTTATTGACATGCAGCAGTGCAATTAAATGTTTTATGTCTCACTTTTGTTAGCATGTGTTTGACACAATAGAAAATACGACTTTTTAATCTCCTTGCTTTGAATTTACCTTGATCATCACAGCCCAACATGTGTCGTATCAATTAATAATAAAGTTGGGGTTTTATTGCCTCATAACAGCATGAAACAACATTGTTTTAGTACCTCTATTTGTCTGAACTTTGTATATAAACTTTTAAAGTAAATAAGAGCTTCATTTAAAGAGCTTTCACATTTGGTTTAGAATTGTAAATACTTTAGTGTGCACAGTCTGGGCATAAGGTCACTTAAACAAGTCATTCTATACATCTATCATTTGGATTTTATGAAACTATTTTCACTTAGCTTTTTCAGCAATTGTCAACTGTACTCAATGTATTGTATTCATACTTCTTTATCAGGACAACAGAACCAAGGTAAAAACCACAAAATCTAGCCTTCTCTTACTGCCCATAACATAAAGAGGTTGAACTTGTAGTCCTCAGGGTTGAATACTTCATAGCAGATTATATTTAGAACAGACAGCACAAAATGTTTTTAGCTGTAAAGGTTTCTGGTAAAAACATTATATATTTTTTATCAAACTCTTTTTTTTTTTACGTTACAAAAGTCCAAACATATAAACAACAGTACCAAAGTCCACATCACAAAAGAAAACAAAAATGGTGTTAGTAGGTAACCACAAGTGTCACTAAATTGCGGTTCATCGACTGGCATGTGAGCAAATTACTGTGACAGTTACAATGCAAATGTAAATAAGATTAATCTGGCAATACACCAGGTACTTTTACCCTGACAATAACCAATATTCTTAACAATAAATAAACTGGGGGTAAGAGGAAGCTAAGATAAAACCATTTCAACTATGTTTAACAAAAAATAGGAAATGAAAGAAGTTTACCAACCAGGGTTTAGATATGATTTAGGGGCCAAGCAAATGAGCCTTTCTCTTTCCTGTCTCAGAATGTTGTATATATTTTGTTTGTATAAAAACAAAGAGCATATGTATGTACAGAAATCCACATGGATCGGACTGTACCACAATATACTACTATCTACTTAGGGTTAAGGATACACCATACACCTTCAGATTTCCTTTAGATCTCCTTTTGTTCTACCAAAACCATGTAATATGAGGGGCTTTCTAAACCATCAAGTCTACCTGTGTACAATCACAGAGGACCCGGCACTACATAGTTGTTGGTAGTTCTTAAGGATATCTGACAGAGAGATCTAAAGATGTATGGCCAGCTTAAGAAATATATGAAGAGAAGATACATTTCTTATCTAAATTGTCATAAACTACTCATGCTCCTCCTTTACTCCACTTGGTAATCACCGTAACATAAAGAGATGATTTTACAAATCTGACACTAGTTCTACATACTTCACTAAAGGTCCCCATACACGAATAGATATGCACTAGATCAGTGGGCGCTTCAAGCACCAAGCACCATCTAATGTGGCCACCCCCGTCTTCAAGCAGGATCAACTGATCCTACTGAAGAACAGGTGAGTCGAACAGGTAACGGACATGTCCGTAAATCCTGATCGAATGACTAGGGTCCCCATTCAAATAATTGACCGGAACACAGGCACCTAAAATGGTGCGCCTTGATTCCAGTCCAACAAACTACGCCCAAGTGCATCATGGTGATGCCACCACACTGTATTCGAACGGGTCATCTGCCAAGGGCCTGTTGCGCTGTGTATGGGCACCTTAAGTAATAACATTTCCTTATAACCTGTATGACTTCACAGACTTCACAGATCTGGCAACAAGAACTCTGCAGTGATTAAAGCAGTGAAATGAAAATTGTGAAATTTTAAAAAAATTACTAAGCATAAATAAAAATATTAAATAATGAAACTAAAATTCGCCACCTGACTAGATTTGTATGTGGTGTACCATTTAAGTGTTGGGCACCTCCTATGGTCCTTATTCTGATGCAGCATGTGCTATGGGTAGCTGCATGTAAAAATAATGGTAAAATTACCCCATAAATCCCATAAAATCAAACTGCTATCATCTTACCTCAAACTGGCAGGCACACTTGAGTACACCGCCATCTTCTTTGCACACACCTTCATATTTACACGTTGATTCGTCACACACCCGTCGTACTTCAGACTCCCTCATATTCAGTTCTATAAAAGAAAAATAATTCACATGTATTGTAATAGTCTGTCTATATGTAAGAATGCAAATCTTCAAAAATTCAAAATGGAACAGGACAAAACATACTAAAATCATGGACTAAAAAAATATGTCAATCTCAATGTCCTGTTAACATATCTATAAAAGGGAGTTATTTTCTGTGCATACATGCACAAAACAGTAATGTGGAGATGTGTGCATATTGGTGGCTACATATGGTGCTTCCGATAAACAAGCCAATGTGTCACAGGAAGTGCAAAGAAACATATAAAAGCAATACATTTTCAGGCAAAGGTTTTTCTTTACTTTATACTTACCTTACCTCGGACTTAGGTCCAGCATTGCAGCAATGGCAACCTGGAGCCCTGCTTTATTAATGGCACACCTGTGTATATAGGGTGTCATAGGCCACAGGCAATTACTTCTAGTGTCTTCCACATTGGGAAATTGACCCAGTGGCCACAATCCCCCAGAGTCACTATATTCACTCCCCATTCGATCCATGGTATTTATGGTTTGCAATATAGCTACCCTAAAGGTAGCCATACACAGGTCGATTTGTCAGCGATCAAATCGAACGAACGATTGCTGATCCAATCTTTACAGGCGATCAGGAATCGGCAATTAATTGGATCGGGAATCGATGCAACACCACCTTGGGAATCCGATTTGTGGCTGATCTGGACATGAGCCGATCTCCAAAATGGCCGATTCCACAAAATCCATCGATCGGAAAGGTTGCTGCATAGGGCTATGGGTCCATCAATGTACTCCGATTGCCAAATGATCGACCAAAAAAACCAACATGTCGGTTCATTGTCCGATCCGATTTTAAGTTGATTCCGATTTTTTGGGGTCGATCGGGCAGGGTGAGCAAAAACGCGATTGATTGCCGATCGAACTCGTGAACGTGCGCAGTAATCGATCTGTGAAACATCCAGTGGAAAATCGACCTGTGTATGGCTACCTTTATACAGCAGCATTGCCAGTTTCTTAAGAGGGTAGTGTTGACGAGTTAATAAATTTCAAGTAAAAAAACTACCATTTAAGCAATTAAAATAGTTATTTCCTTCAAAAAAATGTGAGTGAAGATTATTATAAACACCCCAGTATCGGTATGTGTACATGGTTTATCTCAACCCTCTTACATAGTTTTTCTAAAAGCTGCAAAAAGACTGGGGCTCATCAGAAAACAATGTTTTATTACAAGCTGCAAACTGCATTTATTTATTTTATGTATGTTCCCCATAATTCAGCTTTAACAATTTTATATTTAAAAATTAATCTTTTTAGCCTACCATTTAAATGGTGTGTGTGCAAATATGAACCAATTATAGATGCAGACAGACCCAGGAAAATGCAGTTGCAAATTGCAAATGAGCCTGGACACATCATCTTGTGGTATTCTACATGCAGTTTAATCCTCATTAAAGTGTGAAGTCCTGAGTAAAGCAGTTATGTTATTGTTTTTACAATTTAAAGTGCTTACTAGTATGCAATATGGAGACATTTCTTAGAGGTCACATATACACACACACATCACAGCAGACTAATATGAGTGAAATGTGACTTTGAAAAGCTATTTAAGGTTAAGAAATGTTTACTAAGCACAACATGTAAGTCTTGTGTTTCTTTATACAAGACAAAGTAAATGATCTATCGCAATCAAACATCATATTGAAATATAGCATTACAATTGGAATGCATATATGCTCTAATTGATACCAGAACACAATGAGACCCATGACTCATACCAATGTGCAATTGTGTACTCAACTGTAAACTACATACAATGAGCTTGATGCAAGTCCATTCAATTATATGCTGCCAGAGAAAACACAAAAGACACAACAAGCACATTTCTACGATATTAGAAAAGCAGATTGTGGGGAAATAGGCATCAGAGGTAAAAAGAACAAATATTTAGTTAATCTGGGCAGTCACCCCAAGTCTAGCTCAGGCCCCAGCTGCCCTTCTCCAGCTTCTCCCTGTTGCAGAGACATGTCCCAGGATGCATCCTAGGGCAGGGGTGGAAATTCAAAAAAACTGTTCCTGTGTACCACTTTTCGTACTTTTGTAATACCAGAAAGGTTTAGTACAAAAAAAAAAAAACAATTACATTACATTAAATATTTATACATTACATATAATAGCTTACTGAATAGAAAAAAAGATTCAGTTAAATCTTACAAATTGGTTACAACACTGGTTTAATCCTTTGGCTCTACATATTTCACAATATCACAACCACAACTGCACAATTTAAAACAATGTATTATCCCCTCTTAATTCACCTATCATATCCATGAGTTAAGATCTTTTCAAACTTGGAGAACCTCCTTAACAGACGTTCAATCTCTATATTCTACTTGTCATTAAATGTTCAAGTTATTTCTTTTACTTGATTTCTACATCTAAGGAGTGTTGCATATCATCAATAATGTACGTAAGAGCACCTCATGTCTGTGATATACTAGTTGGGGTAAACCAGTTAGCATATTCTTATCCCATGTTTATAAGGGCTGAACTTACAAAATAAATACAACATGGACATTTATTACTGACCCCTTACAGGTAAAACACAGCTGAAATACATTGCTCTTCAACTTCTGTCAAGCCAGTTGTAAAAGGAACATAGCAGAGCCAGGCTGAATGGCCAGTAAAGCAGCATAAGGATATAGATGAGATGTGTACTGTAACCAGCATATTCTTAGTACATGCATAGCATAGCATATTGGCCCCAAGTTATGGCTTCCCTAATTTGCTGCTTCTAATGATTGGACGAGTGTCCACATCATCACAGTGACATCTGTGGGACACGTAATAGCTGTGCCTGAACACCATCAGGTGTTGAAATGCTAACTGATAGTGTGCCTTTCCATCAATGCAGTAGCAACGCGCCCTGAACCACGGGCCATTCGTCCACAAATTGCATGCTCTGCGTATTTGTCCTTGGGCTGGTAAAAAAGCAGTGGATTTCATCCTGTCCCATGTAGAGAGTAGTGATGGCGCGAACTGTTCGCCGGAGAACTATCCACGGCGAACATCGCATGTTCGCGTTCGCCTATGTTCGCGAACATATGGCGAGTTCAATCTGCCCCTATCTTTTAACATTGCAGAAGCTTTGACCCCTGTGAGTCACAGCGAACATCAAATTCCGGGTTCGCGCCATCACTAGTAGAGAGTAGGATGGCAGCACTGCGAGGTCATCAGAGAAGAAAAGCAACGTTTTACTAAAGAGATGTTCTGATTACAGGCAAGGATGTTGTTCTCTTTGTTTTTTTATTTTTACAGATTGACAAAATAATGGGTGCTTTGATTTAAAATGTGAAGGACGTGGTTGGTGAGTTAAGATCCCCTTTATCTTTTATTATTATTATTATTATTATTATTATTATTATTATTATTATAAGTAGTAGTAGTATTATTAGCTACTACTAACAATAATTATTTCTGAAATGACTAGGGCATCAAAAAACTTCAGAATCTGGAGTACTGAGAGTAAAACTTCAAATCAGTATAAAGAATTCAGTGTACTATTTAATTTAAAAAGTGTTTTCAAACACTTGTTTGACTTTGCTTTAACATTCAAGGCTATACCACTTAATTAAGTCAGAGTTAGTTGAGCTGAGAATTATATAGGATAAATGGGAGAAGTGAAATATCTTGCTGGTTGCTTAAGTATGTGTGTGCTGTCAGCATGCGTCTCAAGTCCTACAACAAGCAAATAGCAGTGATTATTTTAACCGAGCAGGACATTACACTATAAAGACAGCCAGCAATAATCCAGGGGCAGCTGCCCTCTCTCTGTCAGATGCAAGGATGCTTAGGATACCATGCATGCAGACAGCATTCCGTAGCTGTCTCTTTTTAGCCTTTGTCTGCATAACTACTCATCTCCACTATTCATTAACAGAGACTATAAATTACTGAGACAACGCAGACACGCAAACATAAGCAATATATATATATATATATATATATATATATATATATATATATATATATATATATATATATATATATATATATATATATATATATATGAAAAGGGCAAATAGATGAGACCTTTAACCTCCCTAGCGCACTGCTAAGGTCCAGATTTCTGTACCAAAAGTGCACCATAGACTTAAATGGTAAATTTTTCTTTATGTTGTAGGCCTGTAACTTCCCAAAATCTGTCCGTACAAGGGTCTAATAGACATCCTGACTATAATAATGTTTGAAACACACAATTATGTAAAAAAAAAAAAAAAAATTTAATAAATTTTATGAGAAAACACAAAAATCAGGGCACAAAGCTTTGCTGCTATGTACTAAATCTCATCCAAATAAAGTCTCTGGTGCCCCACGTGGTAAAATCACACCCGGTTAGAAAGGGTTACTGCAAATGGGCACATCTGGGGCACCAGTGACTTTTTATTTGGGCGAGATTTAGTACATAGATGCACTTTGAAATCAGTTTTCTACATAGAAAACTGATTTCATGCACTGTACTTTCAAATCTCTTGACGCCTCCCCGATGTGATGTCACGTCACTCGAAGGGGGGGGGGGAAGAAACGGAGGCATGCTGGCAATCTTGTCAGATCGGGGACACCAGGACAGCGCAGAACTGTGAGTATGCGCTCCCGGTGCCCCGATGTGTACTGGACGGCAGCATCTCGTCCAATGCTATAGTAGCACTAGCTGCGCTGGACGAGATGCTGCCATCCTGACCGCTAGGGCGGTTAAATAACAGGCAAAAGGACAATATTTTTTTTTTGTATTTTCAACAACTAACGTAATATGTTAAACATAAACAAATTATGAAATTGATCCCTGCTGTTGGGACATTATTTAAATGTTAGATTCAATAGAAAAAAAAACAGTTCTTATCTATACCATGCCTAAAGCTAGCCACACACTGGTAAATTCCCATGCAATCAACCTCCGATCAATCACAGCGTGGTGACGTGATTAATCAGGGATCAATTGAATGGAAATCAATGTGCACCACATGGGCACATCGATTACCGTTCAATGGGGACCTCCGGGACCCGTTTTACCCAGATTGTAGCCCGTGTAAATCAGAGCACGAGCTACAAGCTGGAGAGAAATCCGCTCTGCTTCTCCCCGCAAAGCAGCCAGCTTTAGTGTGAGGAGTGCTGGCTCCGCCCCCTTCACACTGACAGTCAGACTGCTGTGTAGGAAGAAGGCAGAGCCGGCTGTTCCTATATTTTGCATGAAGATCTTCTTCATGCAAAATATGGCCAAGGCTACCCCCCTTTCATCAAAGTTTAAATTAAGCATATAGCTGGCCATAGACAGTTAGATCTGCGCTGATTTTGCCGCAGATCAACCACTGTGCAAGCTAATCTAAGATAATCTAATGCCAGAGGGCCAGAAATCAATCTACCAAGTTAAGGACATGTCTGTAATTTGTAGGTTTATCTCATTACTTTGGAGAGGGACCAGTGCCCCCATCTAAAGTAAATGCCGGCACACAAAGGGAGAGCAGACGATTCTTGGCACGATCTGCCGAGAAGTTGCCATAAAAGTGAAGCGTCTATAGCCAGCTTATATGATTAAAATTGCTGCAAATGAGAAATCGAGCACATCATAGGATTCAAAATATTGTGTTAGTAAATGTCAGTTGGGAAACAAACTATCGCCATGTACAAACCTTTAAACATTCCATACATTCTACAGCTGTGGGAGGCCATACTTAATCATTTTATATCCTAAGGACATTGGTTATAAAAAATTTAACAAAGCCTCCATGGGCATCTAATACTGTAGGATCATATCAGAACTCTTAGGATGGAAAGTGGAATGAACACAATATTTCCAAGCAAAACACATGCCCATTTGTTAGAGAACCCTTATTCTTACGTCCCTTACCATGCTGTGCATTGAAATGAAAAAAACTTTTTCACTTGGAATTATAAAGTAATTCTCCTGGCTATGATAACAGCATATACACATACATATTTATTGCTGAAGGCTCAACAGGGCCACCAACATGCTTTCCACTGATCCAAAAAACAAACAGAATGTATGCTGGCATATTGTAGTCTTTCAGTTGTGTTATCAGTGTAAGCTTACTTGTCTTAATGTAAAAGAAAATGTAATGTGAGAACTTTAAACCAAAATTACTAATTGATGATTTGATAAATAATTAAATGTATATATCTAAGAAATAAGAATACATTATAGGTTTGAATCCTGTTTCTTGCAAAACAAACTGTAGTATAAATCAATCCTTTGGAGTGATCAGAGACCCAGTTTGTTGTTAATAATTAAATAGCTCAAAGAAATTGTTTAATGTGCTAGCTTCCCTTAGAATTGATCTTATCTTATAGCACAATTACAAAAACAGCCTGCACACAGACAAGCAAAAATCTTACAGAGAACAAAGAGTGAAGAGGCATCAATTCTGAAACTGCTTGTACGGGGAATCGCTGTGGTTTTCTTTATGATTCATCTAAATAAAAAGCAATTATTCTGTCAATTTTAATAAACAGGCAATCTTAAGTGTATGCCTCAGGTTTAACTCTTTGATTTACAAATTAAATTAAAATGTTATGCCTAGTCTTCCTTATGTATTATAATACATACACTATAAAGCCAAATGTTTGCAAAAACCCCACAAAAATACAGAATTTACCTATGCCCATGGAACGGTATTGTTTGACAATTTAGAGATTCCAGCCTGGTCAAGGTACTCTTGTATGACTTTGTATGACGAAACACAAAACCAGCTCCAATGTACACATAATATTTATAAGTATGATGTGGTGGAACTATTCAACTCAATTCCTTTTTAGAAACTGAAAAACCCTATTGACCATGACAGGTCTTCTCGCTCAACATCATTACCTGTCCTTACATATGTTCTTATAACTAAATGGGCACAATTCACATTGACATACTCTACAATCTTATGCAAAGTATTCTCAAATTATTGGACCCCATTATATTTTGAATGTATGGGCCAACTCCACATTGACAATCATTATGGAATCAGAGGTTCCACAAGCTACAATAGGTGTGACAGACAAAAGTTGATACAGTTTTGTCCACATAGTGTATACTTAAAGTTATGTAATGTAGCCAAATGCATTGGGATTGTAAAATTGTTGTAGTAGGTAATAATTGTACATCATGATATTGTTACACTGAAAAAAAACATAAAAATGTAACATAGACAGCTGTTGTTGTTAATGTTGGTGCTAATACCACTTTCTAAAAGCTCTCTGAAAGCACATTTTTTACATTCTTACATTTATGTTTCCCTTCTCATGATCTGTGAACCATTGTTTTGCAGGTACTGCAAGATTGTCATGACCTTTTTAAGGTATGCTTCATTATTATAGCTAGAAATATTATATAAAGGCAAAACAAGTCAAGACCCCCGTTAGTTATATATAGTTGCTCTTTTGTGCCTTGACCCAGAACAGATACAATCATGGAGAATGGTAAGTTTATAAATCAAGCATGCATAATTAGACAATATTAGACTACATGAAAGTATACTTCAAAGTTTGCTTTTATGTGCCCTGTAAAGACCTTATCTTACTAAAAGAATATGAGGCATAACTAGTAACAAACAGAATAAAGAAGAAAGAAAAATATAGCTCTGATCACCTACAAGCAGTATAATTATAGTGACAGGATACTTCCCAGTAAAGCACATGAAATATAGGAGAGGAGTAGAGTCAGGTTCATACAAAAGTGTTGCAGTAATGGGCACAGGAGAACACATAATGCACATTGGCAATAGGGTTAATAGCACCCCATAAACCTTCTGATTATCCCCGCATTCTAACAAGGTAGCCAAATAAATAAGCAGTATCAGCACATATGTTTGATTGGACTCATAAGTATTTAAAAATAAAAAGGTGACTAACATACAATGAAGTCAGATAAACTCTTAGTAATGCCATATCAAGAAGTAAAATCTTATTTTTCTACATTTCCATTAAAAAGAAATGGGGGGAGACAAGTTTATTTTACAAAAAATGTTTGCACCTGGTAAGCCAATGTAAGTTTTTGTGGTCATCTCATATACTGTATGTCTATGAGGGATCCCTGATATTCAGAGCAAAGGGTCAAGTTGGCTGTATCAAAGTGTATGAAGTGTATGACCATGCATGTTATTGTAAACCTTAAGTGTATGTTATCTAGATTTGATAGCTTTTCTCAGCAGAACCAGGAAGTTTAACGGTACTTTACATGGGCTTTGAAAACGTTGCGTTTCCTGCACTTACAAACCACAGCTGCACTGGGAACGCTGATTTTAATGTTTGGCCTTAAGGATAGCATGGGGGCAGTTGTCAAGATTTGACAACCCTTCCCAAACATCTAATCAATATGAGCAAGCACTGCACATAGGGGTGGACAGTCGATTACAGGGCAGCTGCAGAATGTCAGGGAAAAGAAGTTCCTTGCAAATAATCCTGTCCCTTTGATTGGTAATAAAACTGCAGTACAGTCTACACAGGTAATCTCTATAGTGGTCCAGGTCCCTTCAAATCGCTCAAAAATCTAAAATCTGCCAAAAATACAGCAATAGCAAACTTTCCAAACTATCGGCTTTGCAAACGCTGAGATGATATATTCAGTCTCCTGCCTGCATTGCCTCTATCTTTTCTTCGACTGTAACATTATATCTTTGTACAAATTGACTGACGTGAACATAGCTGTGAAGATCAAGTACAACCAAAATTTTACATTATTGTGTCCTCTATTAAGCTGGGCATAGACGGGCCGATTCCTGGCCGATTGGACAGCTGATCAGGTCGGCAGGGAATTGGGTGCTCCAACTGGTCATATTGACCAAGAATCTGCCACATGTCGGATCGCATCAGATCCGATCCCATTAGTTCGGATGGGGACGGCCGATTCTCGGAGCAAGCACTGCACATAGGGGTGCAGTGCAGACAATACACTAGGAAAATGTGGCCCAATTTTTGGGCAGGGAAAACAGATAATGGTATTGTCATCTATAATGTCAGCCTGTGTATATACATTGCACATTGAATGCAAAATGTCTATAAAAAGCACTTTAAGTGCCTGTTGCTTCAATATTTTAATATGCAACAATTAAAATGTACCTGTTTCTAGACCATGGGGGGTGGCATGTATTACTAGGAAGATGTCCTACTACCATCTCTGTGCTATAAGGTAGAAGAATAATAATGTCTATCTTAGACAGACCCTATGGTTGGATGACTTCCACTTTCTATGAGAAGCCTTCCAGAATTAAAAACATAGCTAGCTGTTAGTTGCTGATAATATAGACCACACATTAAGAAACGCAGTATTTTGCCATTTGACATTATCTAAGCAAATGTAAAATGAAATGAAAACACTAATTTCCCTTAGCGTCTCAACGGCAGTTACTATAACTCCAGCATTTTGCTGACATCTTTATTATTACACAATGAATTCATTTGTTTGTCATTTTCATCCTTAGTACAAAAAAAACAAAAACATAACAGATACAAGAGCGCACTGACATTTGTATGAATTATTTTTCAAATGAAGAGCACAAGAAATGTTCTCTCAGCCCAGAGACATCTTAGCACAGGCAGGCAAAGGCAGCTTTTCTGCACATAAATAATGTACTTATGCTCCATATTTCATCGTGCATAGTGATTAACCGTATACCTGCATACATAATATACTGCCCTAACAATGCACTTAAGGGTCCATCAAGTATTTCACTACTCAGTCATCCTCCAGATGAATAACTTAACACAAGCATTATCAAGCCAATATAACATGATGTTTAGTCAGAATTTCTTATTCTAGCAGATCTATTAGTTGCTTACCTAGACTTGTCATAGACCTTCTTAAATATGACAACCTGTCTTTAATCAACAAGGATTAACAACCACCCCATGCACCACATCTCATACAGTTATGTTTGTGGGACTTCTTGGTTCCCCCCCCCCAGATGATTTATTATGACGTTGCCCAATTGTTGATGATGGGATTAGACCTTTTTGCCTCTGCTGACTATTCTAGAGCAATTCTAATAGCACACTGTGATTATCTATAACAGCACTTTTAGAACCTCTAAGATTCAGAAATCAGCTAGTTGAAAAAACTATTATTATTCAGTTTTTCCTTTATATTCAGGTTGGCTTATACTTGAGTACACACAGGGCATTGAATTTACCCTGATTTTCAGCTCTGCCTCGACCCTCTCATATGCATATGTTGGCTGCCATAGCTGTAACCTGGGAATGATGTAAGAAGTAGAGTAGTGTTCAGTAGAGTACACCATTAACTCCCTAGCGCACTGCTGAGGTCCAGATTTCTGTACCAAAAGCACACCATAGAAATGGAATGTAATGATAAAATCTCTAAAAAACGTATTTTGTATGTATTTATATTTGTTTTTTGTTTATAATAAAATTTTAATTAAATTGGAAATGTGTTTTGTATTCTTTTTTTTTTTTTACTTTGAATTGTATTGGATACAGTTATCACTATATCCAGTACAATTCCCTTTGGCACCTTCTCTCACCATGTCACCAGGTCTATCACACCAGGGGAGAGAGGGTTAACTTCAAAGGGGCACATCTGGGGAACCACACTGAAAACTGTTTTCTCCATAGAAAACTGATTTCATGCAATTTACTTTCAGGATGTGACGTCATCACGTCCCTCCACCGGGGGGGGGGGATCAGTAGATCAGAGCCACCGGAGCAGCGTGGATCGGAAAGTTTGTGCTGCTTGGGGCTCCGATCTCTGCCATACAAACCCAGCTCGTACAGTACAATTCTAACAGGTCAGCACTGGATGAGATGGGGCTTTATGTTGCATATGTTATTCACAGATCAGTACTTTTCAGTTTAGCTTAATTTTAGCCTGAAAAAATACAGTTTAGTCTTGAACCCAAATGCCCAGTTTTAAATTCTTTATCTTTTCCTGAAGCAAATGTTAGACTTTTCAAGGCAGTGAAAAGATTAATGCATTATAGCCATCACATTTAAGCAGACATGGTAAACACCATAAAACTATTTGTATAATACACAAAGATATTTCCTTGGTGCGCTGCTAAATTTGCTTTTAAAATGTTACACTATAATTTGTAAAGTATTATAGTTTGTGGAACGCTTCCTAAATCTACTACTCAATGAACAAGTTTGCCTCAACAATACCCACACAAACATTTTTATTTACACGGCACAAGAGAACATTGTGTTCTAATCCTGATAAATAAAAAATAGATTCTAGAAGCTAAAATCATGGAGTACAAAATATACATCTGAAGGCAGACATCGGAAAAATCCTTTATGCATTTGACAAGTCTGTAAACTGTATGATCTGAAATTCTATAGTTTGTTCTTTTTAAGGAACCATTAATAAAAAAGGCAGCTAGTGCAGGTGAATATAATGGGCTAGGGGAAAGAAACCTTTACTATGAAAATAGCAACCCCCCCCCCCCCCCAAAATTACTACAGAAAAGTAGCCTGGACCCGCAAAATATAACACATTCAGACTTGCATTCATGGTGTGTATTGTGCAACATGTGCGTTTGTGCTAACATATGCATTGCCAGTAAAGGCAGAGTGAATAGCGCAAAGGGTTGGAGAGACAGCAAATAAAAGGAGGCCATGTGGTCCTCCTTTAGAGTTCTTTTTTTGCAGTCAGATTTATTGTTGGAAGGGGTGGAGATATCTGCTCCAGCAGCCAGCCATCTTGACTGGTAGCACGCTCTCTATTCCTTAACATCTGCTCTCTTCCTTCCAGCATACATTTTCTAGTTGCCAGAAAGCCACAAAAAGGAGGCTAAAGAGCCGCTTGACACTCCAGAGACAGGGGTTGCAGACCCCTGTTCTAGGCAGAATGATATTTAAAGTTATCACACTTTGCAGTGATCTGCAGATATAGCATAATTTTTTTTCTTTCTCGTATTGTATAGACATGGCTATAATTACACCGTTATCATTACATAGGATCATGGAGGTGTATGTCATTGTGCATATATTCTTGTGAGTCTGTGTGTTTCGTTATGCATTGGTGGACTTGACGTGCCTCAGCTATAGACAATAAAAAACTGGCCTGGATTTGTCTGTACTACATTCAGCATTTGTTGTTCCCACATTCACCAGAATATATTGACAGATGTTCTAGTGATTTCTTTTTTTTTTTGTAATTCACATATTTTCATTTTAATAATGTACTTCTTGCTATGTGTGATATGATTTATGCATTTCATTGTGCCCTTTAATGTGTTAGCTTATATTAATCTCATATTAATCTAATAAAGTATGCATAGTCATTAATATTTGATCATTTAAAACGCATTATGGTTATAATTATCTTTTTTCATCATAATGTCATGCTTGTAACAACAGGCCTAAAAACTAAGCAAGTCCATTAAAAAAATGATAAAACAAAAGTGCTGGAATTTTATATAAGAGATTTGTACATGTGAGAAATATTAATTGTGGATAGATAGAAGCAGTAAAATTTGCCGTCAACATGACGTCACACGGTAATGCCTTTTCTGGCAGACTTTCCCCTCCTTCTGTCATTCCATCACTGTCTTTCAACAAGGCATTGATTTAAAGTTCCAGGTCTCTCATTTCCTTCCAGTAAGTTTACATTAATTATTATGCAAAGTGTCACTGGGTACAGTGCCATGCCTGGAACTGCTAAAGTCATCCAGAAAAAACTAATTTGCTCTTCCCAGAAGACATGATGACTTTTTGTGGCAATTAACTTAAATCTTTTCTGCAGAGGAGTTGCTAGTGACATTGCATACAGCAGTATCATTCTCATAAGGAAAGCTATCCCCCCTTGAAGTGCTCCTCTAGCAGAGTCATCTGGCTTTTACAGGATGTCTACTTGTTCTGTGTCTTTGTTCTCTTGTTACATACTCATTCGAGACATGTTGAAGAGCTTCAATAGTGATCATAAGCAGCCTTTAAAAATCTGGAGTTTGTCAACATATGGTGTCTCATGTGCTGGCAATAAGATGCAGATGAAATACAGAGCTGAATATGATGAATGGCACTTTCTTCTCCAATAAATTAAGGCATAGAAGGGAATTAGCTTTAAAATGCATTATGTTCGGATTTCTTTATGCATAATACAACAAAAAATGCCTCTTAGGGTAACAAATAAAGGTACAGAAAAAAATTTACTTTCTGTACAATGTGTTGAGAAAACATATACATTATTCATCAAAGACCTTACCTTTTTAAATTATGCAGCCACTACATCTTAAATTTGGAAAGCTGCCTGCAACATTTTATATATACTGTAACTGTGAAGAAAGTATAAACACATATAGAATGTGTTTGTATGTCAAGCAAGTTAGAACTGGTAATAGGAGAGTAAAGTTATAAGTATGGAGTGTTATGTCTTGCCAATAGGAGGACCATATGTGAGCTGTTAAGTGTCAGCAAACCCAAAATGCATTTAGTGATTACAGGCTTTCACATAAAATTGTCTGCAACTAGTAAGGAAAAGCTCTTTCTCTACAGAGAAAATACCTGGAGGTCACTTGGTCTACTGTATTTCCAGTGGCCATGCTCTGCAGGCTGATATTCCCTCTGCAAGTGTGACATCAGCCTAAGCATGCTCGGACCTCCCACAAACATTGCATTTCCTTACTTTTTTTGTTTAGGTTGTCAGCATCAGGCACGGTCCAGCAATAAGCTTGGAAGGTAAATCAATGTACAAATGTACCTGCATGGTTTCTGGTACAGAACACACCATGATAAGCATCCATGTATAAAAGTTTTGTCATACAAGAGCCTTTATGTATTTCAGGATATTGTTATGTTGAAGTAATGGAAATAATCGCATACTGGGAGTTCTTATGTATCCTAATAATGCCTTTTAAAGTTTAAATACCATCACTGTAATGCAACCAGATCAGTATGATTATTTCAGGGGAAAGGGGCAAGTTTTAAGTTTATTGACAAGATGGAGATTGTTTATTTATTAGTTTTTTACTCCAGGGAATGGTTGCCTTTGTGTTTTTTTCTCTCTTCATGATCAGTTTTAATTGTTCTAATGAAATCCAGGTAATATATTATATTGAGTTCTTCTCAGTTCCTCTTTTTATGTTCTGTATAATGTGGCTTATACTATATACCTCACTCAACAGCCATTGAAGTTTCTTCTAGGTCAATCTTCATTCTTCCTGCAAAGTCCTATCAACTTAACTTTGACCTGGCAACCATAAATTATTGAGGTTTTTTTAAGTGGGTTTTAGGCTTGCCACACATCTATTTGATCAAGTACTAGGTTCAAACACTTCAAATTTGCCTAAAACAACCACAATTAGCAATAGAAATAAATTACAATTGGAAAAAAAGAATGGAAATAACTGTCTAACTAAGTCAGTTTAGATAATTACTACTGATTAAACAATTTATTTGACATTTGATGTTTAACTCAATATTGAGCTGAAATCTAACTTAAGTTGATCTGGGTATTTCTAGCTTTAGATCTTCAGTTCTAAAATAGTTTCCCCATTACAGATTATTTCTCATAACATTATATCAGTTAATCGCAAATGTTTGTATGTATATTTGGAAATGACATGGTAGAAAACATGAGCTGATTGAGACTATAAAAGTATTTCATTATATAATAATTAGATAATATCAGTGGAAATCTGCCTTGAAAGAGATTCAATTTAACATATTTCATATTTTTAGAGAAAGCAGAAAGTAAAAAAATAATAATTGTTTCAGTAAAACCAAATCAAGCCTATTGTGTTTATTGTATGACCTAATTTACATATTATATATAAAGTAAATCATACATAATAGATGCATGCTATGTGCCCTGTGACATTTTACTGTGGATGTTGTTTTCATCACTCAGTAATAGGGAGTCCAGGCTACGGATCTAGAAAATATCCAGCAACCAATTACGGTAAGCTACATTCAATGTTGCCTTTATAAAGGCAGTATAGTCAACGCCTTATTCATAATGTGCAGTCATTTAGAGGTTAGTAATTGGATGTTATGAAATGTCCCATCATCACAATATGTGCCAGGAGAAGCAAGGTCAATAATAGTAATGAAAACGAGACTACAGACACTTGAGTACATATCAGGAGTGATATTACTCCAGATGTCTGCTCTGTATCCAAGTTGGCTCCGTGGTCTTTGTTCTGGTAGCTCTTACTGTATAACCTAACCTTAAACTGAAGGTAAATCAATGAACCCATAACTTTGAGTCCAGATTTTTTGACATGGTTCCTGTAATTCAGTTCTTATGGAAAATAATGGATTATTTAGGCAATGTTTACATGGGCTGTTGAAAAAATTGCAATTACTGCTTCAAAGTGCACAACTTAAACTGCAAGTTGCTCAAGAATATGTGTAAATATATTTAATACTTTCTATAATTATTGAATTGTCTATTAATAGAGTGGTACTATTAGTTGTTATCAACAATGTACACAGCACTAGAAATAGTCTACGAAATTCTGAAATTTTATATTAGCATTCAAACTGTATGCAGACTGAAACTATTACAAACAAGCACAACAGTCGGAATTCAATATGCATGCTTATTACTAAATTGACCAATTCTACCAACTCATTGGCCAATTCTACGCAGCACTGCCAATCACATATACACATTGTACAATTCATTTAAAAAATCATCATCAATGGATCATTGTGACTTACAACCAATGTGTTGTGTTCATTGAACAAAAACAGCCTTTCCAATAGATACATTCAGAATGATAGGTGAAATAAATGGATTTTTTAACCTAACTTTGATTTTAGGTCACAAGAAAAAAAAGCTTTTTAAAATGCTTCAATACAACACACCCTCCTGACACTTCTCCCCGCATTATTTACGTGAAGTGGGCTATGACGCATCTGTTATTTGCAATGGGCTGTGTCTGCACCATGCCTAAATCCCCACATATGGCCCAAAAACACAACACAGGGATTTAAACAAAGTGGAGATCTATCTAGTGCCTTCACTTAATAACCCTAGATCAGGGGTCTCAAACTCGCGGCCCGCGGGCCATTTGCGGCCCTCGGGATCTTGTTTTGCGGCCCGCCTAGGATACTCTGCATCATCATACTCTGCTTTAGATCCTAGATCCTAGATCTAGACGTCTTGTGTTTGTAAACACCCCTGTTCTACGCTCAGCCTTGAGATGTCCCAG
>CM070036.1:80834230-80854197 GCA_036250615.1 Ptychadena robeensis | reverse complement strand
TCCTGACTTTGCCTCCTGCGGCCCCCAGGTAAATTGAGTTTGAGACCCCTGCCCTAGATAGTCTACCATGATTGGAATATTGAAAGATAGTATGTGATTGGCTGCTATAAGTGATGCACAATACAGATTCACATTAATAATTTAAAACCTAAACTTGGAATCATTTTTATTGAATATATGTATACTTTATTTTTTACTTATTGTATTTAATTTCTTTGGAAAGTAGCTTAACTATAATGAAATATTGGACAAAAAATAAGCTCTTTGATCTAGGACGTTCTTTTTCTTACAATTACTGTTCAGCTAAATTCTCTGCCACAACATTAGCAAGCACAAGCATGCAAAAGCAACGTTGTGCTTCTTCAAAAGATCAATAGGTGAAACCACTGACTGGTAATAGACGGAAATTTTAAATCCTTCTGGGACTTAACAGGGATTTCTGCTGAGTCTTTTACTGTTCTCTGAGATCCTTAAGAAAATGATCTACGTATTGTAAGAGTGGATAAAATGAGGTAGCTACAGGGTGTTTGCACTGTTGTTTGATAGTGTATGCAGTTAAACTTCCATTAAGATTCTAGGTTTGTAAGTCTTTAGGATACATGTAATTAAATATGTGAACACAACTATCAAAGCATTGAATGTTACTCATACATAATGGATATAAAATGGCTGCATGTGTGGCATTGTTTTATCTCTAGTTTCTCCAAGTGTGTGGTAGGAAGTAATGGACAGCTCTAGGCAGCTTGGTCCATGAACTACAGACAGAATGTCGTCTATGTAAGAATAACAAAGTGAAAAACAAATAAACACTTCTACATAATAAGTGAACTGCATCAAAGTGATAGGCTTTTAAAAGCTCCTTGCCTGTAGAGCAAGGTTACTGCAAATATCATTAAGTGGATGTAGAGCACGTCTGCTAGACAGGAGTTGTATATACTTTTTAGATGTACAAAGGGTAAGCATGCTGTTAAGAAATCGTTTTTTATGTTTTAGTATGCTATTTGGAAAAAAAGAGATGTGTTAATAAATCACAATTCTAGGACAAACAACTTTTGAAAATTTTACCTAAAACCAAATCTATTTAACATAATGCACCTTCACAGCCCTTAAATATTGTGTTTGCATGAGTTTTTTTTTTAGGCTTTCCCATTTTTTTCACCTGGTAATTTAGAAATATATACTGCCTTGGGGGGGCTTAACTTATTGTATCTAGGAGAAGAAATGTGGTTATCCTTAATCAAGAGAGATTTTTAAAAAGCCCAACTCCTACAAAACATTATTTAGAAAGATAAAAAATAAAATAAATAACTTGTCATTGTAGACAGACTGTATCATACATGCAATTTTTTCTTCTACTCATACTCGTGTTATACTTGTTCTCATCTTTACCATGTCACTGTGGAGATGGTGTTCTTTTGGTGTGAAGTATTGTTTTTGCCCCAAATACCTTTGTGAGTTGTGGCCAAAACGTTCAACCTTGATCTCAGACCAAAATAAATTTTGACTGTTTTTTGGAGACTTGACCGGGTGCTTGCGCAGCTGAGTGGAAACGACCTGTGACGCGCACCTGCAATATAGTGCAGGCACTCGGGGGTCATTTTAAAAACGACCCCATGACAGGTATAGTGGGTGAATGGGGGTGAACCGCCCAGTTGACACTTAATGTTGCATCCACCAGGCGGTTGTGTTAATTGGTTGACTCGTTTGTTTAATGACAGTGTAAATGGAGCCATAACGTTTTTATTGCAAAGGCTTTTGTCTGGGAACACAACCTCATAGTATAGACAGCACTTTGTACCACCACAAGAACCCTACCCTCCACAGTGAAGGATGGTGGTGAGGTAGTTTTACGTTAGCTGGAACTGCAACCAGGGCTTAAGCCAAGGTTGAGGATGAAGTCTTCCAAATACCAGGCACTTTTGGCCCAAAATATTCAAGCAGATGAAGATGAAAAAGACTTTTACCCAAGCAAACATTTATATCACCAAAAGAATGGCTGTAAATAAATACATTTTAACAGCCTGGCCAGAGTTTAGATCTAAATCCAATAAAAAATGTCCTATTGTTTTACCAAAACCATGTAAAATGTGAGAGTTTCTAAACAATCAAGGCTACCTGTGTCAATCGCAGAAGACATAGTTGTTGGTAGATCTAAAGCTGGGCATAAACGGGCTGATTCCTTGCCCGACCGCGTTCCCGCATCCGATCGGGATCGGGTCGGCAGGGAATCGGGTGCGCCAACTTGCCCTTTTGAACTAAAATCTGCCATCATGTCGGATCGCACAGTGATCCGACATGACGGATAATTTAAATCCGATCCCATTAGTTTGGATGGGGATGGCCGTCCCCAGCTGAAGTAATGGGCGGCACACAAAGGGTGCCGGCCGATTCTCAGCACTAGCAGCCATGCGTGATGACTGCATCAGGCCCGCTAGGTCGGCTTGGCAGTTGGCGGGAAATCGTCTCGTCTATGCCCAGCTTAAAGGATATCTGACCGAGAAATCTAAAGATGTATGACCAGCTGATCCTTTAGCATTATGACAGATTAGGAGAACCTTTGCAAGTTAGAGTTGACAGATATTAGCAAGGAAAGATGTGCCATGCTGAGATCCCTACCCAAAATAATTAAAAGCTGTAAACTAATCAAAGGGTGCTTCAACAAAGAACTTTTTTTATTTCCTATGTAATGATGATGTATTCTATCAGGGAGGACCACTGTACTATACTATATCACATATTGTTGTTGATAGTCGCTTGAAATCAACTTTATCTAAAAGCTTAGTATTCAAACCTTCCAAATTTGCTTTTGCTAGGTACAGTAAGAAAGGCACTTTCCCACCTAATAATTTAAGCTATAGATGACTTAAAAAGACTAATTTAGAAATGACTAGTGTATGTCTCCTATACTCTAAATATATATTGTTGGAGGTTTTAAGTGTGTATTCACATCCATATTTTACCACAAATGGAAAAAAATAGCTATGGCAACAAAATAGAGCTCTACCTGAGTAGTAAACAAGAGCCACTAATTAGAGATTAATAAAAGCTGATGTGTAATTAATGTAGCTTAGGCTTTTCTAGTCATACAAGATACAATAATTACTAATTACGGAGTGTAGGAGACAGAACACATAACCCATGTCACAGTATTTCTAACTACAAGAAGGGAGCAAAGAGGAGTATAATTTGTTGACAAAAGTGCAAATTTGTATATGCATCCTTTGGAGTCAGACATAGATTTTTTCTAGAGGACAGGAATTCTGACAAAACAACATAAACACACATACATATGTGCTTTTTTATTTTCTGCTACCAAGAGAGTATTGTTCTTCCTTAACATTTCCTTTTTCTCTTTATCCCACCTAATTATGAGGATATTAGCAATCATCACGTAGACTAGGAAGATGCCAGTGGAAGTAGCAGAGCACTATTCTGCTCAGTTCAGGTCTCAAATCCCTGTTGTGATAGTATCATTACTTAGAATTCTTTGCAGGTTTTGCATTTTTAAATTGGCCATCTTATGTGGTAGGAAATAGCTATTGCTCTCCCAGTGATGACTTGCTCTTCCCACTATGCCCAAGGGAGCGGAGCCAATTGAGCATCCATATTGATTTTTTCTTTTTTTTCCTAAGGTAAAGATCTCCAGTGCCAATTGAACCAAGAAACTCCATGTTATATTAAACAATGCTAACTAGAGAACCAGTGGTTTTGAAAACAACATAGTTAGGGCACCCATCTTTTTATTTATCTACACATCTGCCTGAAAATCATATTGTGCATTTGGAATGGTCTGCCCCACCTAAAGGACCAAAATTCTACAAGCAGACATAAAATATTTCCTGGTGACTTGTCTCTGATATGAATAATGCTATACTTTACATATCTTTGTTGCAACCATTGTCAATGTTCATGTCACTGGTGACATTTAACATTCTATACTAATAATTATTTTGAAAATCTTCCTATTGAAACCAGAGCTGTGGAAAGATCTGGTTAAACACAGATGTATGCAAGGCAATTACATGTTAAGCTGACACACATAGAACGTGATCGCTTTGAGATGTCACTGAGTCCACTCTGGTCACTTTGTCTTCACTAGTCTAACAATGTTGCCTAGAAAATAAGCACACTAGACAAAATTATATAATTAGACCTAGACACATTTCAAACGTAGCAGTACAACTTGTTTCTTCCTCTATATATCCTATTTAGTGTTTCTAACCATATTGAAGTGAGAGATAACACATCATTGTTGCAATTGGACTCTATTGTTTTTGAATTGTAATTCACTTCTTGTAGTTCACTTCTGGCAAGCAATTATGTATATAATCAGGGGTGCACATAACTTTTTTATTGAGCTTCTCAGATGAGTACCAGAAGATGGTGTTTGGTACCCACCCCATCTGTAGGGTGTTTTTTCTCACTGTCTCCCTTACTGTACTCTGCGTCAGCCTCCTGCATGGTAGATTCTGCTGCATATGGACCCCCTGTTTCTGATTGATCCTCCAATTAGCTGTCTCCATCCACAGGTCAACAGCTGGCTTTGGGTCAAATGTTATGTTGCTGTCACAGTACAACACAGTTGTACAACCCTGAATTTTTCTGACTTAATAACTAATCCCTGAGACTACCTGCAGACCAAACTGAATAATCCTTGGACATATTATTTATTATTATGAATAATCCTTATTTATAATAATAAATTCTGATTGACCCTCGTCGCTCCACCCCTCAGATCAATAGCTCTATGGAAATTAATGCGTCTCTCTTTCTGTAAAGTCAGTAAAGTCATCATGTCCCCTTTACAAGCCTGAGAAGCTATTGAAAATTATTATATAGCACCAATCAGTGACCATATATGCTACTGCAGTTTATTAACCCCTGTAAGACTAGCATCTACAAAAGATTAAATATGGCAGCTGCCACTGACCAGAGCACACCAGGTATTTTTGTTAGTTTTCTCCCTTTAGGTTGCTGGTTACTTTCAATGCATTCCTTCCTTTTAAGCCTGATATTATCAAAACCAGCATGATGGTGTCCACTTAACTGTATTGCTAGGAAATTTCCAGAAATTTGCTGTTTCTTTTCTCACTGTAGGTTTCAACATTACCTACAACAAATTCTTCAGATCCCTTCACAAGAACCTAGGGAATGTTTACTAATCCAATGTAAGTGGATGTAAAGTTCTTATCGTTCTTAATGACATCTGCCTTGATAGTCTAATAACTATTGTGCATCACCCAGGCTTTAGTGAAGTATGCATCTGCTGCCCTTTTAAAGAGATGAACAATCAAGTAATCCAATATTACTTCAGTATATAAGTATCTTAAGAAATTTAAGCTGTATAACCTTGTACAACCTCATTGTCTTTAATGAAGATTCAATCACGAATTATTCTCAGCCCTCTCAAATGAATGAAAATCATAGTTTTGTGTTCAAAACCCAACCAGACCAGAAAACTAACAATAGACTTCTCTGAAAAGGCACTTGTTCTCACTAGTGGTCCATGATGAGATTCCTGTACCCACTTTATTGCAGGATTCATTTGTGTGTAGGCCTGAAAATAATTATATAATATGATATTTATCATAATGTATATTATTAGCACACGCGAAGCCTTACAAAAGTGGAAAACTATATTCAGTGATGATTTAAAACATTTACAACTTACTTAATTAACCCTAACATGTCTATTAAGATCATCTTTTACATATAAAGGTGCCTTCTAGGTATGAATTTTGTGCATGTATATGGAGGAAAGTAGTCCATATTATTTTTATCATATAAAGCCACCTTAAGACCAGCTCACATTTAGAAGAAATTTACAATAGGAAAATGTACAGGGGAGAAATATTGGATCTATAAGACCTAATTATCTCAAAGATACAACTTTATACTGGAATAATGGGCCAATTGTCTTCAACAAATGCTGTTACTAGAAAAGTTCCTGAAAGGTGAACCATGTGATGAAGATGTATGTAAGGCATGAATATTTAAAGCCCATTCCAAGTGGAAAACATGGCTTCATCCATCCATACTGTGGAAGTGAGAGCAAAACCATACAGTCACAAGAAAAGTGCTTTTTATGGGAACACTGGTTAAAAACAACGAATAAAGCCTTCATTTCAAATGTTATTTACACTATTAAACACCCAAGCTTTACATTTTGTATTATTTATTATTTATAAACAGTCTAAATTGGTACACTTTCAACATTATGAAAAAGGTTGATTACCTTCAAGACGAAAAAATACATAAATATATAGAAAGAACCCATACAATTAATGCTTACCAGAGATAATTTTTTACTGATATAATTTATGACAGGGTATTTCTATATTTTTATGTTGTTGGTATATGAATATGATAAATTGTTTTTTATTAAATGTGTATATTAATATATTCTCTAAAATACAATTTTCTCCCCCATTACATTCCTCAGGAGAAAGTCCTCCTGATCAATATTTATAAAGATCTTTATGTTATCACATTTCCTCAAAATGAAGGGCAGTACTATGTTTCAACAGTAAATGATAGAAAGCTATATAGCACTGGAGTCTTTTAGTATTTTTAGCAAAAAAAAAAACTAGTTTCTATAACAAGACTAGTAGTCTTACTTACTTAGTGGCTTTTAGGTGACGATTTTCTTTAGACGACAAAAGCCTTCCACTAATACCATCTGATTCCCCTTGAAAGTCAAACACTTCTCTTAAATCGATCAGTCATTTTGGGCTTAGTAACATCTTAGCATGGGTGAGCTTGTAATGGCATAAACATTAATTAACCTTTACCTCAGATGAGCATTGATACTTTAAGCAGAAGACAGCGCTGCTTTTTGAAACATACCAAAGATCTATTGAAATAACAAAGGTGAATCGACAGGTCGCAAACGTGCCAGAACAAATTAAAATCTACTATAGCATCCAATCATGCAGAACATTGCATTAAGCTGTTAAATTAAATCTGAGTAGTAATTTTAGGTCTTGTTTCTTCCAAAAACAGAATACAGCAAATGTAGTAAACATTGGATATAAAGGATATACTGCAATCACTGATAGCGCCTAATAACCTACAAACTCATAACAGGCCTTTGAATATCAAAATGAGTACTATACTATAATCACTGATAGCGCCTAATAACCTACAAACTCATAACAGGCCTTTGAATATCAAAATGAGTACTATAAGCACAGTACTACAATTTGTATTGTACTTGAGACATAAAGGCCTCTTATAATCCTCACATTTAAAGTGCAAGTGTATGAATGACCTTCAAATGCAATACATACCTGAGAGTAAAGTAGAAAAATACACTTACTAGGCAAACAATAGGAAAAGATTAAAACATTAGAGGGTGTTTTTCGGTGTAAACTATATAAGTAAAAAAACAATTTTAAAAAGAATGCTTGTACAAAGGGAATAATTGCTAGAGATTAAGCCCAAAAAAGATACAAAACTGTTAACTGAAAAGTATACACCCCAAAAAATTTATAAAATGACAAAAAACATACAATGCTATAAGGGAGATATTGGCCAACTGATGGCTCATGGTCATCCAATCACATCTTCCCATCCTTAAGAGTTGTCAAAGGAACAGGTGTCCTTTACTATATAACTTTTTCCCACCTATTGCTTTGAAGACAATATAAATGTTTGGGGGTTTCCTTTTTTGTCTCAGTGACTGTGGTTATCGGAACAAAAAAAAGGTTAAATCTCCCCATAGTGGGACACAAAACTTAAAAAAGTTTTAGAATGTTTTCTGCTTAGGCACATGCCTAGGCTCATGATTATATAAGGAAATGACTGAACATATCTTTCCATTTTACTTTATTGTTCAACTGTAATCCATGACAAACTCTCATTCTCAGGACCTTTCCCTCGGATTCATTCCATGCCTTAGAATACGCTCACATTTGCAATAATTGTAGTTGAAAATAAACAATTATCAAAACCTAGTTTTTCATTTGTTTTATAATCATTCGTTTTAGAAGTATCCAGCAAAATTAAAACCTTGTCCATGATGATCTTTGAGTGAAGTGCACATGCACAAAAACTGGTAAGAAGTGACAAAACACCTAGGCAATAACTGTATCCCATGTCATCATTTATTTTCTTGTTATTTCTGCTTTTGGTCACCTGGATAGTTAACAGTAGCCACACACGGCTCTATGCTCTGGCGAATGTTGTGCAATTGATCACAATGCGGTGACGCAAGAATCACAAAACGATCATTCGGGAAATCGATGTGCACCTTTTTGGGGACTCACTCCCTGGCCAATACTTTTGACATGTCGGTTCTCTGTCGATTGATATCTTGTTGGAATGGGATTGATTACTAGTGTTGAGCTCGAATATTGGCATTGCGAATATATTCTGCGAATATCAGCTATTCGAGAATTTGCATATAGGGCGGAGGATATTCGCAATTTTGAATATTTGCGATATTCTGCATTGGGATGCTTATGGCCATGGATTGCAAATATATATTCGCAATGCAAAAATAAACAGCACATTCATTTTGAAGGTAATTGCGAGGCGATTATAATTGTATTATTATAATTATATTTCCACAACGTACACGCAATTGTGATAGAATGTAAATAGAATTATTTGCTAAATATCGCAAATTCGAATATTGCCTATGCCGCTCATCACTATTGATTACTCAAGTTGGGCAGCATTTGATTCCTGAACAATCAATGGGTGTGAACGCGCACCATGTATGATATGACTGCCCAAACAATCTAAACTATGTACAGCTATTGTGTGACTTATGTAAGTATATAAGTATAGTGTAGACTATAGTTTATGTGTAAAGATCTCAGCAGACAATGTCTGTTCATCTGCATTGACTTTTCCTTTTTGAAACGTGTACAAGCCACTAATCATGCCTAGGATAACAGCTACACCATACACCCCTTGTTGCCTTACAGCAGTGGTTCCCAAACTTTCCCTGCAGGTCCCCCCTTTTCTATTTAGAAACATTATTGAGCCCCCCCCCCCCCTATTCAAACACAGGTTAAGAATGAGGGCCTGCCCACCTCCCAGTTTGGGAACCACTGCCTTATAGAATGGATTACTTCTATCAATATACAGTTTATTGGTGCACCATGCTAAACAATGCTTAAGAAAAGGGTTCCCAAACGGTAGTCTGTAAAGGCAATGGGAATAGATCCCAAAACCCTGCCTTTGGTTTTTTCTCATTGTATTTAGCTAAAAGTAAGGAAATGGCCAAAAATTTACAGAATTGTAATGTGCCATACATGTACCCAAATGTGGATCATCATCTACCGGTAGATCACAAATGCTATGGGATATGATTAAGAAGCCCTGCCTTTTTTTTGTTTTTCCTGTCTTTGTGTTCACACACAATTGGATTGCACCATACATGTTCATGCAATGTAAGCCAAAACCAAATAATTCTCAGTGTATATATAAATGAATATATGTTAAGTTTTATTGTTGGTGGATAATGTTCATTTCAGGTGGGCATACATGGGTTGATACCCATTCAATCTATGAAACCTCGAGTGCAGCGTGATGACGCTCAAGTGTTTGTTAATAAAACGGAGAATCAATGCACAAACGATCCCGTTCGATACTTTGGATGGGGACCCTCTAATCGAACAGGAATTTACCAACATGTTGGTTCCCTGTCCAATTGAGCTTTCTTCCAGCAGCATCAATCGAAACGAAAGGGTGGAAGCAAACAATTCCATCGATTGAAAAATCAACCCGTGTATGGCCAGCTTTAGTCAGTATAAAAGTAGCTCGCAAGCCAGCCAATAAAGAAGTGGCACGTCTGATTTAAAGTATTGGAAACTGAGAAAAATTGAGAAGTTGCTCCTAAGTGATGTCTCTTTTGTCTATCATTGCTTAAAACACTGATGTGCAGGGAGACCTAGTGGTAAATAGGACATTCTCCATACCAGCATAAATGAATTTGGTATAGCCTAATTTAAGTTATGCAGCTCTGTCCATTTAAAAGTCAAATACTACATTATCTTAAATGTTAACAAGGTTTAATTAAAATACATGTTTGCGGAATACTGTAAAATCAAACCCATTAAAACAAAACCCGTAATTTTTAATGTACTACTTAATTTATAGATTTAATAAATGTTCCACTGATAGTGCCGAATCTAATGGTAATTTATTTAGCATAATAACTACCAGTAGTGCTGACAGTATGTACTAGTAATAACCTAATTTGCATTTCATCAACAGTAGCATGTAGACTTTAAAGTAATAATGGAGATCAGGGAAAACCACAAAAAAGTTTATAATTTGCAAAAGCTCACATGGCAGAACTTTAAGATTTAACATAATAAAATCAGAGATTGTTCAGACCCGGCAACTTGCACAAAAAAAAATGTTCACCTTTCCTGAGCTACCTTCTACTTCTAATCTCAATTATGACCAAAAGCATTATATTAATGTGTTTAAAACATTATAATCTACTAAAATATACAAATGTAAGAAATATTTTTGTTGAAAACTGATTGCTTAAATTTGACAGTTATAATGATAAAGGTGTGTGCTTGCGCCAACACCAACTAACTCCACTTCTATTCAGGAAAAGAGGAATTGATTTTCAAATAACTGATTGAATTACTTGATCAAACAGAAACATTTACCTGGTATGGTCAACTTTAGTCTATGTACAGATCTCAGATTTCAGTTAGCAGCAACGATCGTTCAAGATTTTTCCCAGTAGCTGGAGAATGAATGAGCACTCTACAAACAGTGTTCATTCTGTAATATAGAGACGAACAGTCAGTGTCACAAGCAGCATTCTCAGCTATAGGAATTATCAAGGGTTGGGCAGGTCGATCAATTGAACCGCTTAATGACCTCTTGCAACAGCTGTACAGACATTAGATATTCACACAAGGCTACAATGATCATTTAGGGCAGGGGTGTCAAATACAATTACTACCACTATACTGTATCAAATATCCAGTACCCAGATTTATGATACATCTAATATGCATGCAATATCTATCTACAATTGAGTGTATGGTAGGCAACCCCTGGTTTTGAATACATAGATATAAAACAATATGCCCTTGAGTTATTATGAAATCTTCATAATGTACCTTTATCTTGATTATACAAGGATATGGTGAATCATTTGCTAACCGTCAATCTTAATTCTGTCACATATAGATAGACCTTAAAGGTATATATATGTGTTCAGGTATTTTTATCTTACTTTCATCAACAGTTTGGGGCAACATTACTAAATATTCCCAAAAATATTTTTACTGTGCTAAAGAGACGGATTGGATAATCATAATTGCATTTGGTGATTTCCATTATTCAAACTATAAATTACCCATCTATAATCAGTGACACAAAAAACAGCAATAAAACATGCAGCTGCTTTCTGTCCTCATTGGCATCATTTGCAACCATCCACAAAAAATAAGATTTCTGGAAAGCATGCACTGATGAGCATCAGTCTATTGCAAAAGCTTTTATTGAATTATGAGTATTACATTTCCAATGCTGAAATGAGTGTTCTGATACAACAAAACACCCATGAGAGCTTGTTGACATGATGAAAAACTGACTACCAACTAGACATTTAAAAAAAAATCAGTTTATCAAAGTGAAGTACCTTATTTAAATTTGTGTTAGCTGATCAGCAATTGATCAAAGGCAAGAAACTTCACGTTCATATCAAATGACTAAGGTCATGATGATCTTGCTGTTTTATCTGTCCATGGACCAATAAGCTGCAGAAAAGCAGCTACTTAAATATTAAAAACCTATAGCCTATACAATACTATACACACCATGTTGCAAGTCTATAGAGAGAGTTTCAAGAATGTCATTGCTACATGATGTCATATGATGTTGCCTCCCTTAACTAACTCCTGCTAATGCAGCCTGCTCAGAAAGCATTTACAGCCTGTTAAATTATTCACAGATGAATGAATAATAAATGAGCATTAATAAATTCAATATCAAAGCTAAATTACACACATATGAAGAATAACATCATAGGTTTGGCTAATCAGTTTTTCTTCCAAATCCAAAGTAGCCTAGAACTCAATTCAAGAGAAAAATGTACTTATGTTAATGATAAGAAATAAGCTGGGGGCAAGTGGGTTATAGCCAGGGGTATATCAGTCCTTAGACATGGCAGCTGAATTCACTTTAATTTCTCAGGCTAAAACCAAAGTAAAATATGTGCTTAAATTGGAAGAAGCCAGTCTCCTTATCCTCTTATCTAATCTACAAATCCCATTAGCCACCATGGAATAGACATCATCAAGGTTTGCCTTAAGGCTGCCATACACAGCCCGAGTAGGTCAGACAGACCTACTCCGATATTCACCGGAGTGCAAACGTGCATTATGGGGCCCCTTCAGTCGGCTGGCACCCTTTGTGTGCCGGCCATAAGCTTCAATGAAGACGCCGGTCTTCATTGAAGCTAATGGCATCGGCCTTCATTGGCCAGAGATTATCGGACATGTCCGTTCTCTGGCCGGCCGAGCTGTGGGGCGACAGGGATCTGTGGGCACATGCCAATTAGCGGCCGATTTTTAACCTGACCGACGGCGCAAGTAAAATGGAATTTAGCATTAAATAACAAATGTTAGGTGCTGTGGCTTGCAAACCAGTATCAACCCACTGGAGATCAGTTTTAGGTTTGTTGATTAATTGTAAGGTACACATGAAAGGGTATAGTCTAAAAGCAATTTTACAGAAAATCTTTCATTAACCTCCCTAGTGCTCCAGATTTCTGTACCAAAAGCGCACCATAGACTGGAATTTTTGTGTTGTAGGCCTGTAACTTCCAAAAATATGTCCATACAAGGGTCTAGTAGACATCCTGAATATAATAATGTTTGAAACACACAATTATGTAAAAATAAATTATAAAAGGTATCATTTGAATAATAAAATCTATAAAATACTTATTTTGTATGATAGATTTCAAAACAGTATGTATGTATATTTATGTTTTGTTTATAATAAAATTTTTATTACAATTGGAAATGTGTTTTGGGTTGTTTTTTTGGTGACGTCATCACGTCACTCGGGGGGGAGCATTGGATTTTGTGCAGAAGCCAGTTCAGATGATTGAGCCACCGGGACAGTGTGAAACTGTAAGTATGCCGGACAGCACCAACTTGTCCAAAGCAGTACTGCCAGGACAAAATAAATATACTTACATCTATAACAACATATTCTATAACTATATATTTTATATAATGGTAATTGTCCTGTAAAAGTACATAGAATATCACCTGAATTCTTTATACTTGCATGACTGTAACATTTGAATATAAAGGAGGTGCTAAATGGTCTGGCTGGCCTCAATTCATTGTGTAGCATTTTTGTCAATGCTCACTCAACCATAGATAACTTGGATAGAATTATTATATGCTGACCCCATACAAAGTAATATGATTGACCAGAAATTTACCAACATGTCGGATCACTACGGCCTGGGGGCCAGATACAGGTTGTTTAGCTTTCCTTTCTGGCCCTGTGTCACCTTGTTGAAAAGAAGCTCCCCTCTGTTTGTTCTCTGCAATGAGTGCACATAATGCCTAGAGGTGCCAAACGATGCTTTGGGGACAATGCAGTGACATGATCATGACACTGTGGGTGCATCCTCATGGGGGCAACAGGAAGTCCCTAGGAATTATGCAACAAATGAGCATATTATTTTAAGTGCAGGATATGTTTAAAGATAACTTCCAGGTCACACAAACAGTTCTGAGTTTACATTTAAATCACCTTCAGCCACCAGGTATGACTACATGCACCTAACTGGCTACTGTGGTGCACTGTCCACTGTTTTTATTAACACTTTAATAAATGTAGTTTACTTAGTAGATTTGAACCAACAAGTGAGATGGAGGAAGTTCTAAGCTTTTTCTTCTACTTTCATACACACATTTCTCTAGAGAACAAGTTATCTTTGTATTGTGACTAGGAATTGGTCAACCAGAACAGAGTTGTTTTTCCCAATAAGTATGTTGCAGGTAGAAGAAAATTGTGCCTGAATCCTCATACTGTAATGGATCTTCAAAACATACAAACATCTGCAGGGTACTAACTGTCAAATATCCTAATCATAAAAATAGATGATAATTTAAGAAAAGGAAATGTGATTTTGTATGTGTGTGTATGATATTATAAACAGTCACCGGCCACTTTATTAGGCACACCTTTCCAACTGCTCATTGATGCAAATTACTGATCAGCCAATCACATGGTGGCAACTCAATGCATTTAGGCATGTTGACATAGTCAAGACGAACTGCTGCAGTTCAAACCGAACTTCAGAATGGGGAAGAAAGACTTTGAATGTGGCATGGTTGTTGGTGCCAGACAGGCTGGTCGAAGTATTTCAGAAACTGCTGATCTTCTGGGATTGTCACGCACAACCATCTCTAGGGTTTACAGAAAATGGTCCGAAAAAGGGAAACATCCAGTGAGCAGCAGTTTTGTGGGCACAAATGCCTTGTTAATGCCAGAGGTCAGAGGAGAATGGCCAGAGTGGTTCAAGCCCCTTAGTAGTAATTGATCATTGTTGCAACGCCACAGCCTACCTGAGTATTGTTGCTGACCATGTCCATCCCTTTATGACCACAGTGTACTCCTCTTCTGATGGCTACTTCCAGCAGGATAATGCACCATGTCATAAAGCTTGAATCATCTCAGACTGGTTTCTTGAACATAAGTTCACTGTACTCAAATGACCAAATCTCAATCCAGTAGAGCACCTTCGGGATGTGGTGGAACAGAAAATTTGCATCATGGATGTGCAGCCGACAAATCTGCAGCAACTGCTTTATGCTATCATGTCACTATGGACCAATGTCTCTGAGAAATGTTTCCGGTACCTTGTTGAAACTATGCCACCAAGGATGAAGGCAGTTCTGAAGGCAAAAGTGGGTCCAACCTGGTTCTAGCAAGGTGTGCCTTGTAAAGTGACCGGTGAGTGTATATACACATACATACACACACAGCCTAGTAAAAAGAGGAATATGCTGTAATTTCTAGATGTCCTCCATCTAATGTTGTTGGATGAATTATGGTGTTCACATATTATTAAAATTGCCCATTCTTTATATACCCATACAGGTCATACACCTCCATTTACGCTTTCCTGTTTTAACATTGTTCAGTCACATCTAAAGTTTGTTTTCAAGCTAAATAATTTCAGACAATAAATTACATATAATATACAATTTAAGATATCCATGTGTCTATCAGCAGTATCACACTAGGAATAGAGAATGTAGAACATAAAAATACAAAAAAACACAATCTCCGGATTGGGAGCCAAAAAAGAAATAAAATGCTTTGCTAATGTTAAGCCCCCCCCCCCCCCCCCCCCCCCCCCGCTGGGTCTCGGGGGTCTGGGGGTCCTAGGGACCAAGTGACGCCACTACCAGGTAGTGCCCCCTTACCTGGGAGGTCCCGTGGTGCCAGCTCTGCTGCTGGGGGATCCAAAAGGAGACCCCTAGTCCGCTCTTTGTCCCCCTCTCTCTAAGCTGGGTCCGCGCATGAGCAGTGTCTCCCTCTGGCCCTGGATTTATGGCCTCTGTCAGCTGACGCTGCCCAAGCCCCTGGGCGGAGACAGAGCAGGCAGCCTGGCTATTTAAGGAAGAGGTGTGCTCATAGCCAGTGCTGCCTGATCAGCTTGTGTTTCTTGTTGAACCTGCGATCCTTGTTACTGATAGATCTCCTGTGTATGACCCGGCCTGTTTTCCTTGACCATTCTGCTATCTCCCGTCCCGACCATCGCTTATTTTCCGGTCACCCTTCGTCTGCCGCCAGCCCTGACCTTCGCTTCGTTTCGAGACCACGCAAGAACCCTGCCAGCCTTGACGATACTGCTAATCCCTGACCACGATTTCTGCCTGTGCCAACCTCCACGCAGGGGCAGCCCAGCCTTGCCGCCCTCTTGCCTTTTGGGGTTTCCGGGTGAAGGGAGAGACCTTGCCCTACCAGCCGCAGGAACACCACCGGTGTCCCCTCAAGGGGCATCGGCCCATCTCCCATTAGGGGGGCTCTGGGTGGAAGACCTGGTTCTACGGGCATAGACTCCTCTCCCGGATCCCGGTTCCCCTACCCTCTCAGGAGGGAGTGGACTAACAGCTAACAATCCATTCACTATTCACTATTTTTTTTTCGTACTAAACATACATAAGTATATAAACACACAAAGCATTTCCTTCAACTTATGGATCATATGTATAACGATTCTCTAAAACCTTCCTCTTCACCACAAATGTCACCTTTAGGTTTCATTTTATTCAGCCCATCAGAAAATGTCAACATTCTGGCCAAGTAGAGACATTTATCACCATATGGTTGTGTCTATTAGACGGAAACATTGTTATTTCGATTGGCCTGAATTAATGAAGGTCTACAATAAAATCTGTGCTGCAGCTGACCTTTTCTGCTTTAGTTGCCACCCAGAAGATAAAGTTATATTTTTGCTGAATGTATTCAGACTTAATTGAATCATTCTTTTTTTGAAATCACAATTTCACTATTGCCTAGTGTACATTACAAGAAGCGCTTCTTTCATACAAAATCTTACTAAGTTTAGCTTACTATTTGTTTAGTTAATTTAATGCTAGTTAATGATAAATACAATCATCCTATAATTCTTTACTAAGAAAGGTAATAGGTAGTTGCGCACAACCTTCAGCAGTAATTACACAGCTATAGTGATATCAGTGGCCAGAAAGGCCATCAGTTGGTGTATGGGGCCTGAGAAAAGATCACAGAGTAAAATGGAGTCAGTATGAGGGGTGGGTGTTTAAGTTGTGTGTAGGTGTGCAGCTCTCAAAATGGAGGAGTGTGGTCCCCTGTAACAGGCAAATAAGAACAAGGACAGAGGCGCACAACCTAGTACAACAAATGGTTAAATCATGTGGAATAGGATAAGATAAAACAAATTGAAACAAAATATGACAAAACAACAGGCAAGATACTCACATTGAGAGAGGTTTACAAGGGTGGATCTCAATGTGAGTATCTTGTCTGTTGTTTTGTCATATTTTGTTTCAATTTGTTTTATCTTATCCTATTCCACATGATTTAACCATTTGTTGTACTAGGTTGTGCGCCTCTGTACTTGATCCTATAATTCTTTGCCTGTGGTTCCCCCACCCCATGGATCTTTATGACATATTATTTATTACATTTATTTGCATTTCTACATTTATTTCATAAAATGTTTTCCCAGATAAGTCAATATTTTTACACTTTTATTCCAAATCTACATTTTCCCAATGAAGCACTCAGTCAATAACAGCGGATGTCTCTAAAACTGCATTTGAAGTCTTCTAAAGTTGTATAAATTTAAGGAAACAGGATACAGTATATTATATATCTACTTGGTAGATCTTGATTTTGTAAATTTTTAAAGTGTGGCTCTAAACTTTAAGAAACAGGGTCTTAAGTTGGCAGAGACTCATCTAAATGTCTAAAACATATTAGACATCTGCCCTGTCATTGCCTTCTGCTCATTTTGGGGCATGTATAACAAGCCTGGCTGAAAGCCAGCTAAAACGAAAAGGAGTCAGACACTTAACATACACACGACACTTTACAAGTCCTCCATTACCCACACAAAAAATCTCTGCCACTAAAAATGCAACATAGCAGCTACACAACTTGTTATCAAATATGGAAGATAAGAAGATCCAAAAATTGGCAGCAGCAAACAATATGGAACTTCCATTTTTAATAAAGAATCCACAAGATATGTCAATTAGCATGCAAGCAATAGTCGTGTATATGTCTCTTGAGAACTGCTGTATACAAACCTATCTCCCATCATACATTATTCTGCTGGTATTGACAGTAAAAATAACAGCAGAAGCCTTGAAAGCTGGTGAGCAAACGCCTGTTTGCTTTTGGCCTAGCAATCTCTACAGCTAAATGCTATAGCACAGAAATATCTGATTTAGTGTCATTGACTGTGAGCAGCTTACTAAGTCTGTCCTAGCTGGCCCACAAGGGCAGTCAATCAAAACATCATGACAGTCACCAGTTCAGCTTTAGGCAGAAGTTAAATAAAAAGTATCCGTATAAAAATTTTAAAATTACATAGATTATGCTGTTGTCTTGGTATGTATGGTATGTATTCTTGCGTTTGGAAATGTAGAATACAATATACATGAGAAGTACAAAATATGCAACAGAAAATTATGTAAAATATTTTAAAAAACTGATTATACGGAACACTAGCTTTTTTGTGTGAATTCTTATGGTCCACATTACTTATAATTATTATTATTAACTTTTAATTATATAGTGCTAACATATTACACAGCCCTGAACATTAAATTAGAGTGGATATACAACACAAGATAACACATAGGTACCGGTTATGACACAGGAGGAGTTCAGGACCTTGCCTAATCGAGTTTGCAATCGTATATACTGGGGAACAATTACTTTGATTAGTACTTAAGGCTCCCACATAGGTGATTAATCGCCTCTCGTCCCATTATAAAAAAAATCTCTTCCATAGAGAATGAATGGACGCGATTTTTGATGCATCGCCTATGTGGGAAAATTAGTAGCTGTGTTGTGTGGAGACAGGCCAATAAAATAAATCGGCTGCTCTAACATAGTCCACAGTAACTAAGTTACGTTCACAGTAATGCACAAAACAATAAATATGTCCTGCAGTGCCACAGAAGAAATTCAGAGAAAGAAACCCAGCAATTTTAATAGATATTTGATAGATACAAAGTCAAGCAGGAATTGGGTTACAGTATTGAATTACTATACATATAACAGAGCTGTTTCATATTAGATCAAGTATTTAGACTTAAATCACATGGGCTGCGGGTGGCTCGTTGCAGCAGCTGACTGTATTATTCTAGTAGTCAGCAGGGTGCTGTCAATCAACCGTCAACCGCCATTTTTTTATTCCTATGGACAATGGACATGTCGAGTCACTAATGGCTAACAGAAATCTGTATGAACTTAGCAATAGGGTTAAGCAGGGTACAGACGTGGAGATATGGGTCAAATTGATGGCCGCTTTGAGTGCCGTGCGCGCTCATGGCCATCTATCTGACCCATATAGTCTGCCCCTTGCGCTGTTTTCGAGCGGGACAAATCAATCCCGCCCAAAAGCAGCCTTATCGGACATGACCGTTAATACGGCAATGTCCGATGCTTTGCCTGGCTCTCCAGGCAAATCTTGGCTGAGGAGAAGGAGCCGGGGGGACAATCCTCTGATATCTGACAGCAGCGTGATGACGTCATCACGCTGCTGCAGGGTACATCGGACGGCTCGAATATCGAGTCGTCTGTACCATGCTTTACTGTACCTATTACAATCTAAGCCTACGGTTTTTTGTTTTGATATAACAAAACTGTAATGTAATATAAGGGCCTATCCAAACTATCCAATCAATTGACATCCAATCAGGGAGGCCTGTGCCATAGATAGATCTAAAGAAAATTGTACCAAGAGATTTGAAGACATATGAATGACACATCCTTATTGAACCCTCTTGATTCATCACTTAACTACTGTCAGGTAGTAGTAAATATAGTATTTTTAGTAGTAAATATAGTAGTAATAGTAATGAATAACACCCATTCTTGCTTTTTTTTAGCTAATTGCTGCAGAAAGGTTTGAAATTAACACTGTGCTTCCACCACATAGGAGAGATTAGCTCTTTTTTTTACACTATATGCCTTTTTTTAAGGCATGCGTTTAGTAAACAATATACAAAACGCACATTTCACCTGCCTTTGTGTTTTGCATTGCGTTTTTTAACAAATCAATACATGAAGCAGGGCGTTTTAAAAAATGCATGCAGAAATGCTGCGTTTTTAAAAATGCAACGCATGTAGTATAAATGGTAACATTGGTTTTCGTTGAGAAAATGCAGTACTGTAAAAATATTAGAGATGCTCCGATCAGCATTTTTGGGGCCGATCACCGATTACCGATC
>CM070036.1:80807798-80825194 GCA_036250615.1 Ptychadena robeensis | reverse complement strand
ATTGGACAAACTTACAAAATCAGTGAGGGGTAAAATAATTATTTCCTCCACTGTATATATGGCTAAACATCTTGGTTTTCTTACACAAACATCCATATATCTATTTAACAATGTTAATGTAACAAATAACGTTTCCATAGTCCTTTATTTCCATCTGAAATCCATCTGTTATCACAAGTTCTGAGGATCACATAATCATTAATGAAACCAATGGTTAACGTCTAGAATCAGAAGTAGACAGCTTCTGCAAAATTTATATTTACAGTGCACAATACGTCTAAATGATTTAAGATACATATAGTGTATTTTCGGACCAAAATGATGAAGGTATCAGGATCCCTCAAGATGTCAATTTGGGTTTCCACCGTTGGCTGACTGAACATGTCATAGAATAATGGACAGGGCTTGAAAACAATTATTGAAGTGTTGTGTACTTTTTGGGGTTCATGATCTTTCAATACAGTGGGTTAAAAAACCGCTAAAAGGCTAACCACTTTGTTACTCAGGAGCCTGTAGCCTGTCAGAGAGGACAAAGCTGGTACCCAAAACTGATGACAGCTTCTCTGTTGTGATTCAAGTACTGTAGAGCAAAGAGCAGATTAGTGACCCGTAATGAAGGTAATACATGAAGTTGAATTCCTTCCTACAGTGAGCAGAAAGGCCACTTATTCCCACAAATTAATTTAAGTGTCAGATGTCCAGAATTCTACAATATATGCCATGAACAGGACAGAGCATCGAAGGACATAGGAGCTCATTACTGGCCACCCAAGTGGTCAGAGCCATGCCATGGTAAACAATGTATGAAATCCAGATGACCATACCCTCTCCAAGTATAAAAATAATTTGTGTGATACAAAACAATATGCATGGATATAATAGAAATAAGGTACAGCAAGCCTGCTGATTGTATAGCTGGAAACATTTTAAGAAAGACATAGTAGAGTATTCTAATGTGTTAGCCATCAATGAATACAGAAAGTTTAAATTTATTTTGCCAATAAAGAATATCACTTGAACTCTAAACTTTCTGTATAAGATAGACATTATAATACTAAGTTAAATGGTATCCCTATAACATAATGTTATATAACAAATATTGATATAATCAGTATTTATATTATACCAATATTGAAAACTGCTTATTTGTGTAATATGCAAAGCATCTGGCACAGCATGGTGGGAGATGAGAGACTTAAATCAGCTGCAAAGGCAACCCAGATGTATTGAAAGCGTGTTACACTATTTGAAACAGCACAAATTAAGTCAGTGGTTTGATTTTGCAATTCACAACAACTCATGACAAGCTCATTACAGGTGTTCCGAGTTCTTGTTAAACATAGGTAAGAAAACCATTGATTCTATTTTCTTTATTTACTATTCAGATTAACAAAACTTGGCCACTAGAAGAGTTATAAGGAATGCAAATCATCCCTGGGGACTGATTTTATAACCCCTGACCAAGAGGTTAATTCACACTGAGACTACCTTCATCCAATCTTGCAGCTAAAAGAAGAATCTTCTCCAAGTCTTCTCAGCAGGATATGGGATAAATTGTTCCTGCTAAGACTCATTTTTACAGTGTCTTCAAGTGACCTATATACCTCGTTAAAGCCCACTGTTAATAACAAGAACACACTAACCTGTTAACCTTTCTTTTCGCAAAACTAATTGCATCACAAAAGAAAATGGGACATGTCAATCATGCTAAAACAGCTGGGTGCTTTGGCTTAGCCATTTTATCCAGGCAAATATTATGCTAAACAGTAATCAAACATTATTATCTGTTCACCTTATAATGTAAAAGAGAACTAGCGCTCACAGTAGGACAGCATGATTCACACAAGAATGCACTATTACTACATAAGAAATAGGTTGTTCATTGTGTCCCTTTAATTCCGAGAGCAGCTCATCCTTACACATTATATTTTACCTACCAATTGGTGGTTTCATAACAAACCAGATGTAGAAAAAAAAATTTGTACAATGAATTAACAATTAAAAATGTTTCATCAAAACAAATATTGTATTTCATTCCAGAGTCATTCTGTATCTCAGCTTTCATATATATTTATCACATTAAGCCTTTTAACCATGAGAGAGAGAAATACACCATTATGGGTGATTAGCATATGTTTCAGTTATTATGCCATTGTTGAGGGTCCCTTAGGGGATGGAAATAAATTAAGCCAACATGAATAAATGAGCTTGACCAAAACTTTATATTAAGTACACTTCGCCACAAACTGCAATCATGGAAAGCATCACTAGCTCACTAAAAATGGAAATAGGAATAATTCTTAGATGCCATGTTATCCTTTCATGAACTGACATAAAAGCTGAAGTGTCAGTAAAGGAACATGAGCTACTGATGTGCTCACAAGGCTGAAAGAAGCCGGACTTTGTGCATGAGTGGAGCAGCTGCCAAGCCTTTTATTTATTTATTTGATCTGCCCAGAACAATCATCTTTCTGTGTCTATACCAGTCCTAAGGGGTCAGGTCACATGGCACAATCTGCGCTCATTGGGCCACTTTCTAGTGAAAGTGACATAAAGCACAGGAACACCCCAGGAAAATACAACAAGGGGTGCGGTTTATTTATTAATGACTACTGCCATCCACCTGCCAGTGTCCAAGCACTGATGGATCATCTGCCTACACACTGTAACTGCACATAAGGACTCGCACATCCTTTTGTTCACAGTACACCACCGAGACAGGAATAGCCTAAAACAATAGCATTGTGTTATGAGGTGGCCTGGTGGTCTTTGTTTAATAGAACTGGAGGGATTATCAACCATTCATACACAAATCTGTTTTTTTTATGGATAATGGAAATAGTCAGCATTCATGTTTGTGACTTTCTTAATACAAAAGCATACAAATTCACAATTCTCCAATCCTCACATTCTCCATTGAGTATCTATATTAATTATATAAGTGTCATATATGTATATGTTATTAAGAAGCTAGACCTCTATTTGCACATATGTAAAATAAGCTACATATGAAATGCTATGGTGTAAATAATGAAGAACTTGCTATAAGGTAGGCGTGTATGTCTCCATCATGTTCATATAGAAATGTTCATTGATGTTGGTAGATCATGATAGATATGTATATATTACCTGAGCAGTTGATACCCTTGCCTTTGCCATTGTGGCATTCGCTGGCCAGCTGGTTGGACGCTTGGACACCAGAGAAGGCTAAGAAGAAGACCAGCACTGAAGATGTAGACCAGAAAGCCAGGGGTCCCAGTAGCCTGGAAGTAGGATGCAATCCTTCCATGATGGGTAGCAGGATGCTGGTGATACAAGAGGCAGGGATGAGAAGGGTGAGAGCTTGCTCCAGCAGGCCAGGAGCATCAATACCAGTACAGAGCACAAGCCAGGCTCCTATCTAGATTTCCCAGCACACAGATATTCATTCCCTGTCACTCCTGATGCTGTGTGTGGCTTGTGTTATGATGTCTCACTCCAGAGGTAGCACAGCAAAGACAAGGGGACCAGGGATGTCCAATGACCAGCATCAATAATTGTCAGCAGCCTTCATCTATGGCAGTGTGCAGCATACACCTCCCCCAGAAGATCACTTGCTGCCTAAGATGAACAAGGGGATGTCATCCATCCTCAGTGCCATGCCAGAAATAAAGGGGCTGTAGATTGGTGTATCCTCCCAGCCCTGGCTATGCTGGCTCCTCCCTTCCTCCTGCTCTGCACTGATTGCCACTTTACTGCCTGCTCGGCTTATTGTTCCAAGTAGCACAGAGCCTGTCACCAGCCACGAGATGGGTGCAATACGTGTGGCTTCTGCTAACAACAAAGGGAGTGAGTAGATCAGGAGGAGGGAGCAGGATGACTGGGAGGAGGAGGAGGAGAAGAATGACAACGACCACGTGACTCCAGCCCCCTTGCCTGCGAGTCAGCCTCTTCGTTTTATTACCGAAAAAGTGAACGGTGGCCATCCTCTCATCACGAGGACCAGGACTGGGAAGTTTCCGATGTGTGGCTGAGCTGGGGAGGAGACGATACAAAAGTTATTCATGATTAAAAGGAAACATTGTCCTGGACACATGACATTCACATACTGGTTCACTAGAAGAACACATCATAGGAGACCTGTTTATGTTATATGGTCTGTACACTAAATAATCGTTTGTACCAACAAGAGATTTCCTTAAATCTGGTCAGCAGATCATCCTTACAATACAATGGGTTAATCATCTGTAGCAATGTCATCATATACATGTCCTTTCCTCTTTTTATACTTCACACCACAATGGCTTAGCTATCTATAGCAAAATTATTGTATAGCACACCACATAGGGTACATCTGTAGCAAAGCCAATATATAGTTGTCATCTATTTTTTAGAAGCAGCAAAACCCATATAGACAGGGGTGCACATAAGGGGTACTCTGGTACTTAAAAGGGGCCAAAAACTAGCTATGTGTACCTGCATTATTGCAGGGCGGCTGCAGCTTAATGTAAGTTGTATACAGTTCATGCCACTTGGGTAACTGCAGGGAAATATTTATAACTATGAAAGGTTGCAGTTAGGGGTGTGAAATTGGGATCAGAAATGAGAAATTACTATTCCAAAAAAAAAGAAATTGGACTTCTAAAGCTAGCCACACACGGTTCGATTTTGGTTCAATCGATGCTCGATTAGATGAATTTTTTCATCGATTGAACGAAAATCGAGAAATGCCCACATGGTACGATCGACGATAATTGTTCGATGAAGGCAGAAAATCGAATTTTGATCGGACATGTTGGAAAATCATCGTCGATTGTGCCAAAATCGTTTTATAATTGTCGATGTTTGTGGTGTTTCTCCTGGATCGATTAGATTAGATATACATAACATAGACCACTTCAATCGGGAATTCAAACGTTTCAATACCAAAATAGACGATTTTAGTAATCTTTTGGAATCGAAATCTCACCACAATCGCAAACTCAATGTGGGGTGTATGTTGATGCGATTAAGATCAATTTTCGATTAGACGATTGAATTCCTCGATCTAATCGAGCATCGATTGAACCAAAATTGAACCATGTGTGGCTAGCTTAAGAGTGTTGGAGATCTGGGGGATAAAAATCAGAGTAGGCATATGTAAGGGTAAAAGCTGACATGAAAAAAGTACTGTGTGACAGCTGAAATGTTTCTATGAAAGTTTGACATCTGGACTGCAGGTAGTCTCAGGGTTGTACTACTGAGGTATGGGATCTGGGGTTTCAAACGTGTTGTACTGTGAGAGTTACATTTGGCCCAAAGCCAGCTGGTGACCTGTGGATGGAGACAGCTAATCAGAGGCTCAATCAGGAACAGGGAGGTCCATCTGCAGCAGAATCGCTGACGCAGAGGACAGTGAGGAAGACCACCCTACATATGGGGTGAGTACCTCACACCCTCTCCTGGTACTCATCTGAGGAGCTTGCTAAAAATGTTATGTGCACCCCTGCATATAGATCTGCCCTCTTTAAAAGCAGTGTACTACAATGGGTTCATTATCTGTGGCAAAGGTTCTTATATATATGTCCTCTGCTCTTTATAAGCAGCATACCACAATGGGTTAATCTGTTGCAAAAACCAATATAGATCTGTCCTCTGTAAAAGAAGCATGCCACAATGGGTTAATCTGTTGCAAAGTACATATAGATCTGTCCTCTGTAAATGAAGTGTCACAATGGGTTAATCTGTTGTAAAGTCCATATAGATCTGTCCTCTTTAGAAGCAGCAAAGCACAATGGGTTAATCTTGCAAAGCCCATATAGACCTGTCCTCTTTAGAAGCAGCAAAGCACAATGGTTTCATTATCTGTGGCAAAGGCGCTTATATATCTGTCCTCTGCTCTTTATAAGCAGCATGCCACAATGGGTTAATCTGCTGCAAAGCACATATAGATCTGTCCTCTTTATAAGCAGTGTACCACAATGGGTTAATCATTTGTGGCAAAGCCCCCATATATCTGTCCTCTGCTCTTTATAAGCAGCATACCAATCACTCCTTGTTTATTGTCCTTCTGCCATCCTCATTGCTTCTCAGATTCCGATTGAAAGGCTGAAGTAACCACCCATTGATTGCATTCAGATAAGAGTGGGAGAAGAAAGTATATAAGAATAGTTGTTTCAGAAAAATATTTGTACTGAATGCTTAAAAGCTATTATTATTAGCAGTTACGTCATCATACACACTGGTCAGTTCCATTGTACATGCAGTAGGCATTTGTGTTTATTAATGCAGAAAAGGTGTAAATAGAACCTTACATTAGTAAACACGATTGGTAAACATTTGGTTTATATATTATTTATATATATATATATGCACACACCTCTCATGCTGTGTCTTTGATGTTTCCCTAGACTTATGCTGTGTATACACAACCCACTCTTTATAATGATGCCCTGTGGTGTGAGTTAAGTATAATAGCAGTTGTGGTATATTCATTCACTTTATTTGTAATATGTGCAGTGTTTTGCATATTACCATGTTTTTAATCAGTGGTGTCCTGTCATTTCTTGTATGGTAGGTTGACTAAAGCCCCCCATAGACGGGCAGACTCCCGGCCATAGTTGTAGCAGACCAACCTGCGTGCTCGCTCCCGCCGAGCACATTAAGGTTGGTCTGCCACAACTATGTGGGAGCCCACCTTAAATTATGTTGAAAAAAAGCCGGCAGGTCGGATCGCAGAACAGACAGACAGAACAGCTGCAGCTTGTAAACTCGGAGAGGAAGTCTCCGCCCCCTCCCAGTTAATTGGCTAGTCTGACGGGAGTCCCATGTGTCAGTGGAACACACAGGATTCCTGTCCGACATTTAACACGTCTCACAGTATGGTGACGTCACCACACTGTAATCAGTCTGCTAAAGGTCTGCCATAGATCGAGGTGTCTATGGCAGGCTTTACTTCAAGTTCTGGCGCCCAGAGCCAGTCATATATAGGGGGATAAGCCCCCCATACACCTTACAATCTTACCATACAATTTATTTACAAGCAACTTTTCTTCTACCAAAACCATGCAATATGAGGAGCTTTGTATCCCTTCCAATGACTATGTTTTCTACCAGGGAGGTGAGTATACTACATAGTTGTCGGTAGATCTAATGGAAATTTTATGGCATGATCTAAAGGTGTATGGGGGGCGTTACTCTCCCAAAAACAACAAAACCAAACTTTTAACTGCAGACAACACTGCTGAAGTACATATACAGTACAGGAGCAGTTTTGTCAGCTACAGTATCTGCATAACTTACCAATATTTATGATTTGCAGAGCCATGTGACAGCATAAACCCAATTGCTATTGGACTTAAGAAGCCCCAGCAACCAATGATATAACTTTCCAATCCTCAATTCATCATGTGTTTTATCAGTATACATGCATGCAGCACACCTAGTAGTGCTGCCCACTGCTTTACAAGTAACATTTAAAAATACGATGAATGTCTTTTTACCCTCCTATTAATTTATTGCTGTCTTTTAACTAATGTCACAAGTTCAGTTTAAACAACTCACACAATAAAAGTTTAAGGAAATAAATACAAATAACAACTTTATTAACACTCCCTTCTTAATTCATGGGCTTCAATATGTCCACCCATTCACTTAGTCCACCCATTGTAGCTATAACCGCTTCCACTATTCTGAGAAGGCTTTCTATAAGGTTAAGGACAGCTTATTTTAATATTTCTTTTTACCATAGAGCATTTGTGAAGTCAGGCACCGATGTTGAATGAGAAGGCCTGGCTCGCAGTCTCCACTCTAATTATCCCAAAGTAGTTCTGTTGGGTTAAGCTCAGGGCTCGGTGAAGGCCAGTCAAGTTCCCCCACACAAAATGCCCTTCTACAAGCTTGAGCACTGGTGTGCAGTTATGTTGGAACAGGTTTAGACCACCCCCAAACTCTGCTCACAATGGAAGTATGAGATTGTCCATAAAGCCCCCCATACACCTTCAGATTCCTCCATACAATTTCCATCAGATCTACCAACAACTATGTAGTATAGTGACCTCCCTGATAGAATACATAGTGATTGGAAGGTGTAGAAAGGTCCTCCTATTACATGGTTTTGGTAGAAGAAAAGTTGATTGTACAGAAATTGCATGGTAATTGTATGGGGTGTATGGGGGGCTTAATGTCTTGGTATCCATAAGCATGAGGACTTTACGCTAGTTGCACTGTTGTGCAGTATTGGCCAGCAAAGGCACGTCAGTGGTAATGCTTAACACATCTGTTATAGGCAAAGAAAACCATGTGTTATGCTATGTATGGGAAACTATTCTGCGGCTGTGAATAAATGCGGGCTGCAGGGTATTTGCTGTAACTGTGACGTATTTGTGACTGGGAACAATACAGACAGGCATGCACTTTTCTCCTGGCATCTACCATACATCATACAGTGAGGATTCAATGCAAATTAATGATAAAAATAATGTAATGATCATGTGGTACAGTACGGCTATTACTGATCATGACCATAATACATAGGTATGAGCTCAGCCTGTTTTTTTTTTTTCATTTTACCATGGAGTCTCAGTAAAAAGATGAGTAAATTGGCTTAACGTGATATTCAAAAGTTAGAGTTTATAGGACATACTACAAAGCAGCCTAAGGCCCCCACCCCCAGTACCAGGGGCCATTGTCCCTATTTCTCTCTCAATATGGTGGACAGCTAAGCTACAGCAACATATAAAAAAATGTCACCAATCTTCATTGCTATTTTTGAAGATCAGTTAAGAAAACTAGATGCACACTTATTCATATTGAACAGAAGCTTTATTGTTTGTGGTTGTCTTGACTGCCTGGCCATTTGTTCCCCACAAACATATAAAAAATTAAGGCATGAATACTACACTGGAGAATAAAATGAAATAAAACACTTGCACTTTTTGTGACACAAAATTTTTACTACTTTTCTTTAACCTCCCTAGCGGTTGAGACGAGCCCAGTTCGTCCGCTGTTCAGGCTCACCTGAACCACAGGGGTACCGGGCATCGGGTACGGGCAGTGCGCTCGGGAGGTTAAATCACTTTTTATGTAAATCATACTGCACGGAAGCTCAAAAATGATATTAAATATTTTAAACCTCACAGCAGTATGTACCTGTTAAGCACTGAAATACTACCATAATCAAAACTCACCCTTAAGTGACACTTTAAAAGCTTTTCTTGTCAACTTCTATCACAATGATATTTGCCTGATGCTGGCTCTTCACAATGTAAACAAAGCATGGCTGAGTTTGTTTACACACTGATGCTATTAGCAGTAAAAGGGTTAAGGTCACAGTTTATTAACCCTGAGGAAAAACAATGGTAGAAAACATGTTAGTATTTTATTGTACAAGAGTTATGTTAGTATTTAAATATGTAAATTGGGGTTTAACCTTAAGGCCTGGCTCACGGCTATCTGCTTTATATCTGTTGACATGCATTTCATGTGGTTTGAGGACCATTGGAAATCATTTATACATTTTGGATGTACTTATGTGGTTTTATGTGTTAAGGTGGGTTTACACGTGTCGATTTTTTGTTCGTTCAACTACCGATTCGATTTTTTGATAGATTTTTTTTGTCGAACATTGTTCACCTATTTATCGAATGTAACATTAGATTTTTTTGTTCGTTTATCCCGTTTATCCCAACCAAACAAATGTTCGTCCTTCATAGATTGGACGAAAAAATCTACAGGTGTAAACCCACCTTTAGCCTATACAGGTGTGAACCTATAATAACTAAAAATTGCAGGCTGGCATAGAATAGTTAGAAAAAAGCTTAACAAGCAGCTCTTACATGAGGACAACACAAAATGTAAGTGTCTGTCACAAGGACTGACATATATCCACAGCAAGCTGACTGACCCACTTATTCTGCATTAACTTTGCATTGGTGAAGGTCCCTCATGTTCCTGTCCTGAGGTGCCAACATTTTATGCAGACAAGAAGCAAAGAATATTACCAATACCTGACAGGAGTGTAATCTTTTCAGTCTATCCCATTTCAAATAGATATTAATGTTTACACAGACTTTAAGGTTTCAGAAATCCCCTCACAGATATTCATTTATGTTTTTTTTGTATGGTTTTGTTTATAATGTCTAATATTTCTTACCAAATTATCATTCGCATGGCCTCATTTTCCTGGCGTGTCACTACAAATGTTATAAGTTGTTGTCTTTCTCTTTCCATATACTGTATAAGTATAGACAATGGTGTATCTACACACATCATCCTTTTGCTTCAATGCCCGAACGATTGACCGCCGCGAATGCGCATTGAACGAAAAATCGATCCGTGTATTGAGACCTTTAAAGTCTAGAGTAATAAATGTGAGACTTTTAAGTTAAGGTACCCCTTCACCAGCTACCCCTGAGGCCATGTACCTACGTTTATTCAGAAGGCAGAATTAATAAACCTCAGAAATCAGCATTTCTAAATGTTAAACATTCCTTGTGTGTTTTTTTTTTCAATTTGAATTAAGCAACAATACTTCCGTGTCCCTTTTCAGAACAGCAAATAACTGATATTTCATTAACGCAGGGGCTCTGCTTGAGAGAGAGAGAGAGAGAGATAAATATTTATATGGTTTGTATTGTGAGGGAATTTTTTGTTGCTGATGTTCATAGGAAACATAGAAAATGGTATAAACACTTAAAAATATTTTGGAAGCAGGAGCATGCAGCTACAGATGGTCTCAAACTTCCTGTTACGAGTTAAGCACAAATGCCCACAGACCACATGGCAAGGCAAGAGTTCACTCGTTCTATCTGGATGTGTTTGTACCATTGATTGTGCTTGTATATACCTAAGGAAAATATTTAATTGTCCAAAAATGGTGACAACTGACAGAGAACATCTACATAAAATCTATAACTTTTTTATTTTTGTGTCAAAATATTTAGCAAATCCACATTGGTATGCTGTAGGGAATGGCAGAAGTTCATCTGTATTTGCTGTACTTGGAAAAGATAAAAAGAACAGGATTGGCCAGAACAATACGGACACGTCAGAGTGATTTATGGTGGGCACATTATATTTGCGGATGATTTTGTGGCAGAACAATTGATCTGCTGTGAAATCAGCTGTAAATCTAAGCATCTATGCCCAGCTTTAGAGCTTTAAACGACCAGATATGGTTCTTAATAGGTTAACATATGTTAAGAGGCCCATTAGATATAGTATGCAGTTTACATGTGTTTACATTTTGCTTCGTAAAATAGATCCACACATTAAGCAACTCAGAGATTTTATTACTGGTAGTTATAGTAGTAAAAAAACATACACACCTGGACAGTAGAACGCACATACCACCACAGAAAAATGTTTCCCTGTATTGTCAGGGGCAGGGGATTTTTTGAGGCTTCAGAAAAAGAGTAACATGTTGGATATTTTGCAATGTAACCAAATGTAATCATATACATTTATAAATACAATACATATTACATTTGGTGCCTTATAGTTACTAACACAGTCCAAGCCACATATCTAATACAAAGAGAAGAAGTGGTAGGGCATTGACCTTGAATACATTGACCTTTGGGGTCATGATATAATATGATTAAGATTGGGTAAAAATTATTATATTTTTTATGTTGACCTATAAACATTGCTATTTATCCAACCTGTTGCTCTTTTTTCTGAAGCTTCAAAAGTCCACCTGCCCCTGATAATACAGGGGAAACATTTCCTGTGTATCCTACTGTCCAGGTGTGTAACTTGACCCTGCCCTGTGATTTTACATTGCTTACCAATTTGTGTCTAGGGTGTTGAAGTTTTCAAATGCTTCCACTTTGTTATTTTACCACAAACAGGTAACAGGTAAAAATATTTATCAGCAAATAACTTTCACTTGTGTACTTATTGTACTGTTGGCATCCTATTTCTATTATACCCTCTTCACAGGCTTACACAGTTTCTGTTCAAGGATAGCTACATTGCTCCTCCATAGCTAAAGTGGAATGAAGGCAGTGACCCTAAAGCAGGATATCTGTTGTTGGCAGGATCGACAATTGGAAATATATAGTGAATAAAAATCTAAGAAGGCAAAGCAGACACCAGTTTTAAAGGACTGGCAAGCTGCAATATATTTATTTGGTATTATTGTTATATTAGAGGAATTATTATTTATAACTACTACAGAAATTGGGCATTTGTTGTTGATGTACAGCTTGTGGTTAGGTCATAATAAGAGAAAATGTGGACTTTTAATGTTGTGCACTCAGCCAACTGCAGGGTTAAATATTGGGATACTTTGAGCCTGGGAATGAGCTGATTTAAAATGTCATCCACACAAAGTGTAATTCTTCTTTTTATACTATAATTGGAAATCAGTAGCTCTTTCATTTCCATTGCTTCTTTTGAGCCAAGTATGGTTTCACATATATCCACAGCACAAGGCTTTATTAAGTTTTTGCCTGGAATGTGCGACTTTCCATGCTTGGAAATGCAGTTGCTTACTTCTAAGATTCTACAGAAGCTTCTATTCTGTCCAAAGATATACATGTTCTGGAATCAAGTGAATACTCTAAAAGAGGAATTAAATGAACAACCATTACAAAGATATATATATATACTTACTTGCTGGGGTCACCGGTAAAAATATAAATAAAAAATATAAATAAGATAAAAAAATTATACAGCATATACTCACGGCAGCCAGATGTTTATTAGCCTAGAATTATTGAATATGTAAAATTATTGAATATGTAGAATTATTGAATAGAATAGCAGATATTAGAACAATGGAGTATTTGACAGCCAGAATGAATGATGCAATGTTACAATTTGAAAAGGAATGGGAGAAACGGGACACCCACATCCAAGAAATGGGACACCCACATCCAAAAGAATACATACAATGAATAGAATTAATGGAATAATATAAGGTCTATTAGGGATGCCTTTGTTATAAGTAACTGTAATTTTGTTTTGTTTTTTGGTGTTTTTTTTTGTCTTTGTTTTATGTATTGTTGATGTGGCAAAAGAAAATGAATAAAACAGATATTGTCAATAAAAAGATAAGCTTCTATCAATATTTGTTGCCACATAGAAATAGAGACCTTATTTTTGTCTTTTCCATATGTTTCTTCAGTTCCTCATAAAGAAAGGAGGTGAGTAGATGTTTTGGATGGGCATTTTCCATTATGTCTTTTAACTAAGCTGGGCTTCAAGGAATTGTTATACACAATACACAAGGGTTAAATATTGGGATACTTTGAGCCTGGGAACGAGCTGATTTAAAATGTCATCCAAACAAAGTGTAATTCTTCTTTTTATAGTATAATTGGAAATCAGTAGCTCTTTCATTTCCATTAATTCTTTTGATCCAAGTATGGTTTCACATATATCTACAGCACAAGGCTTTATTAAGTTTTTGCCTGGAATGTGGGACTTTCCATGCTTGGAAATGCAGTTGTTTACTTCTTAGCTTCTACAGAAGCTTCTATTCTGTCCGAAAATACACATGTTCTGGAATCAAGTGAATTAATAGAACAACCATTACAATTAGAGATACAGTGGCTTGCAAAAGTATTCGGCCCCTTGAACTTTCCCACATTTTGTCACATTACAGCTACAAACATGACTCAATTTTATTGGAATTCCATGTGAAAGACCAATACAAAGTGGTGTTCACATGAGAAGTAGAACGAAAATCATACATGATTCCAAACATTTCTAACAAAAAAATAACTGCAAAGTGCAAATAAATAATATACGACCCTGGTGTACCTGGGAAGAGCAGTTTTGCTCTTCCTCTTATGTTCCCTTATTACAAATTTATCCAATGCAAAATTTTTAATCAAATGAAGTGCTTAAAGTATTAAAATATCCAAAATTACAGAGCAAGAAGATGGCCACTTAATGGTGCATATCAAGTTTCGGCTAGCAGGGTACACCAGGGTTGTTTTTGACTCTTTTCCTCAAGGGGTTCGTTTACACGTGTAGATTTTTTTTTAATCAACCTCCAATTCAACATTAGATTTTTTGTTCGTTCATTGCCGATATTGAAAGAAAATACATTCGAAATCACAACAGATAAAAATTTACCAACATAATCAAACTATTTTTTGTTCGAGGTCAAACAAAATGTATCCAAATTGGTCATTATAGATTTTTGTTCAATAAACCAAAAAATCTTCGTTCTTCGTTGCTCGAACCAAAAAATCTACACATGTAAACCCACCTTAAATAGCTCTTTATCTATTTTATACATTCTTGCCATTTTCTGTACTGTCCATCTATCATATAGAGAGAGGTACAATTAATTTTAAGTCAGCTCATCGCTAGTAGTCTTATACCCTACTTTTCCAGGCACAAAATTTCTTCCAAAGCAAGTCTCAAGCTTCAAACAACTTGTATCGCATAGTGGTTGTATTTGACCATCTCCAGTTACATGATGTTGGTCTCTTATAGCTTTCTGAAGCATCAAATTCTTAAAAAATATGTGCAGCCCTTTGGAGATTTTAGGGGCCTAATGTGAGGCTCTCCTATATCAAATACATTGAGCACCACTGTTCCAGATGGTCAGTTTTGACCTTCAGACTCCCTTACTAGAGATCAAAGATTTCATGAAGGTGATTTACTGATAGCAAGGTTGGATGGCAGCTCAGCACTGAAATTTATTTTGGTTTTTTTCACCAGTAACAACAGCAGAGGGATCAAGTTCCCAAATGGCTATAAGCAGTTTTATGTGTGCAATCTGAAAAAGGATATTCTACAAGATAATGCTGTGTGTGTGATATTGGGATGTACAACATGTATTCTATTAGAAAAACACACATAAACTAGACATATGTAAAAAATTGTAGTTGTACCGTGTTAGCTATTGATGAATAAAAGTAGATTGTTGTACTCTGTTAAGCCCCCCATACACGTTCCGATTTTTCGTACGAATTTTGCCCAACCGACCGATCGGGTCGGGAGATTAATCGATCGGGAGATTAATCGGATTCGGAATTATGTACCCGACCCGACGATTTCTCAAAATAGGCCGAAAAATCGGTCGGGACCACTTCGGACCTGTCCGTAAATTTTTGATCGATCTGCTGTTAATAAATAGGGTCGGGCTGATGGATCGGTGATAATTCGAATTCCGATTTTTCATGCCAGCCGACCGACCGACCATAACATTTTAGGTGAAAATCGGGTGACAGGATCGAACGAAAAATCGGTCGGGAGAATAATCGGAACGTGTATGGGGGGCTTTAGCCATAGATTAATACACTTGAACTCCAAACTTTCTCTATTGATGGATACAGAGTTTGGAGTTCAATTGACACTCTTTAGTGGTTTACTGAAGTCATAGGTCTCACATTCTTATTCAGGCTTAATACAATTCTGATCATCAATCATCGATCCATTCATATCTGTGTGTTAATGGCATGTCGTTCATGTGTGTGCCATTGTAACCAATCATCGATCCATTCATATCTGTGTGTTAATGGTATGTCGTTCATGTGTGTGCCATTGTAACCAATCATCGATCCATTCATATCTGTGTGTTAATGGTATGTCGTTCATGTGTGTGCCATTGTAACCAATCATCGATCCATTCATATCTGTGTGTTAATGGTATGTCGTTCATGTGTGTGCCATTGTAACCAATCAAATCTGCGTGTTAATGTTGGCTTAGACCAAGATCACTAGAGGATTTATTAGCCCCCCTGCGTTCCATCTGAGTGATTCTAAGTCATTTACAACCTGAGTGACCCCCACTCCACCCAACCTGGTACAGCTGTTTGTGGAAATTGCAATCAGTCCACCACCAGCCTAGGCCAAACACAGATCCATATAACAATCTCTCTAAGTCGCTTGTGCCTTCTATAAAGTGCCGATTTTAAGCGCAACGTGGGAATTAACCAGGGAATTGACCCAGGGATTGTACCAGGATGCCCAGCCACAACAACCTTCTGCTGCTGGAGCCTGATCAGAAAAAAACCATGGACTGATTCCCCTCCACCTGCCGACACCAACAACAGACAAGCACATCAAGGTCTTCATCAAATCTGGACTTTATTACTTCCTTCCTTCTCTAGTCTGCAATCACTAAGCAATACCTGGACTTTCTCCTGCCACTGATCTGAGGATTCATACTATCAGCATTCAGTACTCCACCATCATTCCCCATTGTCATGCTCTAGTTTTAAGCTTTTACTATGTATCCCATCCTTCCTGCCTCCCCTGTTCCTAAACTCTGCTCTCCCATCTTACTCCTCAACTTCTCCCCAGTTACCCCTCAACATGCTGTCAGTCTCTCTTTTGCTGCACCTGTTCTCTCTGCTCCTTCTTTCTGGGGACATCTTCCCTAATCCTGGCCCTCCTCACTGCCTCTCTACCCCCTTCTCTTCTCTCCTCAAAAAACAACCCTCTCCTAACCTGATACCTATCCGCCCTTCCCATAGAAGCTCACCCCCTCTCTCATGTGGACTCTGGAACACCAGATCTGTTGGTAACAAACTTTCTTCCATTCACAATCTCTTCCTTTCTAAGTCCCTCACTCTCCTCCAGCTACCGACCTATCTCTCTTCTTCCTTTTGCTTCAAAACGAATCGAGCGCCATGTTTACAAAAGACTCACCAACTATCTGACTGCAAATTCCCTCCTTGACCCCCTCCAATCTGGCTTCCGACCTTCTCATTCCACTGAGACAGCCATCACTAAAGTTGCCAGCGACTTGCTCAATGCCAAGGCCCAAGGCAATTATTCCATACTTCTTCTCTTAGATCTCTCATCTGCCTTTGACACTGTTGACCACCCGCTTCTTCTACAGACCCTGCACTCTATTGGTATTCGTGACTCTGCTCTTTCCTGGTTCTCCTCCTACCTGACAGATCGCTCTTTCCAAACCTCCTTCAATGGCTCCTCTTCTTCTCACACCCCCCTCCCTGTTGGCGTACCACAAGGCTCAGTCCTTGGCCCTGTCCTTTTCTCCCTCTATACCTCCTCCCTTGGCAAACTCATCTCCTCCTTTGGCCTGAAATAACATATATATGCTGATGACACCAAAATCTACCTCTCCACCCTGGCCTTCACTCCCTCTGTCCTGAACAACATCTCTCAGTGCCTATCGGCCATCTCTTCATGGATGGCTGACAGATTCTTTAAACTCAACCTGGGCAAAACTGAACTCATCATCTTTCCTCCATCACCTTCCAAGCCTTTCCCCAACATCTCACTTACAGTAAATAACACAGTCATCTCCCCCATTCCACAAGCTCGCTGCTTTGGTGTCACCTTGGACTCTGCGCTCTCCTTTACTCCCCACATACAGAACATTGCTAAATCCTGCCGCTTCCATCTCCGCAATATCTCCAAAATCCGCCTCTTCAGTCCATCACGAATGCTGCTGCTAGACTCATCTACTCCTCTAACCGCTCCTCATCTGCTGCTCCTCTCTG
>CM070036.1:80787250-80799590 GCA_036250615.1 Ptychadena robeensis | reverse complement strand
GAACGTAAGTTGCTGCGGAGTTTTGTTTATATGATCAAGATCAATTTTGACCATACAACACTAATGGCATTGGCTCGAGATTTACGGACATCTCCTTTCTCTGGCTGACCGAGCTTTGGGGCGACAAAGGCGACAAAGATCGCCCCATGTGGGCACCTGCGATCCGCGGCCGATTTGTCAAAAGGGAACCCTTAGAACATGATGATTTTATAAGGATCAGACACTCTGCTGTATAAGGTGTGTGCTATACCACGGAGCATCTAATGGTCCACAAAATATTGATATGGGGTAGTACATACCTACCGGAGCAGTAAAGGGATCCCAATTTACTTTTAGTGGATGTGCACTTGAAAAGTGAAGATTAATTGTGAATAGAAACTTTTTATATACCTTTGTACCTGTTGTGTCAGATTTGAAAATTTCAAAGATCCATATGTTGACATATGTTGTTTATGTACTGGGTGCTGTATTGATGGAAATAGATGGCACTTTAGCAATGTCATATGCACACCTGGATTGCTCCCAGGGAACGGTGTGATTTAATCTGTTTTGCAAGTAATTTGCAGAAGGGACATGGACAGTGTTAGATCACCGGTGTATACCTGTCAAATGAGGTTCCACTCTGTCAGTCTTCCAGACTCTGGATTAACTCTGTGATTTCCTTTAATCTAACTTTGTAAATAAAATTCCTGTACTAAACCAGGGGCCTGATACTTGTCATTATCTTTAATAGATGTTCTTTAATAGATGTACTCATATATCATGTACTGGCAGATAAGTCATGACGATAGACTCATGCGTGTAGATGAAATTATTTTAATAAATCATAAGGGGGTTTAACAAATAAGTTAGTTAGTTTAAGGGTGTACACATTTATGCTGCCTGTGTATTATGCATTTGACATTTGCCTCCATTCCTAACAGATTTGTGTTTTTTTGCAATGTAATTGCATAGGTTATCGGTTACAATAAAGGTGGGAATTGTTATCAAATAATTTTTTGGGGTCTAATTTAAGAACAGACCTAAAGTAGGGAAATGGTGACAGGTCTATAAAGTGCTTTAAAACTTTTATTTTGGCAGCTGTGAACAAGACCTGATAAAAATAAAACTGCTTGCTGGTAGGCTGCCAGCCCTGGAACCTGGACAGCGGTGGCTGGGGCCCTGGGTCAATTTCAAGATATACTTGCTATTTGCTATAAGCAGGTGCCAGGAATGGTACGTTTGGTGTCAGTCAGTCCAGTAGGATAGCTGTTAATATGTTTTGAATATAGGTTTTAATGGCTTTAACCTTTGGAAAAATGCAGCTGCATTTAGTCTGTTGGAAACATGCTAACAGAATGAAAATAATTATATTTCAGGTTTTGTGTGTAACTTGCTGCTCAACTGTTCCAATGGTTCAGAATTTTTGAATAGGAAATAATAATTATGTATAAGTATTATATATTTTATACAGAAATTAATGGCAGCTGTATTGTTCAGGAATATAAAAGGACAGATGAAATTAAGACTATTCAATTAGACTTATCTATGTAGAAGTGATAACAAATGTATATTTGTAAAGAGAGGAGACTCTTCTCTTAAAACAATTGAATAATAAAGTGTTGTTTGCAAATTCTACAAAAAGGAACACACAAATGCTGGCATAGGGAAACATCTGAAGGTTTTTGTCCTTAAAATTAGATGTGGTTTAAGCTGGCCATACACCTTTAGATCTCTCTGTCAGATATCCTTTAGATCTACCAACAACTAAAGCCTGCCATACACACGCCGATGTGTGTAGACAGACTAGTCCCGATATCTTCCGGGAGGCTAACGTGATGACGTCATCACGTTAGCACCCCGTTGCATTATGGGGCCCCTTCAATCGGCCGGGCGCTCTTTGTGTGCCGGCCATAAGCTGCAATGAAGACACCGTCTTCATTGCAGCTTATGGCATCGGCTTGCCTCGGCTTGCATCGGCCAGAGAAGATCGGACATGTCCGTTCTCTGGCCGGCCGAGCAGTGGGGCGACAGGGATCTGTCGCCCCATGTGGGCACGTGCCAATTAGCGGCCAATTTTTTAACCTGACCGATGGCGCGAGCGCGCACGCCCGTCGGTCAGATTAAAAATCGGCCGCTTATCGGCATGTGTATGCCTAGCATAAGTATTGTCGGGTTCTCTGCGATTGAACACAGGTAGACTTGATGGTTTAGAAAGTCCCTCATATTACATGGTTTTGGTAAAACAAAAGGAGATCTAAAGCAAATCTGACAGAGAAATCTAAAGGTGTATAGGGACCATTATAGTGTGGTGTATTTGTGTAAAAGTTAACCAATATAACCAGACCTGTCTCAAGGAATATCTCAAGTATACAAAAAAGTGTTTACTAAGGATAAATAGGCCATTGTTCTCTTAAAGACCAAGGTAAATGATTCGTTATCTGTTTTTGTTTTATGTGTAAAATTAGGAATTTCTAAAAATATATTCGCAGAACTCTAGTGTCCTTTGGTGTAAGAGCTAAATTTAAGGCAGGTATTGCAAAATATTTAGCTAATTACCATTTGTGATGTCATTTGTTATTGATTGATTTGGCCCCACCCATTCCTGAATAGGATAATAGGATAAAGGGGGGAATGGATAGGGAGGCATCTGATCCATCGATCTATCTCTGGAGGCATAGGATCCATCAACCCATCTCTTTGAGCCTTTCATCCATTGACTTACTGAGCTATTGATCTCGGCCTACCTCTTGACCCATTTGATCCATCTTTCTTGACGAAATCTGCACCTGGGAACTGATTTCTACCAGTCAACGCACAATTTGATTATAGTATAATTTGATTAACGGATTTTTCAGACTATAAGACACACCGGACCATAAGACGCAGGAAAACTAGAAAAAAAACAATTAATATATGTTTTCACATCAATTGGGTTAATGCAATGAATTAAATTAATGCAATATCATATTTAACCAGTAGATGTCACTAGCAGCAGTACATTCACGGCACATTACATCACCTCCACACTGATCGGGAGGAGGGGGGCAGGAGGCTGTACAGTCTCCTCTCCTCTGTGCCTGTGTCCGTGGAAGCTGCAGTAATTGTAAGTTCCCATGGACACGGAGAGAGGGATAGATGGCAGTTCATCTATCTCTCTCCTTATTGCTTGTCCCAGCAGGGCTCTGAGCTCGGTTGGCATAAGCAATAATACAGTTCAGATAGAAGATCCGAACACCGGCCGGCATCTCTCATCTAACAGCTCTTCCAGCTCCCCGGGTAATCTCCTTGCTGGGAGAGCTGGCGGGAAGCTAAGGCATGGCCGAGCGGTCGTGAGGGTCGCTCATTCGGACCATCAGACCAAATCAGTGAAATTTTATATACCATTGCAAAGTATTCATAGGTCATGGTATTATCTCCAAGGAACTGACTTTAGTTCTAGACTTGTATGGATGATTTAATATATATATATATATATATATATATATATATATTTGTTTTTTTTTAGATTTACCACTACCTTTCTTTGTCATCAACTAAATTATTTACATAATTAATATTGATTGTTGATCAGAAACAGTATAACTATTCTAAACATTTATGAGAAGCATATCAAATATTAAATGAGTAGGACTTATTTGGTATTCCTCATTCTTGGTGTCCACAGGCTGTGATGCACTGCAGGCTGATATTCCCTTATCAAAGATGGCCACCAATCTGAGTATGTTTGCATTTTCTACAAATGTTCCAATCCTGACAGTGACATCGTAGGTAATTTTTTAATTTAATTTTAGGTACTTTAACCTCTTGGGCGTTATGTCCGAAGCTGGGATCGGGGGCAATCGCCGGCTCACCTTGAGCCTGCAGAATTTCCGCATAGCTGCAGGCTCACTTTTCCGCCTCATCATCGGTGGCGCAGTAGGGGACGGCGCCATATACCTCCATGGCGTGGCTTTCCCCCGCACACTCACCTGGCGTCTAATTGACACCGGCGTTGTGTAGTGAGCAGGGGGGACAGCGGGCAATCACGGCGAAGTACAGTGTACTCCGCTGCGATTGCCTGGGAAATGGCCGTAATGCCCAGGAGGTTTATAAATAAAGTAAATTAATAGAAAATAAGCTCTTTATCACTTTTCAATAACAAACAAAGACAAAATATTTAGCATGCTAAAAGTATGATAGAAATTATTTTTTGTTCATCAAGCAACATTTTCCAACAAAACATTAAGTATTTTTAACAGCAACAAGGTAAGTATTTCATACATAGTCTAACACATTTTTTTTTAAGAATTAATAGCTTTACATCCTGGTACATTTCACCATTCCCTTGGCTTTTTCAAAGGACACATTTCAACTCTACAACAGTATGATCACTGATACAAATAAAGGTCTCCAAACATGTAGAAACTGGGTTATCAAGGATACACAGCTTTCCCAATTAGTCTCTTTCCCTAAGACAAGTAGGGTTCATATTATGCCCCCAATGGAACTATATGTAATAAGCCATCCATTTGTGTTGAGAATACATCACCACACTGTTCAACAGTTGTACGGTGGACCCTTGATTTACAAACACAATTGGTTCCAAAGGGTTGGCTGTAAGTTATGAAGACCAAAATCTTTTCCTACAAGATATAATGAAATATCCCCATTATGTGTTGTGAACCTCCCAAAGCACCCCTTGCATAACATTTGGATAATAAAAAGAAGTGTGTGATATATTTAATTTACCAGAAACAATTATTTTGCTGTTTGGTGTTCTCATTGTAAAGTAAAAAACTTACCAGAAACACAAATTAAACAATAATCGCCATTTAAGGTGACATCTTTGGCTTTCAGGAAGATATGGAAGGTGGCTATTATTGGGAAGGAGAGTCCCCTTACATTAGAACATCAGGATTCTGGCCTTGTAGCCTTTTATACATTGGTGAGATGGTCTGTTTTGATGTCCTGTACTTATTAGTGACTTCAGGCCACATGAATGCTACCAAGCAAGCAGAGACATGTTTAATTTTGGTTGTAAGTCAAATATTTTGTTGCAAGGTAAAACTAAAATGTTGGTTGTAACTCAAGTTGGTCTTAAGTCAAACTGGTTGTAACTCAATGGTCCACTGTAAAGTATATAAACCACAATGGTTTTGAAAATGAGTCCCCTATTATTGAAGCTGGCTTTGTGTGTATTCCCAAAGCTCAAAGACAAAACTACAAGATGTATTGACATTTCCAAATGCTGGGAAAGGAAGTAAAACTGTACCAACAAGCAGCACTCGATTTAAAGTAAAATTTACTGGCAAAGATATTGGAGTGGCTTTCCTTGCCTTTTTTTTAACTACCTAAGCTTGGATCGCCAATGAGGACTTTATGTGATAACTAACTGTGCAGTGCACTGCATTTGTCAATGAAAAATGGTAAAATGGTCTATCCTTTCTGTATAGCAGGCACTGTTCAATGGTGACAGTTGTCTACCAGGGAGCCTTCAGGACATGAACAGTCTATTTACAGTATATTATTCTTTTTATTTAATTCTGTTTTAGACATGTTTTTCTCAACCGCCACCATCATAATAATGTGTGTATTTGAGTAAATATGGTCACATCACCTTCTTTCTAACCCTCCAGGTTCCTTTTAATCTTTAATTAAGCCATATAACTGGATTAAAGGTTAAGAATGAGTATATAATGCATCTACCATTAAGACATTAAAACAAACCAAATCATATTTTTTCAGAGTCATGTGTTAATGCATGTGGAGACAGCCTTTCTTGATCAAATAAAATCATGTTTGTATCTCTGTTCTATAACTTCGTTTTGAGCTCTCTTAGTTTCCTTCCATACCAATTATAGATAGTCTCGGCCCACTGAAGTGGACGACAATTGTCTAGGGCTGCTCCAAATTGCTACTGATCCAGAAATCTGCCCTGAGAATGTGAATGCAAACAACCACTGTCTAAACTATGGTTTCAAAGTCAGAGGCTCACAGCTGGTAGTTGGGCCTTTGATTTATATAATAGCAGTCTTTTCACTCTGGGAAATTGTCAGTATTTGTGTGACATTAAAAGGCATCATTTTAATGTAATATGTAGGCTAAAAAGAGTACTTTCAACAAAGAAAATAACATTGAACAGCCTTCTATTAAACTAGGTACACTGTTTAACGTACATAAATAAAACATTTGTACATACATTCTAGCTAAGTTCCACATTAAGTTTGTTAAAGTTGTGTACATAACAAACAACTGCATTTTTTTTAAACAAAATGATGCTGACAACAGCATACCTGTGCAATGTACTTTGGCACAAGCAATTGGCAGGCAGTGTTTTCAAAAGACCTCTTTAGGCCCCCATACACGGGTCGGATTCCTGCCGGATTCCGGCACGATCGATTCCGGGCGCGTGCATGCGAAACGATCGTGTCGGAATCGTGTGCAGCCCACCTTGTCCGATCGATCACGTCCGATCGTTCAGGGGCCCAGAATCGGATCCGACAGAGAACCAACATGTTGGTCTTTTTGATCCGATTCTGCACACATCAGGGGGAGTTGCCATTTGTGAGGTGGACAATCGGACACGGAATCGTCCCGGAATCGTCCCGGAATCGTCCCGGAATCCGTTGGACAAGGTGGTATGTAGCGATCGGATTCTCTTAATTGGCCGATCGATCACACCTGCGATTCCCGCCAGAATCGCCGGAATCGATCGGATAGGTGATCGAGCGGCCATAGAATCCGACTGTGTATGGCTGGCTTTTGGCAGGATCACTTCGATTGCATAAATGAATACAGCAGATTTAAGCTGGCCACACACGGGTAGATTCCCGTGCAATCGACCGGCGATCAATTACAGCGTGGTGATGTCACCACGCTGTAATTGATCGGGGGTCAATCGTACAGTAATCAATGTGCACCACATGGGCACATCAATTACTGGACGATGTCGACAGACCGGTCCCCCAGCAGTCAGCTTCTTCGGCAGCGCTAGAGACACGTACAGGCACTGACAGCCAGCCCCCCTTCCTCTTCTCTCCTCTCGCAGCTAGCTGGCCACGCCCCCTTCACACAGAGGAGCTGAACACAGCCTGTCACAGCCTGTGTTCTCCGTTGTTCACACCGGCTCCAGCTGTCATCCATTGCATTAGATGGGGATAGCAAGGTCCCCTATTCAATGCAATGGATTTCGACCAAGGTTTTCCAACATGTTGGAAACCTGTTGGTCGATGTTTTTTGAGTAGAATCCATTGATTCTTCTCGAAAGGGACAGTGGATGGCTCAGATGAAGTGACAGATGAGAGGAGAATCGGGAGCGGTGAGCGCGCACGCCACCCGATGTTCCTCTAATCTGTTACTTTATCGAGCCGTGTGTGGCTAGCATTAGGTTTACTAAGTTTTGTTTACCAGGTTTCACTAAATATGTTTACATATACAATACTTGAAACTAAATCAACATTGTTTAACCATGGTTCAGTACTTTGTATAATTAGAACATTAATATTTATGTACAATATGTTCTGTTTATGCTGTAAATATCTACACTGTCAATCAACAAAATCCTAATACATAAACAAATTTCCAGAAGGAGGAAATAAATATAAAGTATATACAGTAAATACATATATTCATAGCTGTCATTAATAATGAGTTGTGTTTATGTGGTCATTAAATGGGGAAAATGTAATTTTCAGTTTAAAAGGAGGACTCCAATGACAGCCCTTTACTTCTCTTATTATGCTTTGGCCTTCCTAGCACTCTGCCATGTCCAGATGGATGTCTGTACCAAAAGCGCACCATAGACTTTGATGAAAAAATGTTTTAATGTTGTAGGCTTGTAACTTACCAAAACATGTCCATACAAAGGTCTAGTTAGGGTCTAATTATTTCATAATTAAATTAACGAGAAGACACAAAAATCAGGTCAAACAGATACATTTCATAAAAGGGTGGAGGTGGAGATGTCTGGTGTAATCAGTAGAGATGGTAAATTTTTTTGACTTGCTGAATTTGTGAGAGCATTGCAAGGCCCCTAAACAAGATAGCATTACCAATATTGCTGGAGATATAGAGAACAATTAGGGGAACACTACTTAAAAAAAAGCATTGCTTTAGCATGTGCAATTTTTGCATAAATAAAATTAAAATGTAAGTAGGAAAGGAAAATTTGTCAGAGGGTTTTTGAGCATGGCAAGAGTTGTGACTGCTGGCTTATCTTGCCAACCAAGACTCTACTCCCCCTGTCGTTATATCCCTACGTTCATCTGATGGTTACTTAGCCAGCAACCCGAGACTTGTGTTGACTATGTTCCAGGATTATTTCCCATTCTTTTATTTTTCTCAGTGGGAAGACAGTGAGGAAGATCTCTCTGAGTTTTTTTTCATCCAGCTTGAGAAGACCCAGTAGCTGCAGGCTTAAGGCTGGGATCCAATGTAGAAAAAGTAAGCTTGTACGCTGATGGAATGTTGTGCTTTTTTGGCAGATTCAGGACCCTCCATGTCTAGGTCTCTCCGTCTTATTGAACAGTTTGGGCATTACTCTGGGTTCCATATTAATTGGTCAAATATGGGCAGTTGATGCCCATAGATAGCTCCCCTCAATGGAATCACAAGATTACAAGATTGTTTTGCTCTGCAGCATGTGATTGAATTTATCTAGGTATTCATATTACTATTAAATAAGAATAGAGTAGTCACTGTATTCAAAACATCGGGGTACCGGAACCTTTAATCAGGTGAGTTTTTTGCATTGAATTGTATTGAATACAATTTTCAATGCAGAAAACTGTATTCATTCGATTGGAATTTGAAAATCCCACCGCCACCCCAGTGCTTATCAGCCAATTAGTACTGGACGAACTGGACTCATCTCAGCCACTAGGGGGGTTAATAGTAATGCAGATCAGTAATTGTACAATATTAATTTATAAACAAAAGTAACATTGTAGACATCGTTTTTGAAGTATGACATTTCTGTTTTAGCTAAGGATCTGTTTCTGCTCTGACTGACTGTTGAAAATAGTTGTTACTACACTAACCTCTGTGTTGTCCTATCTAAAATACAGTCTTCTGCAAAGCCCAATGTAAACACAGCAATTCCATTCACCCGCTGATTTAATTGGCTGCACAGTAATTCATTAGCTTTTCATAGAGTCTTATCACATCCAGGGTAAAGAATATTCTTCACATTCCTTCTGTAGTTCTTTCTGATGATGACAATGACAGAAAAAAGAAAGCTAAAGTATCACAGCTTCATGGACAGCCTCATAGCCATGTATTTAAACTGTAAAATGGTACTTGGTATGACTTGGTAAGTTAACGCCCTAAAGTCCACAAAGTAGTTATATAGCCATGATCTCCTTCTCCATACTTCAAGGGATGAAAGGAACATGGACACCTTTGTTAATTATCGTAGCTGAGTTTCAGAATAAAAAATGGACCTGGACTGGAACATAAAAAATAATGTTAGTTATGGAAAAAGTTCTGCTGCTGTACCACCTAGACTTTCATTATAGTTTCTAACCTGTCAGACCTATGCTATTGTCTGTGATTGTCTGTCAGATTGCTTGCAAAGGTTTTGGCAGGTCACATCTCCATTTTTTTTTAATTGGCATACAATGCTGTCTTTTACATTTTCAATCTTACAAAACTACAATAGTGTCTAAGTCTCACACCTCTGACCAGAAAGAACCTTTGCCATGCAGTTTTTAAAGGAGGCTGACAGCCACAGATAACTACTTAGCAGCAAAGTTGTTTTTTTAAAAACATTTATTTATTCATTGTGTTTTTCTTTAACACTTGAGAAACATGAGAAAAAAATAAAAAAGTGCACTTGTTCACTCTACTTGATTGTTTCCAATTTTAGTTTTTTAAAGCAGGATGATAAATGTAAGCAGATTACAATGATGAAGATGTGAGGACTTGGGACAGCTATGCCAAATTTTTTGTTATGGTAATGTGTTAATAATGTGTTTTCTTTCATTTTGGATTTGATTGGATACCGTTTTTTTGTATTCAAACCAATAAAAAAAAAATACTACATATCTGTAACTATCTATAGGCTGATGGAATGTGCTTTTATTATGTTTTTACTATGTTCTATGTGCAATAAAACTGTAAATTATTGTAACACTGTTTGTAGACCTTAAAAGTCCCCAGGTGTCCATTTTGGAGATAAAATCGATAGTGTATAGAGAAATTGTCTTTTATACACTCTAACTTTTGAGTTGTTGTTTTGGGATGTTGGCCGTCCGTAGAGGCGGTTATCATTATTTTTGTGTTTTTTTTGTGTAAGTAAATACATTGTTACAGAAGTTACCAGTTACCTCTAAATTACTGTGTAAGGTTTTGTTTCTGTATTGTCTGCTGCTTTCAGGTGATTTGCTTAGACCATGGTACCACTGTAAACAAGGTTATTACCTATTCCGTTTGTTTGTTGATTTAGTAAAATAATTCTTGTTTAAGAAGATTTTTGTGGGGATATTTGTATTGAATTGTATTATTAAATGTTATTTTCTTTACATATTTATGTGTTTCAAACTTTATTATATTCAGGATGTCTACTAGACCATTGTTTGGTCATTTTGGTAAGCTACAGGCCTACAACATACATACAACATAAAATTCATGAAAAACAGTGTACAGCTTATGGTACAGAATTTTGGACCACAGTGAAACACGCAGGAGGTTAATAAGGCTGATGTTGCCATGGTATCTCTGGGAGTTCTGGTGATTGTACAAAGGAAGAAACTTTTGCCAAACAAGGAACATAGGGTTTATGCAGTTACCTACAAATGATTGCCAAGAATCCTTTTAGCGCTACATCTGCAATCTACACAGCCATGCCTTATCATCCTAATAGTGTTTTCATGTGATACTTGTGAGTATAGGTGCACAATAATTATCATTCAGGTAATATATGTAATTAAATTACTTGCTTACTTACTATGATCACTTGCTGGTGGAACACACAGGAATCTACATGTGTATAGGTAGCCTAATCGAGGAAACTTATGTTCTGCTAGTGTGCTATTTTATGCTTTTAAGCCAGTATATATTTTAGCTGGCAGGCCAGTTGTGATCCCCCTTTTCTTACATACTTGTTGCATAGTGGAGTACAAGTTTCCTGAGACTACATCACAGATGGCTGCATATCCCATACTCTCTGGAGCTTCATGGCTCCTTTCTAAACCTCACCTTGAATCATAGAGCAATAACCTTCGAAATGATGTGTATGACAAGCCCCTTAACCAATTTTTCTGTGTGTGCAACTGCAGGTTGTAGTCAATGTAGTTTAGGTGTTGTGTGTTGCATTTTTGCATTCATCTCCAGTTAACTCTATGTAAGGTGTCTTTTGATCAAAGATGCTGCAAGTCAGATTTTTACAATATTAAACATAAGACCCCTTTTTAAAATTATATATGCTGATGTTAGTAGTGAGTGAAACAACATTTGATTCACACTCATCAAATACATCAAAAACACACAACATGGGAAGTCAAGCACTGCTTTGGGGGACAGCTGTAAAAAAAGAGAACATAAAAATGTGTGGGGGAGGGAGCCTTTTTGTAATGCTTCAAGGGTGACATGGAAAATGCATAAATCCTTTAAACTGCAGGCTTAGTGATGCTTTAAAGTTTTAGACAGTGTTAAAAAAGCCACTAAAAAAAAAAAAGCCTAAGCAACTGTACTGTCAGCATCATTATGGCTGTGCAATTGTTTTTTATCTTTTACGATTAACTACAAACATCATCAACACCAATTTTACGTTATTTTAGCAGTGAAAAGTATACTTTCATGAAGCAGTACTAGGTTTGTTGGAAATAGTAGTCTAAAGCAAGACTGGGGAACTACAGGGAGAAACTTCCCAGCATTTAGAGGGAAAAAACTACCGTATATGCCGGCGTACAAGACGACTGGGTGTATAAGACGACCCCCCAACTTTTCCAGTAAAAATATAGAGTTGGTTATATACTCGCCGTATAAGACTACCCCCTCTTCCAACGCTCACCAAATAAAAAAATGTTATGTCTACTCTGACTTTCAACCCACAGATCTCCAACACCCTTAGAAGTCTGATCTTTTTTTGTATTAGTAAGGATAGGATAAGTGAAAGCATGTATGCAGCAGAGTAGTGCTTTATGGTAATAGGGAAGCAATATTTTATAGGGGGCTATTAGTAGGAAGGATTATGCTCAGGGACCTGAATTTGCATGGATATAGTCTTAGGGGTTAACTAGTAAACCACAAAATTTCAAGGTTCTACCATGCAGGGATTTAAAGATATATGTGTTCAATGTAGGCAAGGTAAATTTTTTTCTATATAGGAGTATATCACTGGCCATGAAAAAGCATTGTCTGGTGGCTGGAATTTAGCTGA